>QCXZ01000041.1:20834113-21266230 GCA_025024175.1 Rhyzopertha dominica
ACAGGCGAATAAGTTCTGGTATAATGTGTTCGCGCAAGAGCTGTAAATACTTGACTGCAATCAAATTTCCATCGATAAGAAAGGTTCCCAATAATGTGCTCACCGATAATACCACACCAGACATTCGCTTTCTGGGGCTGTGTGGACTTGTTCCATTCAATGTGGATTTGTGTCGACCAATATCTGCAATTATGTCACATTACCATTGRGGCAAAAAGTCGCTTCATCAGAAAACATAATGCAATTTAAAATGTTTCTTACTTCATCTACCATGTTCATAGCATAGTTTCGGATAATTCTATCCTACGATCGAAATCATCTTCGCTCAGTACTTGTAATAAGTGATTTTTTTATGAATAAAACTTCTCTTATTTCAAATTTTCTGAACAGATATTCTGATAATATGGTGAGTGAGAGAACGCTGTTGTGTGGAACCCTTGGGATTCTCTTGCACATTTAAAATAACATTCAAGCTAACTTCCTCAGTCGTAGCAACATTTGGACGTCCTGATATTTGACTCCTCCGGATTCGTCAAAACGTTGCAATATTCTAATAACTGTTGATCTGGCAATTGGTTTACGACCTTCATGAATCGCATTGTAGAGTGTAACTACTTCCGCATAACTTCACCTTCTATCTCCATAACCAATCATCATCAAAATTTTGACGCGGTCGTGTTCATTTAACTGAGGCATTGCGATTGCAAATAACGAGGACAATGGAGACACCTGGAGTTTTTGTTCTTACTTTGCGATAACGAATATAATTTTTATACCAAAATTTTTTGCAAGAACCAAAGTGTTATCACACTTTTCTCAACTCAGAAGCAATAAATTGTACAAGTGTGATACATTTTCGAAATCGGGAAAAAAACCTCTGCAAATTGAATCAATACTTCCACATCCAATTGTCAAAATGACATTTACGTTTTTATTCTTATACTATACGATTAGTAAAGTAATCAGGTTTTAAGCATTTTTTCTCTCCACACATTTTTTCTAAGTCAAACAGTCCTCGTGATATCAGCAAAACTATATACATTTTTAAAATCGTTTTTTTCCAAATAACTCGAAAATTATTAACTTAACAAGAAAATTACAAGAGCGCTTTCTGATCAGAAATTTAATTTTCTATATAATAACAAAATTTAAAAAAAATCGTACGAGCAGGGTCCAAAATAGGTTTTTTGGAAATATTTCGAAAATGTCAAAATTTAGGATAAATTTACTAAAAAACTTTTTGTGGGAAATTTTATTCCCTATCTGATGGCATTTTTATTTTTTGAATATATTAAATATGTTCGGAGATATTTAGGAAAAACCGTATGACGGCGACGTAACAAAATCAATTACCTACCGTCACAAGACTAAACTAGTATAAAATTTGCCAAACGATTCGCTTGCGGCAAGCAAATGCGACGACTAGCATTCAGGGAGAGTGGGGAGGTTCCACTTATTAGTTATTAATTAAATTAGGGCGCCACCAAAATTTTAACACGAAAGTGTCGAAGCAAAGATCAGCCGCCCTGTAAATTTTGGAAACAGGCTGAATAGTTCGCGTTCACTGAAAGGCAAAAATCAAATCATAAGTAAAAGACAACTGGTTGATTGCTACCCCCTTTAATGACCAATGGCATTCGATAATTATTACAAATTCAACGGCACGAATATATCAACGCATTCATGTACTACAAAATGTGTAAAGTCAAATAATTAACGATGTTCCCCCGTATAGAGCTCTATGCTGGTTCACACAACATCCATATTAAATACGAACAGATGCAAATGTAAATTAATGACAACACATATAGTAAATAATGTAAACACGCATTAAGACTTCGTGGCGGATTACTTGAGTAGATGATCTGATATCGGCGTTAAGAGTTAAAGAATGAGCAATAGCGGATTATTGAAAAGCACAATTAAATTAGCAGCTCTGAACGCCTATCAGTTCATTCCACGTAAAAGAAAAGTTTGCTTAGCTGTAAGAAGCGTCCTCGAGCGTCGAGATGCAGGTGTCGGCGTTGGACGGCACGTGCAGCGGGTTTACGATCGGAAGCGTCAATTTCGCAAGCCCTTGCAGAGTTTTCTCCAACACAGATCTATGCAGTAACCATAAAAAGCAACACTGCTGATGGATGGTGGTTAGAAGCAGTCGGCAGCAACCGGTGGTATTTAAGAGCTAGGAAAATCCCTTCTGCGCACTTTAAAACGCTTGGAAAATCCCTGCCAACGAAACCCTACAATGCCAAATGTACCCTATTACTTCACTATTGAATATCGAAAGCTGTTACATTACCTCTACAGGAGGGTTCTGCTTATAAAGAGCAAGCAGTGACTATGATGGTCAGCCAATTAATTCACCGAGTTTCTCAGCTCCGCAGCCAATTCAATCCCAGAATATGGATACTGAGCTCAAGCCACTAATACAACAGGCACAATATACTCAGTTTAGTAACTATTAGCACTGAACTAATCCCCTTACTCAACGAGGGTAAGTATAAAAGAACTTTAATCACAGTGCTAACACTGGCTACGAACGAGGTGTGAATAATGCTCTCGAAAACGGGAAACTTGCATCTGCCACCCAGGTGGGACAGCAGAAAAACGCTCCAAAGAAAAACGGCGCGATAAGAACAACTGCGGCAAAGAGCATTTAAAATACGGGTAAATGCGATATACAAGGGACGCTAAAGAAGTCGCAAAACTAACTGTTACAACTCCCCCCTCACTTGGAAAGAGGTAAATTCCAGAATTTACCGAATTTATCGATTAATTAGTAATTAAGATGGTAATTGAAGAAAAACTAGAAAACGACCATATGGGAAATGGAGCATCAATCTTTTTTTTTTTTGATTAAACAAACATATACATTTAATATCAAAACCAACGTACTTTACTAATCTTCCTCTGGGTTGTAGACAGGCTTAATATCCTGTACATGCCATACACCTTTCGAATGTCCAGTATCATCTTCCAATTCGTATGAACAAGTACCTAACTTTTTACGAACTTTATAAGGCCCTACATATTTGGCACCTAGCTTAGCGTTGTAATAATCGACTGCGCTAGACAAACTCTTATTCTTCCGCCATACTAACTGGCCAGGCTCATATTTTACGGGACGACGACGCAGATCGTAGTAGTGTTTATTACGTAAGTGAGCTTTTAAGATACGTTGCCTTACATCGAAATACATTTTCCGAAATCCTTCCAGGCGTCTCGCGACTAACTCCGTACCTGCATCAGTACTTGGTGGAATATTTACCCGCATGTCATATTGGTCTCCGCAAGAAACATATTCGCGGCCAAAATTTACGCAAAATGGCGAATAACCTGTAGTTTCGTGCTTGGACGTTCTAATAGCACAACCGACCGAAGGTAAATATAAGTCCCACTTTCGTTGGTTATCATGAACATACGAAGCTAACATAGTTTTAACAATACGATTAGTCCTTTCCGTAGGATCAGAAGATGGATGATACAAAGGAGTGTAAAATATGCGTGTATTATATTTCTGACACATACTTTTAAATTCTTTACCAATCATTTGTTTGCCATTATCACAAATAATAGTTTGCGGCACCCCATACACCAAAAATATGTCTTCTTCAACATGAGTGGATAAAGCCTTTGAAGTAATAGATCGCRAAGGTATCAGAACAACATATTTGCTGAAGAAATCGGTGACTACTAGGATGTACGCATAACCCCTAGTCGATCGAGGTAGCGGCCCCACAAAGTCAAGGCTAATCATTTGCCATGGTTTATCAATACTCGGCCTCTTACCCATGACACCAGCTGGTGCTTTTTGCTCAGGCTTGTGCTGTGCACATATGTTGCAAGATTTAACATATTTGACTACGTCTGCACGCATTTTAGGCCAAGTGTACTTATTGTGTAAGCGCCAGTAGGTCTTAAATATGCCACTATGGCCACACTTAGGGTCATCATGATGAGATTTCAATAATTCTTTGCGCTTATTCCTCGGAACAACCACCTTCCAATTATCCGCCTCATCAGCAAGTTCAGGCAAGTTACGCTTTACATATTTATATAAAATATTATTCTCGGATCTCCACTTCGGGTATAGTTCTGGATAATCGGTAACACGCTGCAACATTTTCTGATACCAAGCATCCACACCATCACCAAAATCCAAGGTGGATATATCCATCGGTACTGACCTCGAAAGAAAGTCAGGCACAACATTGTGTTTGCCCTTACGATGTACAACGGTATAATCGAAAGCCTGAAGCCTAAGAGCCCAACGCGCTAAGCGCCCAGTCGGATCCCTTAAGCGATCCAACCATAGAAGAGAATGGTGGTCAGTAACAATAGTAAATCTGGTTCCCTCAAGATAGTGACGTAATTTTTCTACTGCCCAAATCACACTAATAAGCTCTCTCTCCGTCGTGGAATATTTTCGTTCACTTTTAGTGAGCGAGCGAGACAGAAATGAAATAACCTTCTCACCATCAATGTCTTGGGTAAGAACTGCACCCACACCATAATCCGAAGCATCCGTGTGTAATGTGAAAGGTTTTTCAAAATCAGGGCAATTCAAGATAGGTGCTGTAACAAGAAGTTCTTTGATACGACGAAATGATTCGTCACAAGTGCTAGACCAAACAAACTTGGCGTTCTTTTTAGTTAATTGAGTTAACGGAGCAATTATGTCTGCAAAGTTGGGTATAAACTTTCTATAATAGGATGTCATACCAACGAAACGACGTATTTCACCAATGTTAGAAGGAATAGGCACTTTTAGGATAGCATCAACCTTTTGAGGGTCTACATGGAGTCCACGCTTATCGACGACGTAGCCTAAATAATGAAGTTGGGGACGACAAAACTGACACTTGTCTTTATTGACTGTGAGTCCAGCAGCATGTAACCTGTCAAATACCTGCTCCAGGATCCGCAAATGAGTTGAAAAATCTGGAGATACGACAACTATGTCATCTAAATAAACTAGAACATAAGGCTCCAAGTCTGCTCCTAATGCACGATCTAATATGCGTTGCCAAGTTGCTGGGGCATTAGTCAATCCGAACGGCATTTTCTTGAAATGATACAAGCCTCTTCCCGGAATCGTAAAAGCTGTGTATTCTCGAGATGATTGTGAAACGGGAACTTGCCAGTAAGCAGACTTAATATCAATGCTACTGAGATATTTAGCATTACGAAGACGGTCTAGTATAGCTGACATGTATGGAATCGGATAAGCATCCTTCTTGGTAACGGAATTAAGTTTCCTGAAATCCACGCAAAACCTATACTTGCCATCCTTCTTTGGCACAAGAAGAATGGGTGACGACCAGCCACTAGAAGAGGGCTCTATAATATCCTGTTTCAGCATCTCGTTCAACTCTTGATCTATCAGTTTTTGTTTAGCAGGGCTAACCGGGTAATATCTCTGCTTGATCGGAGGAGAATCAGTAATAATTTCGTGCTCACCCAAGTTAGTGATACCTAAACTAGTACCCATCAATGTAAACTTTTCTGCAACCAGTTTATCCAACGCAAGTCGTTGTTCCATGGTAAGATCAGACTCATCATTTATAACACAAATCTCTTTGCAATCTTCGACAGAAGAAAAATGCCAAACATCACGCCGTAAATCTGGAACTATTCCCATAGCGATCCAAAAATCTGACCCAAGCACAAGTGAATGTCGAAGATTAGGGACAACGAGAACATCAATAAGACAAACGCGTCCCATAAGACAAAAAGGAACCGCCATCGTTCCACCACTTGGACATATTTGGCCATTTGCCACAGTACAATCAGTGACTTGTTTTGTATTAAGGGTAAGACCTAGTTGCAATAAGGTGTCATAGCCCACTTTTCCTACTACAGTAGAAGTCGCACCAGAATCCAGCAAACCGAGAATAGGGTAGCCAAGGATAGTTACCTGGCGATAAGGCCGTTGATCATTTTCTGCATGTGAAATAATGTAATCAAGAAGAATTTTATTTTTAAACTTAGGTACGGTCGACAATTTCGGGGAGAACTTCTTACGACCATTATTTATTTCTCCCCTCGCCCGTTTCCCGAACAAGTTGGACACGTGCGAATTGTGAATGACGGTTTACCACACTGATAGCAGCGCTTTTTCTTGGGGAACTTACAGTCCCTCATAAGATGACCAGTCTCGAGACAATTCCAACACTTAGTCGAGCCCTGAGATCGGAACTCATAGACTTCGGCAGAAGAAGACCCAGAGTCATGGCACGAAGAGCTAGCCATACCCAAATACGCGAAATCAGGCTCCACCAAATCACGACGTTTCTGATTAGAAGGAGGTTTATACGCATCCGCCCTATGTTTCTTTGCTTCCAATTTCAGACACTCTTCTTCCAGCTGGGCCATATTAGCCACTGGAGGAAGTTGCATAGTATAAAATGGCGATAAATTCCTGGAAATAATTCCCAAACGCACATCTTCTGGTACTACTCCATACCGACCAAACATGGCGTTCATACACACGAGATAATCAACTATACTTTCCGACGGGTCTTGTACCCTAGACATGATTTCTTGTAATAACCGTGGTTTGTAATCAGGAGGTTGGTAATGATGAACCAAAAGCTTAGACAATCCCTTCCAGTCACGGAAACGAGAACGATTAGAACGATACCAAAGTAATGCTTTCCCATCGAATAAGTCAATAGCCGATTCGAATAATTGTTGATCCGAAACACCACGAGCAAACTGAAGTTCTTGTACCCTTTCCAAAAAATTGTGTACAGACAAATGCCTTGCATCTCCCGAAAATTTTAAGTTCCACTTAGAAACAGGTTGAGTTTTCTGACCAGAAGTCGCGGGAATATTTGCAACAGCGGAATAATTCATAGGGCCACCCGATGCCACAGACTCATCCACTGGTAAATCACCGTCAGATTGATCCTCGACACGCATGCTTGTAAATAAAGCACCAACATCGTCAGAATCCTTAGATGCTGTACCAATCTCAAGCGCTTCCATAAGGTTTAGTATTTGCATCATCAATTGCGAACGATCCCTTAATATTTCAGGGGATGACTCAGATGAAGTCGGAATCCGATCATTACGCCTTAACAGATGCACTAACCGTGTATTAATTCGCGAAAACTCAGCACTCGCCTTAGTACCAGAAAACTCATTTATCAACGCTTCAATTTCGTTTAGTTTAGTATGAATAATTTTTAATTCCTCMGTKGGATCAAAGTCATMCTTAGGATAATGCAGAGTCTTATCAACCTTCTCGAATCTCAGCAAAGGACGCAAGTACGATCTTAACTCGGCAACCGTTTCCTCATCCGAAATCGCGACGCCCCTCAATTTAAGTTCATACTGCAGTTCGTCTTTTTTTAAGTAATTGATAACCATCACGTAATCTGACACCTTAATAAAGAATCGACAAACAAACAAACAAAATTAATTAATCAAAATAATACTAATACCTACGCAATAAAACGACTGTAAACGCGCCAAAAATCAGAGTGCAACAAATATCCGACGCCCTCTATATATATTCGTATAGCCACCGCAATATAAAACAGCCAAGCAAAACTTAACATAAAACTTTAGCGATCAACCAAGCAAGGTGAACAATCAACCAGAAAGACAAATTAATTTGGCCTGGCCCCACGTAAGGGCGTCAAATTCTTATGACGGCGACGTAACAAAATCAATTACCTACCGTCACAAGACTAAACTAGTATAAAATTTGCCAAACGATTCGCTTGCGGCAAGCAAATGCGACGACTAGCATTCAGGGAGAGTGGGGAGGTTCCACTTATTAGTTATTAATTAAATTAGGGCGCCACCAAAATTTTAACACGAAAGTGTCGAAGCAAAGATCAGCCGCCCTGTAAATTTTGGAAACAGGCTGAATAGTTCGCGTTCACTGAAAGGCAAAAATCAAATCATAAGTAAAAGACAACTGGTTGATTGCTACCCCCTTTAATGACCAATGGCATTCGATAATTATTACAAATTCAACGGCACGAATATATCAACGCATTCATGTACTACAAAATGTGTAAAGTCAAATAATTAACGATGTTCCCCCGTATAGAGCTCTATGCTGGTTCACACAACATCCATATTAAATACGAACAGATGCAAATGTAAATTAATGACAACACATATAGTAAATAATGTAAACACGCATTAAGACTTCGTGGCGGATTACTTGAGTAGATGATCTGATATCGGCGTTAAGAGTTAAAGAATGAGCAATAGCGGATTATTGAAAAGCACAATTAAATTAGCAGCTCTGAACGCCTATCAGTTCATTCCACGTAAAAGAAAAGTTTGCTTAGCTGTAAGAAGCGTCCTCGAGCGTCGAGATGCAGGTGTCGGCGTTGGACGGCACGTTCAGCGGGTTTACGATCGGAAGCGTCAATTTCGCAAGCCCTTGCAGAGTTTTCTCCAACACAGATCTATGCAGTAACCATAAAAAGCAACACTGCTGAGGGATGGTGGTTAGAAGCAGTCGGCAGCAACCGGTGGTATTTAAGAGCTAGGAAAATCCCTTCTGCGCACTTTAAAACGCTTGGAAAATCCCTGCCAACGAAACCCTACAATGCCAAATGTACCCTATTACTTCACTATTGAATATCGAAAGCTGTTACATTACCTCTACAGGAGGGTTCTGCTTATAAAGAGCAAGCAGTGACTATGATGGTCAGCCAATTAATTCACCGAGTTTCTCAGCTCCGCAGCCAATTCAATCCCAGAATATGGATACTGAGCTCAAGCCACTAATACAACAGGCACAATATACTCAGTTTAGTAACTATTAGCACTGAACTAATCCCCTTACTCAACGAGGGTAAGTATAAAAGAACTTTAATCACAGTGCTAACACTGGCTACGAACGAGGTGTGAATAATGCTCTCGAAAACGGGAAACTTGCATCTGCCACCCAGGTGGGACAGCAGAAAAACGCTCCAAAGAAAAACGGCGCGATAAGAACAACTGCGGCAAAGAGCATTTAAAATACGGGTAAATGCGATATACAAGGGACGTTAAAGAAGTCGCAAAACTAACTGTTACAACCGTTTTCTTTAAGTGACGCTTTTTTGCTAATATCTTCTAAACAGTTTGCTGTACCGAAAATTTATAAGAACTAATAATACTCGCAGTTATACTACTAATCACATACTAAAACGAAAAAAATATAAAAAAATAAAAATTTGCAAAAAGGGTAGTTACCCCCCATTTTTGCCCCCTTCCCGATACCCTGCTTACCCCACAAACAATAGATCGCTTTGGGTAGTTGTGATTTATACGTTTGCCAAATTTCAAGTTCATATATTAAGTCCTTCGAAAGTTATCGTGTCCACAAACAATACCACAGACACACAGACACACAGACACAGACACACAGACACAGACACACAGACACATAGACACACAGACACACAGACAAGAAATTTTTTGTTGCTCAAATTTTGTTTTTTTTTGCGTTTTCGACCATTTTAAAGCATATTAGCAAATAAAAATTTATGAAAATTTTTTTCGCGATACAATACTTCCCATCCGTTGGATGTGGAAGTAATATCCTTTTCAATGATGTGCCTTTTGACCCCCTTTCCCATATAAAAAATGCAAATTACGCCCATATCTCGTAAAACGAGAGCTGACACGAAATTGAAAAAATTCTAGAAAATTTTAATGACCCATAAGTCCATATACAATTTCCAAAGAATCGGTCGAACAGAACCTGAAATATCCTACTGGTTCCATACTTTGTAGCGACCCTGTATATCACTGTATTTTGCATACTGCATAAAAAGCAATCTAAAATTTCACAAATTAGATAAGCTGTGTTATTTACTTCGTAAAAATGCAGGGCGTACTAGTAAAAAATAATTCGTAGTTAAGCAACGTTATACGTTTAGGCATTAAATATATTTATACTTAAAAGAATGGGCGAAGCTAAGTGGGAGCAAGGGCTAGTAGTGCTTACGGTGCAAACGTATTGTCCACCTAGAAATATCGGCAGTACGCTGTTTCCATTCTTGTTTTTTTGAGAAAAACGTACAGTTCCTACCACTCTTCGTAAACGTTTTCATTCATTCCAAATTAATGTGGTAAGTGTTTTTCATATGTCATTTAGACAATCAAACTACACTCAAGTGACTCTTTATTTCAATAGATTATATGTTTATAAGCCTAATGATATGGCAGTTCTGCTACAGTATTTTAATATAGGTATTGCAACTGAGTGGACATACCTGGGCGAGTCCTAGTAACGTGCCCGAAGGTTGAAGAAAAGTTGGAGTTAGAGGATCGCCGGCATTGTCACCAAGGTTGGATCCTGGAAAGGTGATTCCCGCTGCACCCCCTCGGCCGCCGCTTATCGTTGAAGGTCGTTGCGCAGTAGGAAGGTAAAAACTTATGTTCGTGAAATAGGTGAATTTCCGTGCATGCTTTGTGGTCTTGTAGTATAATGTATAAAATATAGGTACGTTTCTGTACAGCTGAATTTACTCAAAAGAACCTCTCCCTATGAGAGAGTAAAAAGATCCACAGCATAATACAAACACGAACGTAAGTAAGTTCAAACTATGACTTTTGCCGGTCATGATAACTTGATGAAAATTAGCACTATAACCAAAAGTAAAATACTTTCTGAAATCTCTCAGATTTATGACCCGTTGGGATTATTGTTAATATTGTTATCTTGTTAATAGTTGTTTATTTCCTGGGACGAAAATTTCCCATTGCCTTGACAACCAGATGGGAGCAATTTCATCAGCAACTCTTGTTAATCAGCGACTTGCAAATCCCTCTTAACTCCATATTAATCAAAGTTGATGATGTCATCGTGTTGAATTGGATTCGAATACCTCCTGGGAATTTGCTAAAGTTTGTAACCAACCGTGTATCACAGATCCAGTTAGGCTTTTTAGAACACGTGACTTTCGGAGCGACTGCCAGGGGGCAGAAGTCAAAACGATGCAGCTTCTAGCGCGCTGTCATAGAAACCCCATTACTTAACTCCAACGTCAGTCACTAGAGCTGAGACATTCGATTCAATTCAAATCGTTCAATCAATCGCGTAGATTCGGATCATTCAAGTCGTTCATATGAATCGTGAATTGAAAGTGATAGCGGTGTCTCCTGTCTCGCCACAGTATATAAATATGCTGTCATACTATGTTCTCGTCGTGTGCTGTCGTCAGCCGTTAACCATGTACGACGCACGAACGACGCTGATTCAATAGATGTGAGCCAAATCAAGGCATGAATCATTCAATTTGAACGACTTGGTCATGAAGGACCCAACTCTATCAGCCACGCGTCCGTTTCCAGGGTTTCGCAGGCGCGTCCCATGCGTGCGCTTTTTGCCCCCTGGACGCCATATTGGATGACGTAATCTTAAAAAGCCTAATCGTTGACTAACCTAGATAGTTCGCCTCATGTATGTAGGTACCAAAGAAAACCCGGCCGACCCCTTTTCTAACACTTTAATGGACTTCAATTTGTGGTGGAATGGCGGCCCAACCTGGCTGTGTGGTTTTAACCTTGAATGACCATCATTCAACTTCCAAACTAGTTTAGAATTCTCTGATCTGAAGAAAACTGTCAAATCCTTTAAGGTTACCGAACAAGGAGAATTGTTTAATTAGGCTGAAAAAACTTATGTTTTACGTTGTATAATCAATTATAGACATCCCAACGTCAAATGCTGTGATATTTTAACCGTCGATGAACAACATGAGGCCCTCAAGCTATTGGTGAAACTTTTCAATGTGAATGTTTTAATCCCGACCTACTACCTATTGATTCAGAGAATTTAGTTATCCTTAAGGGAGAATTAGCGCGTTTATCCCCTTTTACAGGTGAAGGTGACCATATTAAGGGTAGGTGGACATTTGCTTTCATCAGCATTTAAACCCAACAAGAAGCATCCAATAATATTGCCAGCCCGTCATCACTTGACACAACACGAACATGAACACACACACAGTTATTGTTATCATCCATCCGTGAAAATTCCTGGCCCATTAGAGGAAGAAATCTTGCCAAGTTTGGTGTCCATAAGTGTGTCTGTTGTTTCAGATCAAAACCTACAAATCTTATACCTATAGGTAATGGGTAACTTATTTTTAACAGGAACAGAATACGTAAATCCTTTTTATAGTACCGGTATTGAATGCGCAGGCTGTATTGCTGCAGAAAGCAAAAGAGACAGTGGAAGTATACTACAAATTGTTACATTTCTTTATTAATTTGCTTTAAGTAGAAATTTAGATGGCAATGCTGTCAGCGTTACATTGACATGATGACAAAGCCACCTAGCTATTATAACGGGTACTACTTCCTAAAGTAGTTCCTGTAGCCTGATGCATCAACTCGACCCCCACGGCACTTTTTGCAAGCGGGCAAGAACCGACATACGTTAAAATGCATGTATATGCAGTGCTATCKGCACCGCATTTTAATTAATTTGGTTTGCMACTAGGGCTATCCAKATCAAATTGGTATCAGATCTTACAACCAAATGCTGTATAACATAATGAAGACATTTGATGGAACCAAATCTGAACTATCTGCAGTAGACAAATTTTTCATTTCTAACGAACATGTTTTGGATACGTCCATCTCTCTAGAAGGTGTTATTTCGGTGTATTCTTTTCAAACGGGTGGCCTTTGGAAGTGTTTTGTATTATATAATGCGAAGTTACCTTTGGAAGAATGTTGCACTGTACTTGCGCAGATTGAAGCGATCCTGTATTCTCGCCCTCCCGTCCCCATCTCGAAGTATCCATCCGATCTTGAGGCACTTACACCAGCACACTTGATTGTAAGGAAAACATTTGGGTCGATACCAAGGTATGGAACAGTTGCAAAAAAATGTTTAAAAACGTTGGTACAAAGAGTACCTCGTAGAATTTCAGTTTCGTATAAAATGAGGAATATCGCTAAGGCTACCAACTTCCCAAACCAGAGAATCCGGACACCTTTACGGTGCTATTTGTAATATAGGATAATAAAGATGGATGACCAGGCAGTCCTGATTTTCATTAAAATGTCCCGCGTCCCGACCAATGTCCTAAATGCCCCGCTTTTATTTTCAAATTTTCCGGCATCCTACAATAGCGCGATGTACCATAATAATCGTTCAGCCAGTTGACAGTCGAAAATAAATTGCAAAATGTATGTGTGGTCGAACAAAAGCATCTTTATTTGTAAATGATTATTGTTTCAAATAAATATCTTATTTATTGCAACCCTAACCAGGCATTAGATTATGCTGGCTACGGAATTGCGTGCTGTCACAACAGAACTGAATATTATAATATGAAAGGAACAGGACCTGCCGCACACTTCGGCAATCGCCATTTACTTTGTCACACCAGTGTGTTACCACGCAGACTCGCTGCCCTACGTACGAGCAAATACGACAAATAGATTTTACTTACAGAAAAACATTTAATAAAAGAAGTTATAGAAATTTCTATAAATACTCGCATTTTTAATAAGGATTGAGGAAATTATGAGTTGGGTAATATTTGGAAGCCAATTTTGCAGTTTGTTTATATTCAGTTCCTTTCCCGTCGATAGGTTTTAATTTAATCAGGTTGCCACGTTTCTCGCTTCCTTGGTGATTTATTTATTTTCAAAATTTTGTTTTAACTCGTTTCAGACAATATTTTGGGGTTGCCTCCTTTGATAAAGACTACAGGTGTAATCGAAACGTCAGTTTAATATTTTTTGTGTTTTATACTGACAGCCACTTTTTCGGAAAACATATATACCTACTTTTAAAGCCTAACTTAGCTAAAATAAATCGAATAAACAATATTTCCTTCTGGGAAACTGAAACGGTAATCCATTATAAATTATTACGCTGCCTTGGAATTCTATCAAAAGAAGTCATGGTTTATTTCAGATGCGCGCCCGCCTGCCAATTTAGGTCGCCACCAAGTTCCGTTGCAACAGTCTAGATCGTAAAATGTGTAATTAGTGGTGTTTGACGTCGGGATTCCATTTATCCACTCTGAAATTTTAAATTCCCTCGGAGAGATCCCACACTAATCGCCCCAATTCCTTGTCTAGAATTTGCTGGGATTACTTACCTTCTTCCTTTTGGAAAGCTCCTTCCGGGAGATAGCCTCGGTCAGGACATAAAGTACAGCGGGCAGATAAAAAAGCCGGATCGCTTTGGAAAGAAAGTTTATTTCATGAATCCTTAAATACGTTGCTTTTTTACATTTTTTTAAACAGTTCGCAGCAAACATTTATTTACATTCGCAGATAAAATCAGATAAAAATAGCAACATTCATTGCTCCAGTACATTATTTTTATACAGCTACATTAAATTGCGGCCAGTCAAATAATTTACTCAAAGTTACCCATCATACTGACAAATGTTACGACTATCGTTGCATAACGATATTACCTAAGCTTATTGACGTCATTCGTATATTTCTGTAGCAACAAAATTAACTTCCTAGATTAAAAAATAATTCAGTTTTCGCCCTCCCTAAAATATATTAAAATTGATAGTGTCGAACGAACTCAATTTACTTTCAGTCAAAAACTAAAATACATTTGTATAAAAATAGCATTCACCGTTCTTGGATGAGAAAATTAGAGTTCTGACATAAATCAAATCTTGACAACTATATTAATCAGGGTTGGGCGTAGACAAGTTGACAATATCAGCAATTAAGGTTACATTTAAAAAGTTACTTTATGTTTGTGTAGTTATAGTTGCGTTTGAGTGATCTGGGTAAAACTAGTGCTCTCAGATTCTTGCCAGCCGTGAGACTGTAAAATGTGTTAAATATGACGGGTATACTAAATGCAACAGGATCTTTATAAGCAGCTAAAAGCTTAATTAATTAAAATGAACGGTAAACATGTGGCAAAATATAGTTTTTGTTTAAATTAATAAAGAACACTAACACTATTTTATTTTAAAGCAGATACTTTTGTATTAGTAGTGCTTAGTCATGGTTTACGTCGTCGACATTGTTGACATCACTAAATTAGTCTAAGTCGACACCATTGTCGATAATAAATTGTTGACGTGGCGTTGTTGACACCGCCCAACCCTGCTATTAGTGCAAAAATACTTATTAGTCTATGTCTATGATTGAAAAAGTGACAAAATTATGCTAAAATGTCGATTTTTCAACCTTTTCGATGATTTATGATATACCGCAACACCCGCCTTAACATGTAATGTTTAGTGCGTGATACTGAAACACTTATGACTTATAAGAACAAACAAAACTGATCAGAAAACATCTTTATATGTAAGAGTGCAAGTTTAGAATAGGCTAATAACTTGTGAACTGTGTCGGCTGCCAAGAAGCTATAAATCGATTTAGCCAGTGGTATAGGCCAGTAGTATTAACCAAAGTATTAAGTAAATTCGCCGTAGGGCAGAATACACATCCCTGCAAGATTAAATCCACCGTAAATGATATGTTTCCATGAAAGCGGCTGATTTTATTTTCTATAAAGTCCATACTCAACTCAAAATATGTGCGCAAATGCGAGGAATATGGCTTAATTTTTCGTAAGAGTGCTAGCTAAAACTCCGTGATCTTAAAAGTCAGTACTAAAGCATCTTGAGAAAGGACTAAAGATTCTAACAGTATTTAAAAAGTCAGGACTTCAGCATTTCTACAACTTGTATTCTAGATGCATGTGCTGTATACTGTACGAGTTCAGCAACGCTGAGACTGCACTGAAAAATTTGGTTCCTGTTCTCGTCTGAAACTAAAAGAAACTTACCATAGTCGCAATGTTTTCACATAAAATGAGGTTAAGCAGAATGCAAAAAGGAAAGACATCGCAAAACCCAAGATAAATAGCATTAGGTACGCCATACTTTTTGAAGACAAATGGAGAGAATATTGAAAATGAACAAGTACAAAAATTTAGAAAGGATCAAAGGTCCTCTATTCCACTTAGTGAACAGGCTAACGTTTTAGTGTTACATAACTTTCTTCATGATGATAGGCATGCGTATGTTCTTTTACAAATTTAGTTAAAATTTTCGAAAGTTTAATTTATTTTCTTTTCGTTGACATTAAGGCAGATACCTTACTGCTATTTTTTCTATCACCAGCGTTTCTTTGGAATCTTTTCCATCACTGCAAGTGTTTTCCAGTGCAAACCTTGAACGCGTCTGCAGGATATCCAGCTGTAAACGGTAATACTACCAGTGGCTGACTTGTATCGGGAATTTTATGCCCTATATTTTAACCATATGCAATTGCAGAAGCCGTTTCTTCAGCGCTTGTAAAAAAGCTTCTGAGCGATATTATTTTTTGGAGATTCCGAACAACTTGCAATGTTATTATTCAAATCATTCTTCACCGATTCCACTAGTTATTAAAATTTAATTGCGCCATGCAAAAACCTTTTAACTGCTAGAATATTGAGTGTCTCTTTAAATGCAACAAGATAATTTTAAATAGGATTCGATCGCAATGGTAGATGGAATATTACCTAAATAAGAAAAAAATGAAATACGAGTATTTAATTACTTTATGAGCATTCATTCTGCTCCAATGTGGAACGCAGTTTCTCTGTTTGCAATAATATAATCTTTCGGATTCCATGGCGTTTTTGAGTTCAACACACCAACGTCTTCGGAATATCTAGATGTATTTGTATAACGATTTATTGCACTTCATATTGGCAACCCAGCTTCGTTTTCTATACGTTAGTTCCGTTCACAGTAGGGAAATAGTCCAAGAAATCGATAACTAAGGCAAGTGAAGAAGACATGTATGGGTCGAATCTAGTTTGACAATATAACGTTAATATTTCTTAGTCACAGAAGACATTGTGCAAAAGGCTACCAATATCTTTCATCAAAGGTTGCAAACAGTCTAATATATAATAAAAACCTTTTTTATATCCGAAACGAGTATTAGATATAATAAATATAGCAATCATGCTTTGCTACAATGATAAACAATATGCTGTTTGAGTTTTAGGTATAAAATAAATTACTGGAAAGGATCATTTATGGGTGTTTATTTGCGCAGTATTAGTTTCGACTGTAAAACCCTTGTCAAATGTATAGCGACGACTCCTCGCCTGGAAAGGAGTATATGGGAGAACATCACACAAATCAAAAATATCGAGCTCAGAGGTCGATACATCGCTTTTCTAGACGAAACGTTGTACTCTACGATATTATGAAAAATAATTATCAAATGGTTCCAGTAAATGCTGTTTTTTAAATGCAAACAAAATGGACAGCTTCTTCTTTTCAAAAAGATACAATGGTTCGATTTATTTTACTGGGACATGGTATTAAACTGGCAATTTTACAATTGCTGATAGAATTTGGAATCTTGTATTCGATATTTAAATATGGGGCAAACCGAGTATTTTTATTTGTTTTATTAGAAAACCAATAAACCAAGTATTCGCATTTGGTTTATTAAAAAACGAATAGACGAATATCTGTATCGTTGTATTTGAAAAGAATAAACGAACATTCGAACGAAAGCATTTGCTGTGCAACATTTGGTTTTGCGCTCCTTCATTTGTTTTGAAATAACACAAGTATTAATGTTAATTAATTAAATGATATTGCTTTAGTCGTTTACGAATAAAACTAATACGAATATTCGTTTCCGAATAAAACGAATTCGCTTATGCGTTTTCGAACGAAACGAATACAAATATTCGTATCAAATATTACTCGGAACAATTTTGAACGAATATTTGCTCTACTGACTTTGAATAACGAATACGTTCGATATAAATAATCAGCATTAATTTTTACATCAGCTTTAGCGCAATTTTAAAGCATGCAGTATACAGTAGATCCGCTCGTTTCTATTAGCTACCACAGATGATCAAGTCATATGCATTAAATAATACGCTAATATTAAAGAGATGTAGATTTTTATATTCCGGCGGTTTATGTCGGAAATATTCGCCCGTTATATATTTATAACAAAAAATGTATTCGTGAAAAGCGACCGCAATTTTCTAACCAGTTTAAAAGAACACGTGCTGCAAGATCATAAAAATGAGGTTATATATTGCATCAGACCTAAAAAGCAGTTTGCTTTAAATTTACACGCAAAGCTTCATCATCCAACAAAAAAAATATATTTTTGGCTCATTTTTCTGTATAGACGACTTAGGTTGGACATCAAATTTGTTATGTACTGCAATATCTAGCAAATTGGCACAAATCCTTATTAGAACAAMAATGCTTATGTAGTATAATATAGCATTATCAACTAGAAGCAATGATAAATAATTAATCCTAAAATCACAAATCGCTGTAGTAGATAATCATTAATTAATGAGACGTATGTTGTAGTTTTACAAAAATTATGCCTGGTATACATACCACAAGCAAACTAAGTTATTAAGTAATGAAAACAAAATTATTTAACCCTGAAATTCATAGTAAACTTTAGTAGCCTTTTTAGTCATAAATATTTTGTTTCTTTGTCCTTAACCATTATAGCCAGTCTTTCTTTTCCTTTGATATAAAGTAAACCGAGAAAATTACTGCTAACATAAAATCGAGAGGAAAATGAATACAGGCATCGTAGATACAGGTACAGATGATACTTCTTTTCAATAAATGTACCAGATTTAAACCTATTATAATTATATGAGTATCAATTAAAGTAAAGAAGCAATTCTATTCAACAATATAATCCCAACGTGTCTGAAAAAGCTTCAGTTATTCTACTTACGTATACATCTATACAGAAGTATTCCGGAACAATAATAACTCTGACATTCATGTTCACTATACCGTTCTTGTCCATAAAGCATCTCACACTCACCCACTTTAATTTGTTCGTAATCTACATTGTACTTAAAGTCACCACCAGGGGTGGCTGCTAGAAACTAAAATCACTAGAAAACCGAACACCAGTTGGGTATACATCGACAAGCGTAGGCTATCCGCTGCACCTTTTAAAGTCTTGAATGTGGTGTAATTACTAAAGTCGCTTATCCCAGCTTTGTTCCTTGTGGCTACTCTGACGTGGTATTCGGTTTCGGGGATCAAATCCGTTAGAGTGTAAATGTTATCTGAAACAGAAGCCTATATGAAGACATATAATTATAACAGATTCAAAATTAATGTTATACGATAATAACAAGAATCGTAAATTCAAAATACTTATACCTAAATAAAATAAAATAAGCAGATAAAAAAACTTTCATTTTATAAAGTTGCTTAACTAGTTCAGGCGTTAAAGGTGCCTGAAATTATAATAATTTTGGCGCCTTTATTAATTTTGTTACTAACGTAAAAAGGCAGGAGTATCGCGCCGTGGCTTAACTTGCAGGTCCTGGTTCGAATCCTGAGAAAGGCAAGAAATTTTTTCAGTGAATTGGCTTTATACCTACTAAGTTTAGCAATATTATAATTACATACAACATCTACTCGTATATGAATAATAATCAGCAAACCAGCAGACTAGACTTTTTAGTTCTGTTGTATCATTTATATAGGTACACCTGTTTTGGAGGTAAGTACAAAAAGACAATAAACGCACACTGCAGTATATTTTTTTGTCACTTTCTAGTAAAATATATCTAAATATACGTATCTACATAAATGAAAAGAATGATGTGGCAACCTTTAGCCATTTATTTATCACCGAAGGTACAACTTATTAGCAGTATTTCTAGAAAGTCCGAAAAAACTGTCACCGCTGTTTATTTAGTGTGCTATTTTACCTTCAGTTAAGTCATAATATAAAACTTTAGTTTCATCTTCAACTTCTCATGGGAAAGGGGGGTTAAAACTAACGAAAAACTTGCTATCTGCTTTAAATTGGTAATATTCAGTGGAATTAGCCTGGTTTTAATCAAATCATTAATTTTAATAAATTTGAATATTTGCCTGCCACTATTTTCCTTGATATAAAATTCAAAACGACGTCTGGCTGTCCATCATTGCACTTTCTGGTATGCAAAGCGCCAGCACGAGGTGCTTTTAACCTTTTACAAACTTCGCCAAACTTTTACGTAACACCGGATAAGTTTTGGCAGTCACGTACATGCTACAAGTGTCGGCTTTCGGCAATATATCCTGGAATAGCAAGCACGCCTGCGTTCGAATTCGGTACGACAAAAAAATCTCGAAGCGCCGCTCCAAAGCTCCGCTAAGCGGATGCAACGAACTTTCTGGAGGCGACGTCCTGGCAGGAAGTTATAAACGGAAGTTTTGACGTGCTATCGTATGTAGCCCGTGGCAGATGCGTAAATGCCTGATAAAAAGGAGGATACATGAAGTTAGTCAACCATTATAGCTTTATCAGGATACTTAAATAAAATAATGCTTGTCAAGCTTTTACCGAAAGTATCTAAGTAAAAGCCAACACAACAGAAATTATTTTTCAGCTCACACCACCAAAACTTAAGCTATCTGCAATGCGTCCATATTTTGTAATATAAATGTATAGATATCCATTAGGATCTATTATTATTAGGTTCAGAGGTATCATTAAATCGGTTTTCATAAACATAAGTGGAAAATATGCTGGTCGTCCTTTAACATTTTAGTAGAAGTGCACCATATAGCACTTTTATTTCTTGACATAACAAGCGAAATCAAAATGCCGTCAGTATCGTGTTTATTTAAAAGCAATGCTTATTGTAGGAATTCGTCTAATCACATGTTAAACAACAAATTTCGCAAAACTAACACTAAAAAAAGCTTAAAAGATAATCGAAACTTGTGAAACAGTAATATTAAAAAAACATAAGCACCTAATATATTCCATGTTGTAACTTGCTTTCTTCACTTTTCTTCTATTCACTTCCTCTAATCGCATAATCAATATGTTTGTTTAACAGTGAATAAGATCACAGAAAAGATTATGTAATTAATATCGTTGACTGACTTCAATCGACGATAGTATTTATACCCTTACCATTGGTAAACAATGCCGTTTTCCCATTGTCATTCAACCTAATAAATAACATCTTCATCTCTTGCTCCCACGAACCTTCGTTTATTATACTCGTACAAAGCGGCAAAGGAATGCGAGCAAAAGAATCGATGCTGCCAAGTTTAACTACATAATAGCAATACTGTCGATGATATTTTAATGGGTTAAGAGGCATAAGAAGAAATGAAAAAATATTGCCAGCCTTGACCGAGATTTTTAACTCGGGACCTTTTCAACACTAGTCAAACTCTCTACCACTGAGCTATCAGGGTCCTATTCAGAATCAAGGTCAAGGTGGCATATATACATCAAAGTTCACAAGTAACGCTGCTGAACGCCATCCGGCGTACTTGCAGCTGAACTGCTCGGCGCTCGTTGTTTGCGAGCTTCAGAACGTAGTTCGCTGCGATGGCCAGATTATGGCGACCAGCAACTAATTACAACCCAAGTATATTATATGTATAGAGAAAGTTAATTATTTCCTGAAAAGTATTTATAATTAATGTCAATGATATTTTAATGGGTTAAGAGGCATAAGAAGAAATGAAAAAGTATTGCCAGCCTTAACCGAGATTTGCACTCGGGACTTTTTGAACACTAGTCAAACGCTCTATCACTGAGCTATCAGGGCCCTATTCAGAATCGAGGTCAAGGTGGCATATATACATCAAAGTTGACAAGGGTGACAATACTTTTTCATTTCTTCTTATGCCCCTTAACCCATTAAAATATCATCGACATTAATTATAAATACATTTCAGGCAATAATTAACTTTGTCTATACATATAATATACTTGGGTTGTAATTAGCTGCTGGTCGCCATAATCTGGCCACCGCAGCGAACTACGTTCTGAAGCTCGCAAACAACGAGCGACGAGCAGTTCAGCTGCAAATACGCGGGACGGCGTTCACAGCGTTACTTGTGAACTTTGCGAAAGTGGCATTGTATGTTTGTGTCGATATGTTTTTTTAATGAACAAATACTTGCGCATAGCCAAACAAGAGACGTGGTAGCAATGTTTAAAGGTAGACAGTCATATTATACAATAATTGAATTTTACACTTAATATAGAGAAAGCAACACACTTTTATTCTACTTCAAAGAATAGAAAAATAAATTTCCTATTAAAATTAACCTGCTTTTCACGGCCAAATGAATCAGGAAAATTTTAGTCCATGGCTTAATGAAAAGCTCCTTCCGAATATTCCGGCGAATTCGGTTACTGTATTTGACAATGCTCTTTATATTCTGTCCAGGAAGGTATAGTGGCTTGGTTAACAAAGAAGGAAAATAATGTATTTTATAGGCATAAATTATGGCCCACCTGCCAGAAAATTTGAGCTGTTTGATCTGGTATTACTTCATGGGCTCTCTGATGACCAAAAAAACTTGTAAGTAGTTGACTGAATACATGCACATATACTGTTAGACCTCCTTATATGTGCGTGTTAAATCCAATATAGTTAGCTTGTGTAAAATTTAAATTTATAAGAAGCCTCAATAAAACCAGAAACTCAAACCTAACCATATTAAAAAAAAGTTACTAAAGAAACAGGTTTACTACATTAATATCACTTAATTATAAAAGAAATTTTGCCAGCACGATAAGGATATCGAAGATAAATTTTGGGAAACTGACCAACTTGTGGAGGAAATTAAACCTATTATAATCACGGCAGAACAATATGACGACAGCGAAACTGACAATAACAATGAAGATAATAATGAGGATAGTGAAGTTAATGAATAAAAGTAGTTTTAATCAATGCTTCCTTTCTAACAAGTTTTTACATTAACAAAAATAGCATAATTTTATACTTTATTTGAACTTCATAAAATTTCATAAACACTGCACGCCGCTGGGCACTGTATTAATGAAATCAGTCATGTTTTATTACATCTGCATTACCATCACCGACGCGAACAGACTGTTACAGATTTCTTTGCCACACTGTATAATGGAAACCAAACTTGTGCCGTGTCAAAGTACCTACAACTAAAATAAAAGGTGTGCTCACTCGGCAGTTTTCTACTCATAAATTCGCACGTCGTTCTATGACCTTGACAGAGGGTGATAGAAGTTGTGCATCTTATTTTATGGGTGTAGTTCAGAACGTAGGGTATAGTTAATATATGTATGGCATTGGTCAAGTCAGATAAGAATCTCATATGAAATACGCGACAAGGTCATACGATGTTACTACTACTACTACTACTTGTTCTTTTAGTTGTACTCTGTCCATATCTGCATTCTGCATTGGGAATATAACCGTGCCTAGGAGGCTTAATAAGCCGAAACAGCTATCCACGGTTGTTCTAATGTAGATAGTACGGCACAAGCATATTTGCCATTGCAACATTTTTAGCACATGAAGAGCATCTAAATCGTTTTCAATTAAAAAAAAACACTATCGCATCAACTTTTCCATAAGACACAACGTAAAAGCCATATATCAGTAAGCTGCCACCACCTTCCGACCAAAATTGGAACCTTTGTCTGAATGAGAATGACTACACATTAAAGACGGCTAATATCATTATCCCTAGTGGAATTATCCGTAATCAGTAGGTATACCACAAAATATATTTAACCTGCGGGAACTTTCTTCGTGGTCTAGTTCATAAGTTGAAATACTATTTGAAATACTCCGGCGCTAAAATCTTTGTAAAGCACTGAATTGACTTAAATTTATATTTATTTGGCAAAACCTAGATGAATTTGTCAAAACTGTACCCTGATGCAGAATCAGTGGCATTTTTTGCTAACTATTTCAGTTAGTTGTTTGTGTTTGGAGATCATATTCAGTGTATAAGTATTTTCGTTATATTGCATCGTTTTTAATGCGAGTTATACAACAACACATTTTAATATTTTTTATTTATTTTAAAGCACTGACTACGATTGACCAGAAATGTGTTTATGTATTCTCAAACTGATCGAAAAACTTTGAATTTTATAAATTCTTAACATCAACGAGCGCTACGTACTGTTACTTGCAACGATCATTTCGGTACGGCTCTGGCTAAATGTAAGCATTGCAAAAGCTGGATAAAATATGAATGTATGTAACTTTAAAATGGATTACATAAAGGTGGCAGCACAGTTTTATAAAACATTCAGTTTACGTGCCGACTTCACCTTAACCACTTTGAAAATAAAAACACGGCATGGCCCAACCTTTTTCATGTCCGTGCAACTACGTCTCCAGCTCGACACTTAACCCATTTTACTTCTATAAGAAGAACTTCTTGTATATGTACGAGTGCTGTTCCCCGGGGTGTAATATGAGAGGTTGCACTTCATCTCGAAAGTGTTGAATATGATTTTCCTTCCTGTGGAAGCTCGATGTAAAAGGCGAGCTACATTCGATCTCGACCTAAAGGACGTTATTTATCATTTGCTGCTCGCAGATGTAGAAAAGGGAACAAAAAGCTTCGTATGCCGAAATGAGATCCCAGCAGGCAGAATTTCTTGTAAATATTACTCTTACTCGATAGTTCTCTACCACAATGTTATTCTAGATATTTATTTAAAATTAATAAAAATAGTTTATATAAGGGTTAAATAAGTACTTTTTTGTTGTTCTACATACACATTATGTCAAAAACTGGGTACAATCGCGAATTTTGCGATAATAGACAACACTTTACTTTCTAAATTGCGTGTGTTTTTCCGCCAAGCGATGACGCAAGGGTAGCACCGTTACCTAGCAACAATTTCTGATTTGTATATTATATATTCAAAGTCCAAACTGCTAGTTCACGGGCGGATGAGATCCGGCATAATAGGTATCCTTATTAGTAAACTAATATCTCGAAATAATTAGAGGTACTGCGATAAAATTTTTTTGGAATGCAGAAAAGTATGTATTCATGTGTCTAGTAATAGTAACAAAGTTTAATTTATTAATAATAATAATAATAATAATAATAATAATAATAATAATAATAATAATAATAATAATAATAATAATAATAATAATAATAATAATAATAATAATAATAATAATAATAATAATAATAATAATAATAATAATAATAATAATAATAATAATAATAATAATAATAATAATTGTATTGTTAAATATATGATCACATTTGACGCGTGGTATAACAGAACATATTTTTTTTTATTTTCACTTCATAATTTGCAATAGTCGTTAAATTATTAGTGTACTATTATACGCGTTCGCCACCGATCAGCTTGAGAGGTAACCAACAGCGTTGTTGCCACATCGCCTCCCTTATGCGTGTAACAAAGAGAAGCCGATTTTCTAACACCGGGATGTAATTTAGCCTCGTGTGCTATTGCATTTAAAATGCAATAGCGCGGTAAAGAATCGCTTATCTGACGCATGCTTCACCTACATTTTGCTTGAAGCCTATACCCCGCCTGTTCAGGAAAAMTTACCAAAATTATACCGCGCAACCATGAAGTCTTTTCATAAACATTTGCATCAAACTTTCTGGTAAATCCTTTTCGATTTTTGGTAAGTGGATTGTACTTGATTTAAATTTAATACAGACACAGGGCGTTTCGTTTTCGTTAATGTTTACTTTGTCCGCCAAACTCAGAGAACTGAAGTTTAATTTAATTAAATCACACACCCTCATTTTGTCTTGAACACAATTAACCACAAAAAAAACACCTGTACGTACGCTCACTTTCGGGTGCATTATTTGCAGGAATGCGCGCTCGTGTCTCGGGCTGAACGAACTAAGCCCGAAATTCCACTTAGAATCGCGTATCGACGCGTGCCATTTCTATCGCATTGGCCACAGAACATTGCACTGGCATCGAAACGATTTGGGCTTACAGGAATCAGCCCGCCCGACAGCCGGCAGGCAAGTAAATCAGATGGCTTGCGGGTTCCCGCAGTCCAGGCGCTGAACGCAAATCTACATAAGATTGTAAATTAAATACCTATGGGTAATAACTAATAATGGGTATTTTAGATCATTAGATGTAAATAAATGTTTTAATATTTAATTTGATGTACCTAGTCATTTGCGTAGGAAGGGCAGCGCCCCGCAGCCCACCCTCACCAGCCGCCACTGTTTCCAGCACAAATTGGCTCTTCATGTTTTAAAAAAATATATAAATCTACAAACAATAAATACTCACAGCCAATTGGAAAAACATATGATGGTGCCATCAGGAAAGCGCACCTATTTTCAGTCCTACGCAATTTTAAACTTTGCTACAATATTGTTTTGTGCATGTGAAACCGTGCGCCCAATACTTGCCTTCATTCAAATCAAATTCTTTCGCCAACCAGTCCTCCTCTGTCAGGTTGAACCTGAACTCCACGTGAAATCCATTAGGCTGCATGTCCTTTGCCAAAGTATCATTACTATCGGGTTGGTGGATTTCCAGTTTTGCAGAGTCGGGACCTGCCTCCAACAGTTGCCATTTTTCCACAGGTTCAGGCTGAAATCCCTCCTCCAACGAGAAGTAAATGTCTATTTCTCCAACGCTGTTTCTAGCTTTGCAAATGTATTCGCCAAAGGATTTGCTGTTGTCTACCGCTACCTAGAAATGAGTAGGAATATTAATAAGTGACATCAAATGACATCTATCTTTTTTATTTACTGGTATACCCTGAGTACAGTTTTGCAATCGTTTAAGCTCCTCAGATGGAAAATAATGCTGAGGAATCAATACCTTGTTCCATAGGTATAGGTATTTAGTTTTGGCACATGAACTTAAAATGATTAATCGAACGTGATAATTATAGCAGACTATCTAAATGCAAAATTTCCAAATGGTTAGATTCACAGGGGTGCAACTGTACGTTGCCATCAGTTTGACTGATGTTACTAAATTAGGTTTTTTTTGTGGAGGTGCGTAAAAGAGACATAGTTTAGCAAATTGCTGGTAGGCTGTATTTTAGGCACATCCGTAATTTTAACCTGGACACGTCTAATGCATTGTGGAAGAACGCAATGATTTTTTATCCAAAAATTTTTTTGTTTTGCCTAATACAAGGTGCAACGTAGACTGCTCTTTACAAGTTTTTTTCTGGCACTTGAAAAACAATATATATTGTTTCCTTAGTGCAATCTACAATTTTGCACTTTTTTCACATGGTTATTTATTTAAAATGTAAATATAATGTAAAATGTGTTCAGGCGCCGATGCGTTTCTCAAATATGCCTGTAGTCATGTGCACATGAAAATAATATATCTATACATTCCATGCATTCTCCCTTGCCAAAGTAAATACCTACATCTATGTTTCTACCATTGTCTACACACATACAAGTTAAAAATATAATAGGTGTCAAATAATGTTACCCGACAATTGTTACCTTAGTAAAAGTAACGCAATCTATTGTAATATGCGTGGACTTCCTTAAAGCATCATTGCAATGGGAAATGTGCCTTTTTTATTAATTTATTTTATTTAATATTATGGGTCGACTACATACCATAATGGAAGTTACTATAACCCAAAAAATTGTTTTTGCTCTGTAGTTTTTAAATAAGCAGCGTAATAAGTTTTTGGCGCCCCACACTTGTGACGTCACAAGTGCTGTAATTTGCGGCGCTGAAGGTGGGAWAATGCGCAAAGTTTGCAGCTATGTTACTGTGCATAAAAGTGCTGCTTTAATCTTAAGCAGTACTAGTAGTATTTAAATCAAATGAAGTGGCTCCAAAAGAGACAAATTTTATTTAATGAACAAAAGATTCGTAGCTTTATCTTTGGCCAATCTGTTTCTCAACGGGTCATAGATTAGGCCAGGACCACTACAAAGTTGTTCGCATGCTACTGAGCCTAACGGACATGACAAATATCGGCGGGCAATGCACATCAGGGTATTTTTGCATTCAATTTCCTCATTAAGAGGGATACGAAGTCCGCGCGTTGCCGTGAATTCGCGTTTCAAGACGCTGAGCGTCCCCACCAATATACAACAGTAGGGGTGTAGTGAAGTCAGGGGAATACTTCTCGCCGTAAAATTATAGCGCTGCACTGGCCGGTTTTGGCATGTGGACGAATATCTGTGACGCGTCTAAGGATCAGTATTATAGTGGTTTTCATTTTTTTGCTGATGCCTACCCATATTTCGGACTGTTGTGCTTCACGCTCTACTACTAAAATGGCTATTTTTAATTTTTAATTTAATTTACTTTTTCATATTAAAATTAATTTTGTCAAACTGCATGATCATAAATTAGTCATTACTGCGAAATCTCTAGGGCTTACGTTACAGAAATTTGAAATACATCAAATCGAAGTTTATGAATACTGATATTTTCTAAATATATATTGTCAAACATACAATGTTAAATATTTCAGCGCAGTATGCAACTTTATTTTTAACGCACATTTTCTGTAGCATATTCCGATGCACCACTTAAAATGTTGTACCTACATGAGTATTTGTTTTCCATTTTTATTGGAAGGTTGCTAACCTATTGTCTTGTTAATACGAACTACTGAAACACGGAAACAAGAAGAAATTACATGGTACCTATATTGGGAAAATCATTCACAACATAAATCTCACTTAAAATTAATCTCACTTTCGGTAAGATTTACCTATTATTGTTATTATATGCTTACTCCATTGTAAATTTATAGTAGAAGCCCTGATGACGTCTTAAACAAAGACTAAAGCTTGGCACTGAAAAAAGGGTTTACTTAATTTATTAAACCAAAAGGTCGAATACCCCCTATTTCTGAAGCTTGAACAATCAACAAGTTACGATCGTTATTTTTAATCAAAGTTATGATGAGACCTCTTCCTCAAATCACATCTACATTTTAATAAAGCATAATATAAATAATAACTAAGCCATTAAACACAAAACAGTTATTAATGGAACTTAATTATTTCTGCAAGTAACTTAAATTTTGACCATATAACTATTAGAAAACTTCTTATCGCAGTATTGAGCCTGTTTGTCAAACTCTCAAAAAAGCCTCATCAAGATCGTGTTTTTATCTTTAAAATTTCTAGTAAGTTTAATACCTACTTTTACTGAATATGTAAAATTTCAGTATCGGTATTACTTCAAAATTATGTCTTGTATCCAAAGACGTTTCGATATAACTCGAATAATTTTGTAGCAATCTTCATAAGTTGAGATGTACTTTTACTCTCATTTTAACATTTCTGAATAAAATCCCTATAGACTCTTCCAATTGTTGCATCTTAATTCGTATATTCCACATCTTTCCAGCTTCCAGACTTTGTTATCAAAGAGAATTTTCTCTACCACTAAAATATCCATACTATTACGCACTGCAACCAATGCAATATACTTCAGCTATTTTGTCTAATAATTTAAATAAACTCATATAACTACCTTAACATAAAACTAAATGTAATCAAGAATTATTATTACGTGTAATAGAACAAATTGGTTACTGGGTTTAACATAACTAAATTGTTCTTTTTTCAATCCCGTCCAGATTTGAAACATACGTAATGGAAACATTGAACTACAGTTTGGCTTGATTAAATTTTCGTTAACTGTTGTTGAAAGCGATTTATGTGGCTATCAAATGTGTATATAATTAGCCAATTTCAATAATTTCTTAACGATCAGCTGTAACATTTATCAGAAATGTAATCAAGCCAAACTGTAGAGCGTTCTTTCATCTCTCGACTAAGTCCTCGCTTGTCGAAATCGGTGCAAAACTGAGCCCTGTACAGTAAATCCCGTAAAGCTCTAAATTTGGGTATTTCGTATCCCTCTTAAGTAAATGTTTCAAAACAATAGGTGAAAGGGGGGTATTTCCGCGCGACAATCGTAAACTTAATCCTTTACACTTCGGATTAACCTCTAATTTAAAAGTGTACGAGCTGAAGTCAAAATTGGAGGTGTAATATAAAGTAGACTGATACCTTCAAGACGGATTTATGGGTCCCCTCTAAAATGGCGTTCTCTGCTAATTTGTCACTTCTTCTGTTTTTTCTGGTCCAGATGAACGTAGGTGGCGGTTCAGCTTCCACTTCACAAGCTAGAAGCGCAGTACCACCGGTGTAGCTGTAGACCTGCTCTGACGTTGCATAAACAGGTGACGGCTTGTCTGTAATTAAAGAAAGTACTTCAATTGCATCCTGGAGATAATTTGTTTTTTTGTCATCTAATTCGATGACGTATAGTAGAGTTTTGGAAGTTATTACATACTAATAACACTTGTTTTCAGTCTTACTTCCAAAATTATGACATCATTTCAACCTCTACGCGGCCTCATTTAGTACGGCTTAACAACCATAACTAAATTAAATCAGTAATAACAGTTAAACGATTTGTTTATATTACATTTTTGGCTTTACGTTACTGATATAAGATTGTAATTTAAGGGTTAAACACAGATCTCACGCTTTTAAACAACATACTTATGTCAATAGTAAAGCAAACCAGTGGAATCGTCCAAAACTAAAAAAGCGTTTTCCCATGATCGACTCCAACTCGATCAATAACGAATATTAATATTAATATTAATTCGCGGTACGATCAATGGGAGAACGAAAACGATATCTGAAAACGTGTACAAWCCGACAACATCTGGTAGTTCCGATCGTGGTCCACKCGTAGTTGACAGTGATTTTTTAGATAGAAGWGCGAAACTTGGTTATTTGATATACTGGAAATTTGACGTATTGTCAGGAAAATAACAACATATTGCGACTTCCTGTTTCATTGAAAATAACCCTAACTTTCGATTTTCAATTGGCATCATATATATTCTAGCATAATTAGTTACTAGAATAGATTCTAAGTGCAACCTTTGGCGCCTGAAATAATGAAGTGTCTGTATTTAGTAGCTTAATAGAAGTTAAAAAAATACAACCGTAAGAACGACACTTTCTCACTTGATGATGGTTACAGATTATGTTATGTTATGCTGTGCAACAATAACTCATGGGCTTTGTAATGAACACTAACTTTATTTAAATTATTAAATTAGTACATGAACTGTAAAAGCACTGCTGACCTTTCTAATATCTAATATCACTACTATAACATCCTCTCTCCTTTCGTTTTAGATCTTTTTCCATTAAGTAATCTTTATACTTCTGTGGTAGTTGTTGGTTTCTCTTTGGTCTTAAAATGGTTGCTTCCTCTTTCTCGTCTTGTTGAGATTCTGATTCTTCTCCTTTACAGTTGCTGGTTTGTTTTTCTGTATTATTAAAGTTCTCACTATTTTTTGTTCTCTCTTCTCCTGTTTGCAGCTCTTCTTCATTCGTTCTTTCCCGCTTTCTTTGATATGTATTCTACTTCTTCTGTATCTGGTATCTGTGTTACTAATAGCCATCGGTGAAGACTGTTTCAAACTATATCAGAATTTTCCAATAACAGAAGCTGACAAAACAACAGCTGAAAAGTTGTTAGAAGCAATAGGGAGGAATCTGCTACCGAAAGCAAACAAAAGATATAAAAGAGCTGTCTTCAACCTAGCCACACAGGAAGAAACTGAAAATATTGACCAGTACATAATTTTTGACAATAAAATTGTCAGTATGGAGACACTGCAGACGAGCTATTGCTTGACAAAATCATTGTTTCCATAAGAGATATTCGTCTAAGAAGCAAATTATGGGAAAATAGCGCAATTACATTAGAGGAAGCGATTATGATATGTAAATCAGCTGAACTGACAGATAAACAGCTCAAACAATTAACAACGGAACCTGAAAAAGAGGTAAACATTGTGACAAATCGAATAACACAAAAAACTGCAAGAAAGAAAACATATAGAGGAAATATGTACACCCGGAGATGTAGGTATTGTGATTACACGCACGAAAGCGAAAGAGAAAAATGTCCCGCATATGGGCAGACATGTCGAAAATGCAAAAAATACAATCATTTTGAAAGCGTTTGCCAAGCGAAGAAATATAATCAACAAGCTGTAAAAGAAATACTATCCGACAGTTACAACAGTGAAGACGAAAATGAGATACTAACATTAGAGAAAGAGAAACAACAGATTAACAGCAAAAAGAATTCAAAGGTAGTGGAAAAAGTAGGAAATAAACCAGTGTGCATGGATATCTATATAAGTAACGACGAAAATGAAATACAACAAGTAACCTGCCAGCTAGATACAGGAGCATCATGCAACATAATAGGAAAGGACAACCTAAAACGCATTCTAAAGAAAAGTCATCTGAATTTAACCGAAACAAACACAAAGCTTCGGGGATTTGGAGGAAACATCATACAAACAATAGGAAAAAAAAGATTAGAATGTGTACACAAAGGTAAAGCATATGAACTGAAATTCGAAGTTGTTCCCCTGCCATACATACCACTACTATCTGCAAAAGCGTGTGAAAAAATGAAATTAATCAAAATATGTAATGAAATAAAAGAAGAAGATTATAAAACAGCAGCAAGTGAGGAGAACGGAAAATTAGCGACAGATCAGGCTATGAAAATAATTAAGAAATACGATGACGTCTTTAAAGGACTAGGAAAGTTAGAAGGAAAAGTATCGTTAGAAGTTGACAAAAACGTCAAACCAAAAATACGAACTCCTAGACGAATACCAGCAGCAATGAGAAAAGAATTGAAACACAAAATAGAAGAAATGGAAGAAAATAAAATAATCGCAAAAGTAGAAAACCACGAACAATGGACAAGCAACATCGTTCTTGTAAAAAGAAAGAACAAACTAAGAATATGCATTGACCCGACAGAACTAAATCAGGCGCTAAAAGACATAAAATATCAAATGCCTAAGATAGAAGAGATTATTCCAGAACTAAAGGATGCTAAAGTATTTTCCACACTGGATGCAAAACATGGATTCTGGCAGCTAGAATTAGACGAAAGAAGCAGTAGGCTTACGACATTTTGGACACCCTTTGGTAGGTACAGATAGCTGAGAATGCCATTTGGAATCAAACCAGCAATGGAAATATATCAAAAAAGACAACACGAAGTATTGGATCGTCTAAAAGGTGTGGAGGTCATGGCAGATGACATACTTGTATACGGTAGAGGAAAAACAACAGAAGAGGCAATAAAAGATCACAACGAGAATCTTGAAAATTTATTGAGAAGGTTAAAACGAGTAAACCTGAAATTAAATAAAGGAATTCAGCCTGATCCAGAGAAAATATCGGCAATTCGAAACTTCCTAAGGCCAAAAACCAAAGAAGAGCTAACTCGTTTGTTAGCTATGATATCATACTTGAGCAAATTTATTCCAAGTATGTCGAATGAAACAGAAAAGTTAAGACAGCTGACGAAAAACGAAGAATATAAATGGGAGAAGATGCATGAAAAAGAACTCGATCGAATCCAGTTCTTAGATACTACGATCCAAGCGAACCTATTACTATACAAGCAGACGCATCAGCGTATGCTCTGGGTTGTGTACTAACACAGGGACAACGGCCAGTATGTTATGCTTCGAGAACACTATCGAAAACGGAAACCAACTACGCACAAATCGAAAAAAGAGACTCTAGCAATTTTATTTGCATGCTGCAAGTTTGACCAGTACATATGTGGAAAACATGATGTGACAATAGAGACTGATCACCAGCCACTATCCACAATATTTAAAAAACCAATAACCACTGCACCAAGGAGGATACAAAAGATGTTGATGAATTTGCAAAGATACAATCTGAAAATAAAATATAAAAGGGGCAAGGAAATGTATATAGCCGATACTTTGTCAAGAGCGCCAGAGGTTGAAAGTGTATACAAAATAGAAGACATGGAAAAAACAATCAAAGAAATAGAAGCAGTAAATCCATTGGAGTATGTAAGGGTCACAGATGAAACAGTAAGAATGACACAAGAGCTGACACAACAAGACGAAGAGTTACAGTCCTTGAAAGCTATAGTTGAAGTAGGATGGCCAGCAAACAAGAAAAGTATACCACCAACTATACAAAAATATTGGACATATAGGGAAGACATCAGTTTATATGATGGCATGTTGTTAAAGGGAAACCGAGTAATAATTCCTACAAAACTAAGAAGAGAAATATTGAGAAAATTACACACATCTCACCAGGGTATAGAATACACACAAAGATTGGCCCGTGATACAGTATTTTGGCCTTGCATTTCGAATGACATAAAAGAAACGGTATCCAAATGTAACACATGTATAGAAAACTCAACAAATCAACAGCAACCAAAAATGATGTCATATCCAGTCCCCAGTCTTCCATTTGAAGAAATTAGCATGGACATTATGGAAACAGAAATAAATGGAGAGAAAAGGAGATTTCTTATAACAGTCGACCATTACTCCGATTTCTTTGAAATTGATAAATTAAAAAATATGTCGGTGACAACAATAATAAACTTATGCAAGAAGAACTTTGCGAGACATGGGATTCCATTAGTGTGTATAACCGACAACGGAACGACATTTGCGAACTCTCAATTTAAGGATTTTGCAAAATCCTGGGCTTTTATTCACAAGACATCAAGCCCACATCACCAACAAGGAAATGGAAAAGCAGAAAGTACAGTAAAAATAGCAAAACAACTGCTGAATAAATGTAATTCGCAAAACGAAGATTTTTACATGTTATGTTATGCTGTGCAACAATAACTCATGGGCTTTGTAATGAACACTAACTTTATTTAAATTATTAAATTAGTACATGAACTGTAAAAGCACTGCTGACCTTTCTAATGAGACGCGCTGTCTTGATTGTCGTATCTGATATCACTACTATAACAGATTACATATATTAATTATCTGACATTACACCTGACAGTTCCAAACTAAGGTATTGGCATCTGCTGTTATTTTAATCTAGCTTCACTTGCACCTGATTTGGATTAGAAGTTAGAAGTAGAAATGGATTAGAAAATGGTGGCGAGTTGACATACCAAATTTAGAGGTATTTTGACCGCTAGTAACGAATTAAAGAAGTGACAGGTATAGTTTTTAACATAAATTTTAGCTAGTGAAAATTGCTGCTTAATACAAATGTGATTAGTGCAATCCCTTAAAATAACAAAATCTGATTAAAAAATATGGGTTGAATTGCTGTAAATAAAATAGTTTTGTTATTGAACGAGTTACTGAAGTTTTGCTGAATTGCTTGCACGCCATAAAGTCTAGTAATAAGTTTATGGAAGATCAATCGTTTTATTTATAGTTCTGTAAAAGTTTACTAACATAATATCAATGCCATGTCTCTAGGTACATGGAAGCTCTCCCCTCCATATCAACCGAGGTCCTCGCAACTGAAGCAATCCTTACTTGCCAAAACTTAAATAGCAGCGAATTTCTATCCTGAGACCGCACAATACCGACGTCTCTACAGAACGCTCACTGATAGTTCAAACTTTGTTTAACCGACCGCCTGAAAGTTGAGACTGGTGTTCGTCTCACAACAATAGCAATGCTGCTTGTGTGCTATTTAGCGGAGACTTGACAGACGCGGGCCCATGAGCTGTTTCCAACAGATGACCTGTTTTGTTGCTTTTCCTTTGCCAACTAAAAAACACCCGGAACTCATTGCAGTCGAAGTCAGCGCATCAAAATAATAGCGAGCTACCACGAACAGCAGAAGAAAATTAATCAGTGAGCTTACAAAGAAGTCGAATAAATCATGCCCACCCTGTAGTTTTGCTTGAGGACAGTCCGAAGTTTCAAGTTAAATTGCGCATTGTCCAATAGAAAAACCGGTATGAATTGCGACGTCACCATAGGGGTCTAAAATATTCTGTCTGGCTGTTGTGCATCGATGCTGTTTTCTTAATGCTTCTGTTATTACTACATTGTTATTCCTACCCTAAGACACACGATTGATTCTATAGATAGGTACAAGTAGCAATACGTACAAGTAGAACACCCCCTTGAAAGTAAAGAAGCGAATTCCTCGAAAAATGCATTTTTTTCTTCAGACAACATATTAGAGAATGTTATCGAGCCTACAATAATTCGGATGATAAAAAGTAATTCTGAAAAATAGAAGTAATTTTCAATGGGATGAGGACCCTTTACATTGCTTACTTCATGACTTACCTCACCTGTCCTGTAAAAAGGACTGGACTTTGCGGCTACAATGAATGTCCTGCACGTTTTCCGAATTTGGAACGGCACAGTTACCTCAAATTACTCTACTGGAAGTCTAAGAATTAGGTACTGCAGCAAAGGCTTATAAAGAAATACACTTCTATCACCTTTTTTATGTTTAATGAGTGCAACCATTCATACATACTACCGTTATGATCGCTCGCTCACTCAAAATGAATAAGAAGACAACATTAAAGCACAACCGACATCGCTAAGCTAAAATAACCTTGATGGGCACGCGTATCGTGCGCTTTCATCACGGTCAGCACAGCCTGCCTCATTTGTTGAAAATGTAACTTTGAAGCTCTTTGATAAAATTGAAATCTGCATAACTTCAGAACGGATTGTCTAATTTCAACTTTCTAAAAAACAACTTATATGTAGAGAAAGTTATTATATTTAGGTGTAAGGTCACCCCAGTGGTTATATTATAAAGTTTTTCAGATGGCAGCGACTCTGGCGTATCATCTTTAAAAGTGGTCATTTTTCAACGACCTCACCAGAATTTTATCAGAAACTTCATAGTAGGCCAGCAGCTTTTGACATGTCTATATATCATAAGATACAATATATTCAGCCAAAACCTTATCAAGAAGTATTAGCTCTACCCTGCTGCCCTGATTAATCATTTGTTTATTTTAAAAAAGTAATGAAGAAACAGGATTTCCAGCAGGCTTCGTATAATTATTATATTCGGACGTTAGTTATGTAGGACCCTTAGTTATTATGACGAGCAAGCTCGCTTTGCACTAAGAACTTTTTTCTCATTCTTGTACAGGGTTTCTATAAATGATTCATGCATCCACGGCGCTTATGGAAGTTATGGGTTGACAATGACCTGCAACTTTCAGTACTATCGCCGCCCGCGTTGCATGAATTACTTATGTAATAGAAGCCCTGTATAATGGAACATAGTTTTATATTAAATGTAACGCGGTTTTTTTATAATCGTTTAGAAATGTTTCCATTCTATTTATAACGCAAGTTAAAATTTCATGTAGTCCTCGTTGGTCTAATTGTGGACGGTAGGAAAGTAGTCTGCCCTCTCTGTAGTTCTAACCATTGGGGTACTAAACCTTTAGCAGGCCATGAAACTATATTAAGATAAACAATAAAAATCCTTCTTCTAGGAAAAAAATATTTAATTCTATCCCCAACAATTAGTGCAAGCTTTCAACTTTAATCTGGAGTTTTACCAGTTTACTACGCCGTTTGTTAATAAGAGCTGCAGAGCTGCAGCACTGACTCTCCATTATAAAAAATAAATAGCTCTTATACATGTTACATTTGATTTTATTTCTTGGGTAATTATGTCTTACATAATGCCAGCAAATCTATTTATTTTATTAATTCGGTGGCCGATGCCTCAACGGCTATTTTTACCTCTATGATTATTTCTCGTTGACAATCATGACGTAAGCCTATCATCGCCCGGGTGCGTACGTCGACAATGCTGTAGAACAAGTGCCACAGAACATCTTTGATTTTGAATTGACCTATAATATTAGAGGGTGTCTATGCAGGTGACGTATACCACCCGAGCTGCAAGATTTTGGCTGGGAGGTGCAGGGTTGCCACTGCTATGATTATAATAATAAATCTATTACTTTTTAAAATAAACGTAAATTGTATCTAACATAATATAGTGACATGCTAGACAGATTTATATAAATGTATAAATGCGCAAAAGTTTTAAATTAGCTCATATTAAAATGATCTCCTTAATTAGCTTTAATCCGCTGATATTACCAGTTCGTATCATTCTCTATTCATTAAGGCGAATATTAGTTTTGTTTTACTATTGTAAAATTCGTATTTGAAGCACCTTCAGCGCAATAAAACCCGTAGACGACTTTAATATCGGTGGCTGGCTGTTTGCCTACATCCATTTCCTTTTATTTTAAACAGCGAAAACGATAAAAAGTAATTTCTAGAGACGTAAGCTGTCATTAAGTTGCGAGACTTCCAGGAGCAATTTAGAAATACGACCGCCTGCTGTTAAAAAGGCTGCTGCGTTAGAGTTTAATTGATATTAATGCAGGTCGCCTCTGTGCATTTGCTGCCCTAAGAGTTGGAAGCTTCCGCAAGGTTTTTTTAGGCAATATTAATTAAAGGCTGTGTACACGTTTCTGCTGCAATTTCACCTGGAGGTCGTTAGTGACATTACTTTTCAAGCAGAGATTTAAAAGAGACAAATATGAAGCAATGTGCATTAAATTTAAACTCGCTATTGAAGATGCAGCTACATAACAAGGAAAATATTCAACATTATTATATACAAGGATCATAACGAATATTACTTTCCTATCTCGAGAGCGAGGTACTTGCAATTTTTAAAGTATTATTAACTTCGAGATTCCACTTATACATGACAATGAGCACGTTTAATTTCTACAATGGCATAGCACAACGAAAAAGGATCATTAGAGTTCGTTCCATTTGCGATTGATTAATAAATAATTCTTAACACATGATATAGTATTAATGAAATAGTAGGAAAATTATCTATCAATATGACTGTAAAGCGTGGCTGTTGATAAAAGGAGAAATAACGCTCGTAAGAAATATTTATTAATTGGGGAAATATTCCTTTGGATTCACAAACGTCCACCATAAAAATGTACAAAAGTGGTGAAACTAAAAATTTCTTTTTTTTGCAAGGTGTCGAAATTGAATTTTGACTAATATTTCAGGATCGGTGAAGTTTACAAGTGTTTGAACATGCGTAATATTCAACTACTTGTCATGGCAGCTTTCCTTCATTTATATAAGATTACTTTTCCTTTATTTAATTATTTAGTTTYTGTTGATTGGCACAAAAGAACGAACCCAAAAAACATCCCGATCTAATAATTCGATTACAAAATTAAAACTTATATAACATATTTAACAGCAATCATATATCATATATTAAGGTTTGACACTGCTCCAGTAATTGACAAATTCATACGTTTGTTCGAGTATTATATAAATGTAACCTGTGCCACCACAGACAATACCAGTTCTCAGAACAGCTAAGTTCACTTCTGTGTAAATTGGAGCGATATCGAGTGCACCAGATTAAGAGAATTGCTAAATTAAGACATATAGTTATAATGTATGATACGCTTCTTCTCTTATTTTTAACGTGGGTAAAATGGTTCTGTTGAAGGTAATATTAATAGTTGCCGCTGCAATATAAGATAGTTTATTTAAGTCATTTTGAAATTTTGTAATGCCATCCCGACAAGCAATACTGTAATATATTTCTAAATCATCAGCATACATTAAATATATGGATATATCATTAATGAATATATTGAACAATAAAGGCCCCAGGAGTGATTCCTGCGGCACACCAGATGCTATCAATGGAGTTTCAGATGTGGGAGGTCCTAGCGCTACTATTTGATTACGAGCTCAAATGTAAGATTCATCCTTTCCGTAAGTGCGCATTGCAATATCTTTCAGATAATAATTAGGATGTAGTAGATCATAATATATGTATATATAATTTCTGCACCAGAAATATTCATGTTTTATTTGTAACAAGTATTATTCCATGAAATTTCCACTTATTGTTAGTTAGTTACCTTTAATAGATTTGTGGTGACCTAGTTAGCGTGAGGCTAACCGGAACAAAACAATCGTAAGCAGGTCAGCAAGAATGCGACATTTGCTGAGCTTGCAGTTCCGTATTTACCTTCCGCGTAAACAGCGCGTAGTATTAAGATTGTAAATAGTATATAAATAGGAAAGTATTGTTAGATGTAATTAGTGAGTGAGTAGTTAGTACGTAGCCACTGTGATACTGATGTATCCGTTGCCCGCTTCTCTGCAAAGATCGAGGCCATGAAGAGTGAGCTGGAGCCAACGATGGAGGCAAAGAATGACTGGCAGACGTGCAGAACGACCAGGGAGAGGTCGCACTCGAGGCATTGTCCACACTCGAGAAAAAGCGGCAATGGATGCCACTGTCAGGAAAAGCATGGGAGAAGACCCAACAGGTGCCAGGCCTCCCATAGCGTGAAGAAATCGGAAAACGCTGCAGGGAATCACTAGCGACGGCAGGTGATTCTCCAAATCCTGCAACACGCCCTCTCTTTGTGCACGACAGAGGTATAAGAAGCAGTTTTTTGACAGACACAGGGGCAGATGTCTGCGTGTATCCACGATCACAAGTTCGAGGACCACGTCACAAGACAGCATATGAGTTTGCCGCCTCAAGCACCCCGTCAGTCAAAGTCCTAGTCTGCGACACAGCATATGCACCAATACTGGTAAAATTTCCTACTCTGATTAAGCCAAGCAGGCAGCTCACGTTCCCGAAACATGGAACAGTGTACCACGTCGAGACCGCGCCCGGACGTCCAGTGTGTTGCAGATCCCAAAGACTAACGCTCGAGAAGCTGAATACAGCAGAGTAAGAGGTAGTATTAAGATTGTAAATGGTATATAAATAGGAAAGTATTGTTAGACGTAATTAGTGAGTGAGTAGTTAGTACGTAGCCACTGTGATACTGATGTAGAATCGTAATAAATTGTGTAACCCGCCATTTGATGTTTCCATCGAAACATCCCTGCCGGATGGACTAGCTACCCTACATTGGTAGCAGCAGTGGTAATTAACCACCACCGCAGATTGCTATAATAAGAAGATCGTTCTGTTGGGCGTTTTGTGGCAAATTGAACGAATACCATAATTGTCAAAATTATGTCGTCCGTGGTGTTCCACTTTATTAAGAAAAGTATGAAATCTGAATCGTTTTATTTATTTCATCATCAAATTTCTGTATCCAAAAAGAAATTATTTACAATGAATGATATACCTAATGATAACTATAAACTGCTAACCTGAATTTTAATTTACTGAATGCAGACAATTAAAAATGCATATCATAGGTGAAATAAGTAAATTTTACATGTAACAGTTCCACTTTGTAATCTGTTTTAAAGCAATTTATTAGACCTTGTCCGAACATTTATGATACGTACATATAAAATTTACTCATTTAGTTAATTTGTGAACCATCAATTTTTGCTGCAGTGATAAATTTCTTAATATGAAATTTTGAATAATGCTTCCCATTCACCGTTTCACCATCACGTCAGCTTTCAGACAGAGACAAGTGTGCGTACACATTCACTGCTCCGCGTGCAGGCATCAATTAAGCCTCAAATATAGTAGTACATGGTGCTTTAATTGCATTGTCGTAGGTTCTGTAATTGAATAGTGAGAAATCGCTCGGCATCTGTTACGATGGCATCATTTAGCGCATGGCGGTGGAAACATAATGGCAAATCGTAAAGGTTAATGCGCTGTAGTTGTTAATCGCTCAGGAGGTAATAACGGGAATGGCACCATTGTTTTATGATCACTGAGACCAATTAGATCATTGTGAAGGGTTTGGGGACCCGCTCATTTCAGTTATCAGGCATATGCGAAGTGTTTAGGAATTATTGATGTATGTAAATGTTTATCTATCTAATTGCAATAGCGCGTATGGATGCATTGAGTTTATTGAATGCTATAGTAATTATACGACGTACGGTTTACGTAGCTATGGCGCTGTAATAAAGAAAACCAGGTGGATAATTGTCTTTTGTTGTTTGTTTCCCTATATAACAACAAAAACGTTGGACTACTTTATATGAAAGAGTCACCTGCCGACTCCACCATATTGGAACAAACCTAAAATAAGCATATTGCAAGCGTATAATTAGTAAATATTACTCAACTTTGAAGTGTATTATACAATTACTATAACTGAAATGGTAGGTGTGTCTTTTACTCCAACATTCCTTTATTAACTGCGTTACCGGCTTCGAGGTTTAATGTAACCTCATCACCAGGCTACAAAATTAAAGTATATACATATACATAGGAAAAAAATACAAATTAATATAACTTACAATAGTTATATCATTTGGTCATTTTTATATTGACAGTTTTTCATTGCCACCTGAACGCTAAACTTTCACAAAAGACTGTTTATTAAAGATGATGGTTCGAAAATTATTTGGGAATTTTGGGTTATTTCGTCACTGCATTTGTATGATCTGATAATTTCCAAAATTTCTAATGAGTTTAATAAGTCGTCCTTTTGCTGAATACGTAAAATATTAACATTACTATTAATTTCAAAACTGTTACCGGTTCTCTGTATCTAAAAGATGGTTTGCGAACAATGAATAATTTAGTTGCTGATGATGATTTTTTCAATTACAATAATACAACTTAAGTGCAAAAATCTTTACCAATGGGAAGACCTTTATCGCCCATTTTGGTTGATATATATATGGGCAATTATGAATGAAAAATCATAATGAATAATTTAAATATTTATAGAAATAACATTTTATTTTACAAAAGATATGTTGACGACATTCTAGGTATTTGGACAGGTAGTTTAGAAGAATTAAAAAATTTTGTTAACCACCTGAACGCTAAAAAATAAAAAGAAATCAACTATTCAATTTGATTTGGAATTTTGAAATGAAAACATTAATTTTTTTAGATATTTCATTAGAAAAAATTAATTGTAAAATTGAATTTAATATATTTAGAAATCAACTACCACTGGAATATCTATACACAGTAGGTACGTCTTTGCATCCATCGCAATACAAAATAGCCATTTTACACAGTAATTTAAATAGATTGTTAAAAGTACCTTTAAATAAAATTAAGTTTAATAATGAATTAAGTATAATGAAAAAGATAGCAGAAGTTAACGATATACAAGCTAAAACAGTAGACAAATTATTGAATAAGAAACTACGTAATAAATTAATAATAATAAAATAATAATTTCCTATTATGAATACTTCGGAATCCAATAAAAAAAAATTTCTATTTCTTACATAGGCAACATTAGCAACAAAATTAGAAAAAATTTAAATAAAGAAAACTTATTAATCACTTTTAAACCCATTATAATCTTCCTTAAAAAAAGCTTCTTTTAATAATAAAGATACAGTTCCTGTACTTAATAAATGTGGGGTATATAAATTGAGATACAAAGACTGTAACTGTGGTTACGTTGGTAGAACATTTAGAAATTTCGGTATAAGAATAAAAGAGCATGTAAGATATTGGCGAATGCAACAAAATTATTAATTGTTCACAAACCATCTTTTAGATACAGGGCACAGTTTTGAAATTAATATTATTAATATTATTAGATCATGCAAATGCCCTGATGAAATAACCCTAAATATCCAAATAAAGTTCGAACCAACATCGTTAATAAACAGTCTTTTTTGAAAGTTTAGAGTTTAGGTAGCAATGAAAAAAATGTCAATGTAAAAATGACAAAATGATATTACTATWGTAAGTTCCATTAATTAGTATTTTTGACTTACAACTTCTCAGGCCCCTTTCTACTCAAGACCGCGAGAGGCTTACAAAAATAGCGGATTCGCAGCTGCGAGTTCAGTTAAGATCTCCTTCAGGTTTGGACCACTTTTCCAAAGCAAGTTTTGTGTTAAACTTACCAACTGCTCCTATCCGCTCAGGGATAGAGTAAACCTGTGGTAGTTCTGCATAGATAATTTCCTGGCTTGCTGAGAAAAGCGACATTTACAATTATCACCTGCTGACGCGTCTGTTCTATTTCTCCCGTTTTCAAGAATACCAAATTTCAGGTGGAAAAATTAAGATGCGAAAATGGTCAAATTCTCACGCTGGGACTACTTTCGCATAGGAATTCATTTCCTATGCACTCGAGAATAGGGCCCCTGGAGGTATGCGGGGCCCCCTCCTTGTTGTCCCTGATTCCGTCCACCAACTCCAGAACTCCACGTACGGCTAGAGAGTAGCCTCCTCCACTTACAATAGGAGAATTTATCGACCGTTGGTGGCGCTTGTGTGGCTTTGCAAATGGCGGAAATAAACAGTACTTGCTATTATAATATACTCGTCTGTATCGCATAATGAAACAGATGGGTTCGCAAACGAGTATATTCAATATAATTATTTCAAAGAAACTGGTAATGGTAACCAAAACACACTCGTGGCAATAACCTATGTGATAACCGCTTAACCACATAACCGCATATTACTATTACAATATATCACACACGCTTTTTGTGTTTACATGTATCCTCTTTTTCTTAATAATATTCACTGCCCACGATTTAAAAATGCTAATACGATATAACAAAAACAACCCTATTACACAACAATCCCGCCTTATTCCAGCATTAAAGTACTGTTCTTAATATTTTATGTATCTGCCGCCAGATGTCGTGTCACTATTGTAAACGTGCCTATAGGTATGCCGTTGTCTAGTATGGCCAGAACTTAACGACAGGTGACACAACAAGAACAGTTACTAAATATCAGTTCTTCAGTTCTCGCGTTATGATTCCTGCTGCACGCTTGCATGGCACTGCTGCCTTTTTCCCAGACACAACTATACCGTTGGCGGGCGCACGATTACCGGCAACACTCGATCTTTATCACCTTTTCGTCTTTCGCAAAATCCAGAGTCGGCGACTCCGCCCGTGGCTCTCTGAACAGGCTGGCTAAAAACTATTCTCTCCCGAAACCAGTGAGTACTCGTTCGAAGTTCGCCTACGAACATCGAACACCTGCCGTTGACGACCAGCATCTTCCGTTGCCGCACACGACCAACTACAAACTAAAACTAACATTGTTGCCGGACGCACCTTTTTATCCGAAGCACGCACGGATCGATTACAAACTGGCAACGCGGTGCTAGATGCTAGTATCCAAATGAGGTACAAAGGAACTACGTAACATAACGACGCAAGAATATTACTTGATTTTACTGATTTTCTGCGGGTACTAGGTGCTATACTGAACTTGCAGTTATAAGGAACCTTTTTATTTTTATCTTGTGACTGGCAATTTTTCAATTTCCGTATATGTTATGCCTCCTATGTCTTGCCCTACTGGTGATATTTTGGATTAGACCGCTGCAGGCTTTATTTAGCGTGACTTTTTGTTGGTAATGCGTTTATTTATTTTTAACCAGCCTTGCATTTCTTGCATTAGACAAGATAAGATAGAGAAAAATGCAAGAATCTTGCGAAACAGTAGTACCGTGTGTGATGGGCTCTTAGACAAGGTTGAGCTGGGATGACTCTAGAGGCCACGAAAATGTGTGTGTGAAAGGGTAGCTAATTTTAATTTAAGAGGGGCGTTTACCTAGAGCGAATCGGGTCATTTTAAGCACCTACCGTTTTACATTTTACCGAGTTATTCGAAACTTTTTTGAAATTTCGACATGGCAATGACAAAAGATGTAGCTACAACGTAGAGTTCGAGTTTTTTCTGAATTTGGTAGGGTAATGTAAATATTTGTTGTTATATTTTGCTTAAAAATGCGTATTTTTGGCGAGCTATTTCTCGAAAACTAAGGCACATAAACGAAAAATTCGAACTCCACGTTGTAGCTACATATTTCTTTATACACTACCAAAAACATGAATACGATAAATGAGTAAAAGCATTCAAAAAATCTAAAACCGCAAACCCTTTCGCACGAGTCCGTCATGAGAGTGGAATGCGAATGCCCATCCCCACCAGGTCCGTCGTGTGGCATCCAGTGAACAGTGAGGCTAAGATACAATCCTGTCGGGAGTGATCGAGCGGTATACGATCTATTCCGATATGACTGGATTTCTAAGGTTGTATGTCTCATTATTACACGTGACAAGTTTAATGTTAAAAGCTCTTTCACATTAATTTAGTGTCTGCTGAAGCAATGGGGAGGCGGAAGGAAAATTATTATAAAAGTTCCTCCAGAAATCATTGTCGACATGCAGTTAGAATGAAATGTTATATAGTTCATATTTACAGAAATAAATGGGTTATTCCATATTTTGAATAACCTGGTATAATATCATAGTAAGTTACTAATATCATGTTTACTTTTTATGCACACCCTACTACAGTCAGCAATTTTCCGAATATTAGTTTAGCCCGTCTGTTGCTCGTACGATCTTTGCGTGATTTCAACCTATCGGCTACCCTCTTACGTCCCATGTCCCGCTGGTAATATGGGTTGCATAGTTTACATTTCTGCCCGATCGCTCCAAGTAAATGTCCCTCTTAAGCGACTAGAAAAAGGTAGACTGTTTGTTTGGTTCAATGTGCAAAGAAATTTCAAACACCAAAAAATATATTAGCAATCAAGATAAGATATATCCTGAACGCCGAAGCTGGACAACTAGCTGTCAGCAAAAGTACAATATTACATCCTACATTAGGTCCGGTAGGAAGCGCTTGACATTAAGAGGGATACGAAGTACCGAAATTTAGAGCTTTACGGGATTTACTGTACAGGGCTCAGTTTTGCACCGATTTCGACAAGCGAGGACTTAGTCGAGAGATGAAAGAACGTTCTACAGTTTGGCTTGATTACATTTCTGATAAATGTTACAGCTGATCGTTAAGAAATTATTGAAATTGGCTAATTATATCCACATTTGATAGCCACATAAATCGCTTTCAACAACAGTTAATGAAAATTTAATCAAGCCAAACTGTAGTTCAATGTTTCCATTACGTATGTTTCAAATCTGGACGGGATTGGAAAAAGAACAATTTAGTTATGTTAAACCCAGTAATGGTCTACATGCCGATATTTTTGGTGTTCTGCGGCCCGTCGCTATCCCCACTATTTTCTTCTGGCAGCTGCCAGGCCGGTGTTGTCGATGAGCGACGGGAATCGGAAATGTCCGAGCGTGAACAGTCACTTCATGATTTAGTTACTTGTTTTGGCGCGATATTACAAATCTAGCCAACTGTACAGTCAATATGGGTAAAAGCGAAAACAAATGTACGGCAAGGATCACACACGATAAAATGAAGGAAACGTCACAAATAAAAAATAGCTTACGAAGTTTGTACAATGAATTCTATAATATATAGACGATAGCGATATAAGTATAATACAAATCCAACATATTAAATTATAATGCAAACATTCATTTATGATCATGCAACTGCCTGAAATGAATACCGGTAATATAATATTATTGAACCAATAAGTCGCTATAGCGTATTTATTCCCAAAAGCTCTAAATGTTAATTCCTAAAAATGGTTTCTTTCACATGCACCTGTATACTGTATTCAACAAAGTTCTCAAGTATTATATTTATATTATATTAATGTTTTACTATTATAATGGGATCGGTTTTGAAGTATAACGAGACCTCATCCGCAAGCCACTTGTTATAATTTAATAAAATATACCTACACATACATAATATAACCATTAATACAACTTAAAAATAATTATTCCTGTTATTAACTTTCTTTTTAGCAATATGTTGGACACGTTTCGAAAATATCATTAATTAATAACTTAGGTAAAAGACTAGTAGTGTGTGTGTTTAAAGTTGTCTTATTGAGATATTTCCAGTAAGTTTAATCATTGCCTGAAGATAGAAAATTTTAACAGTAATATTAAATTAAAAATTGTGTTCTGTGTATCTAAAAGATATTTCAATTTTTGTCTGGCATCTGAACGATATTATCTTTATTAATTAAAAGAATTTTGCCTAATGTTATTTATTTTTGTTACCTAGGAAATGCAAAAGAATTTTTTATTTGATTGTAAATTAATTTTTATATACATTTATTACGTAGTATTATTTAATAAATTACCAATTTATTCTATTACATGTAATAATAATTCTTGATTACATTTAGTTTTAAGTTAAGGTAGTTATAAGAGTTTATTTAAATTATTAGACAAAATAGCTGAAGTATATTGCATTGGTTGCAGTGCGTAATAGTATGGATATTTTAGTGGTACAGAAAATTCTCTTTGATAAAGAAGTCTGGAAGCTGGAAAGATGTGGAATATACGAATTAAGATGCAACAGTTGGAAGAGTCTATAGGGATTTTATTCATAAGAACATCTCAAGTTATGAAGATTGCTACAAAATTATTAAAGTTATATCGAAACGTCTTGGGATACAAGACATAATTTTGAAATAATACCGATACTGAAATTTTACATATTCAGCAAAGGTAGGTATTAAACTTACTAGAAATTTTTAAGATAAAAACACGATCTTGATGAGGCTTTTTTGAGAGTTTGACGAACATGCTCAATACTGCGATAAGAAGTTTTCTAATAGTTATATGGTCAAAATTTAAGTTGCTTGCAGAAATAATTAAGTTCCATTAATAACTGTTTTGTGTTTAATGGCTTAGTTATTATTTATATTATGCTTTATTAAAATGAAGATGTGATTTGAGGAAGAGGTCTTGTTGATTGTTCGACCTTTTGGTTTAATAAATTAAGTAAACCCTTTTTTCAGTGCCAAGCTTTAGTCTTTGTTTAAGACGTCATCAGGGCTTCTACTATAAATTTGCAATGGAGTAAGCATATAATAACAATAATAGGTTTTACGTAAATCTTACCGAAAGTGACATTAATTTTAAGTGAGTTTTATGTTGTGAATAATTTTCCCAATATAGGTACCATGTAATTTCTTCTTCTTTCTGTGTTTCAGTAGTTCGTATTAACAAGACATATATGGATTAATCGTAGAACATTAAAATACAGCTAAAAATTGTATCTACGTTTAAATTCAACACAACTCAACTGAAAAGACAGAAATATAGACAGTGTCAATATGTCGGCGTCAAAAATCACAGCAACATTTTCTAGTATTTTATATACAGTTAATTATTCAAAATCTGTTCAGATTTGAAAGTTCTGATAACTTTTTTTTTGTTCTGTTGAACTTAAACGTACAATTTTAAGCTGTACTTTAATGTTCTGCGATTAATTCATCTGTTTCTTCTTAATACGAACTACTGAAACACAGGAAGAAGAAAATATATGTTGGGAAAATAATTAACAACATAAAACTCCTTAAAATTAATCTCACTTTCAATAAGATTTACGTAAAACTTATTATTGTTATTATATGTTTACTTTATTGTAAATTTATTGTAGAAGCTCTGATGATGTCTCAAATAAAGACGAAAGCTTGGCACTGAGAAAAGAGTTTACTTAATTTATTAAACCAAAAGGTCGAATACACCCTATTTCTGAAGCTTGGTCTCATTATATATAGATATCGAAACTGGTCGCACCAAAACATTAAAATGAGTTAACACTATAACACGTCTTGTTATACATACTTATCTTGCAATGATATGAAGCTCCAAAGTTGGGTATATTTTACCATTTACTATTTTTTAAATATTGATTCATTTCAAACCAAAATGCGATTTAATAAGAATCATGGGCAATCCTTTTAGTTTAAAGCTAATTAGGTTTGTATGTTTTACTTCACTATTACCGCATTGCCCTAAATAACATGTAATATGTATGTAACAATACATATTACATTGTCTTATCAGAAATGCTACAGAAGAAACCAGAACGGGACAAATATAGTTCATTCGAAGGCCTTATTAAAATCATTTTCGATTTTTTTACATCGGTTAAATTACCATTTTTGTATGTGGATTTATGAAATTAATGTTTTGATAATAACGGTCGCATTTTGTTTAAAATTTAATCATTTTTGTTGGTTAGTTTCAAAAACTACCTACGCACTCGAAGGGTTCAAACACTGATTACCGCTGGCGAGTACCCTGTAGGTAGAAATAGAAATGCAAATGTTACACTTAAAAACAACCACCCTCCGGTAAGTAACTATTGGTAATAAATGAAATAAGCAATTTTATGTAAGCGAATCTTTGACAATAGGTTAGCAACCTTCCAATAAAAATGGAAAACAAATACTCATGTAGGTACAACATTTTAAGTGGTGCATCGGAATATGCTACAGAAAATGTGCGTTTAAAAATAAAGTTGCATACTGCGCTGAAATATTTAACATTGTATGTCTGACAATATATATTTAGAAAATATCAGTATTCATAAACTTCGATTTGGTATATTACAAATTTCTGTATCGTAAGCCCTAGAGATTTCGCAGTAATGACTAATTTATGATCATGCAGTTTGAGAAAATTAATTTTAATATTAAAAAGTAAATTAATTAGTGTTAAAAATAGCCATTTTAGTAGTGGAGCGTGAAGCACAACAGTCCGAAATATGGCTAGACATCAGCAAAAAMAATGAAAACCACTATAWTAATACTGATCCTGTAGACGCGCCACAGATATTCGTCCACATGCCAAAACCGGCCAGTGCAGCGCTATGATTTTACGGCGAGAAGTATTCCCCTGACTTCACTACACCCCTACTCTTGTATATTGGTGGGGACGCTCAGCGTCTTGAAACGCGAATTTACGGCAACGCGCGGTCTTCGTATCCCTCTTAAGAATGCATGCTCACGTCAAGCAAATCAGTAAGGGGTCACTTATAACGCAACATTCAGCCAAAAAGTCGCTATATTCACAATCGTCGGACATTTGCGTCAGCAGGATCGGCAACATTCACTTAGCAACGTGAATCAGTGTGGAGTTAGATAACCTATACTTTGTATATTTATGGTATCTTCGAAAAAAATAATAGATTTTTCCTGAGGAGTGCTGAAGTTTTGGAAAAGTAACAGATGACTAAAGGGCAATGAAGTAATGGATCGGCTTGAAAAGTAACATATCTATTAAAATAGTAATAGCACTGGCAACCCTCCATAAACTACGTAGTGTTCCTGTATAGGGGAACACTAAAATTGCGTAATGTCGCTAGATAAATAGAGTACCGCAATTGTCGCCATATTCACTTCAAAAAGACGGGAAATTTGAATGTGGCAGAACCGGTATAATTTCATGTTGAAATGTTAGTTTGGAATTTTGTCAAAAACAAAAGATTTTGGGAAGTGCCGATGTTGAATATTCTTATGACTAATCGAGTAATAGAAGTACATTGCTACTTAAATAAACCTTCTCGTGAGTCGTGACCACTAAGCCTGAAATACAGCAACCTCGAGATGAAAATATGGCAAAAGCTAATAACGAGTATCTAAAAAAAGGATTCTGGTCTGATTTATTTTATAGCAGTAATAGGAGTCTCTTGTAAAAACTATTGAAGTATATAATCTCACCACCAAGTCTCGAAGTCCGATAATTATTGGCTATGAAAAAAATATGTAACCAACAGAAATTTAAGAGCGAACGCCATGGATAGTGGCGATAGACAAATTTAGCACCGGTACCTACATGGTGTGCTTAGCCTCTACATATGATTGTTAGATCTTGTAATACAATATATGCAAGGTCCTGACAATTATAGTTATTTGCCAATCTCATATGGGATATGGGCAACATGAAATCACTAATGAGCGTAAATATATCATTTGATCTCCTGTCATAACCTCAACATACCTCACTGCTGCCTTCTGTGAAGATGTTTGTATCAAAAGTCGCTATTTTCGACCCGAAATGTCAAAATATTAATTAAATGCGGTATTCTGTAAATCTAGGAACTTTAAAACTGCGCACACTTTCGCGCCATCTAGCGCCATCCCAGCCCCCTTGTCTATGAGCAAAAGCAGTATTGTGTGAAATATCTGCAAGCATAATTTCAATTATGTGGCGCCACAATTTGTACGATTGTTTGAAAATTAATGTATGCGAGAGATAAAGTATAACAGAAATGGAGTATCGTAGAAAATAGCTTGAATTAAATAGAGCAAATACGTAAACGCAACAACATATGGGGCGCTCTTTAACACATAATTTCTAGTGTATTTATAGAAAACTGTTAAATATGTAAAGGTTTTATTACTTCTTATTGCATTCTTTTACTAGTATTATGTAAAAGTCAAGTAAAATATATAACGGTTTTTATAGCGGGCAATATAAATATTATTACTTCCACATCCAACGGATGGGAAGTATTGAAGGAAAAAAAATTTCAAAAATTTTTATTTGCTCATTCGCTTTAAAAAAACGCTTGAGCAAAAACAAATTTCTTGCCTGTGTGTCTGTGGTATTGTGTGTGGACACGATAACTTTTGAAAGACTTGATATATGAACTAGAAATTTGGCAAACGTATAAATCTCAACTACCCAAAGCAAAGTAGGATATCGGAAAGGGGGTAACTACCCTTTTTACAAATATTTTTTTCCGTTTTAGTATGTGGTAAGTAACTGCGAGTATTATTCGTTTTTATAAATTTTCGGTGCAGCAAACTGTTTAGAAGATATTAGCAAAAAAGCGTCACTTAAAGAGAGCGGTTTTTCCTAAATATCTCCGAATATATTTAATATATTCAAAAAAAAACGGAAATACCATCAGATAGAAAATAAAATTTCTCACAAAAAGTGTCTTGGAAAATTTATTCAAAATTTTGACATTTTCGAAATATTTGCAAAAAACTTATTTTGGACCTTGCTCATACGATTTTTTTAAAATTTGGTATTATATAGAAAATCAAATTTCTGATCAGAAAGCATTCTTGTATTTTTTTTGTTAAGTTAACAATTTTCGAGTTATTTGGAAAAAAACGATTTTAAAATTTATATATTTTTGCTAATTTCACGAGGACTAGTACCTATTCAAAAGGTCCCCAGTTCAAATCTCGGTCGAGGCTGGCAATAGTTTTTCATTTCTATATATGTCTGTTGTAACTACCGCAAAAATTCAACAAGTCCAAAAACGGTGGGAATTAAATGGATACTTTGTTTAATTTAAAGGTTATTTTATACATATGATATTCTTTATAATGTTTGTTACTATCTCTAAATGTACAAACACTGAAATATTCAAATATCTCAAATGTACCAGTAGGTTATTACAACAACAAATTTAATTCGAGTATTTCTTTAGAAACATTATTTGTATTCTGTATTTAACAATATAGTTTATTTTGTGATACCTTATGCTTTCTTTGATTAGCTACATATTAAAGCGGCGTTTTCGTATTACTTATACTACGTTGCTAACACAAACAATAATTTTATTGCTAGGAATTATTTTTAATATTACATTAAATTTTGATTTTAAAAATTATTGTTAATTTTTGCGATACATTATGTTTTTAATAGCAAAATAATCAAACCTAATTCACTTGTTTGTATTTTAAATGGGAAACTCTTTTTCTTATAAACGCAATTTTAAGTAGCGGCAAATATGGGAACTACACAACAATGGTAGTTTCCCTAGCGAAATGCTACGCTAGCGCCAAATTAATTCGATACTTGTCTAGTTTGACGAGAATTTTAGCGACATAATTATTGCGTTTACGATTTGGATTCCTATATATAAAATGTAAGTTAACGTATCTAAAATATATCGCCTGATTTATACAAAAACGATAATTTATAATATTATATTATTATTATAATATTACTTTTTCTTCTAATAAAAAGTTTATTAGATACGGATTAGGGCTTTTCCGGCTGTTTCTTCTCAGCCAACTGCAAGCACTCGACAGTTTTTCAGTGTAAAATGTACTGCTTGTATATGTGTCACAATCACAAACATAAAGTACTAAAAAGTTGCTAAAATCAAATATATGGCCTGGATAATCACGTCAAGTAAAACTTTAGGTTACTTAAGACCATATCACACGGAATACTTTTTATGCGATACCTTATTATTTGAGCATTATGTACTTTTATTTTACGACATATGCGCAATGGGAGGTTTTGAATTACACACACAAATAGCAAATTGAGCTTCGAAATCTCAATTCACATATGAAAAGTAGAAGCATAATCAGTAAATAAAGACTATATTGAAAATCTTGGACACTTAACGGATAGATTAGAACTGATGGACAAATCCTTCTGTATAAATACATGTAGTAGTAATTTTCTACAAGTGTTACGCTTGCGTAACAAAGTATGCGTAAATTATCGACAGTAATGATCACAAAATGTGACAAAATTAAGTAGCAGATTAATATTCGCAATTACAGGTCCCTGCCACTCACAATGAGGCTAATTTCTCCGGAGCTGTAGGGTTTACGCTGGCATAACAAAAGTGTTATCCTTTCAATTTTCCCCCTCGGTGCTTCAGCACCGACAAAATATTTGTTTAATGCGTGGAGCCTATTAAAACGCCATCCCCCAGTCATTTTTACACACATAATTTACAATTAGGTATTTACCAACCAGACAGTTTTTTAATATTAAACCGACAGTTCGCGCTTGTAGAACAACGTGAGAGAGGTATATATGACTAGTACGATGCTGGAAAATATGACTTTTATGTCTGTATTAATTTTTGTTCCGGCGGCAAAGCCCTTTTTAAACCGAGCGGGAAGTATGACTAAATGAGTACGTTGTACAAAGGTGGTATTAATATCACGTATTACCATATCTCTCTAACGTTTAGAACTTGGGAAAGCTTGTGCTAATGAAACTGTTGGAATGAAGCACACAATACGTCGCCTGCTGGTAAATGGTACCTACATTCTATAACTTTTTGTCTCTGTTTTAATATGGAGTGCTATATTTGTAAATTGTAATGCCTCTCTATACAACTATCCCTTGTTGTCATTCACATTATTGCTCTTACTGCTGCTTTCTGTTTTAGAAAAACGGCGCTAGTATGTGGGGAAGCACCCCATGGGCCGGTTGCACAAACATGGATCAAAGTTAATCCGAGTTAATCTGCGGTCGTTGCCTAGCAATGTCATGAATCCGGTGTTCTGATTGGTGTTGCTATAACAACGACCGTAGATTAAACTCGGATCAAATCCATGTTTGTGCAACCGGGCCTACATGATAGTGCCATACGTGGCTGCATTATAGAACAGTGCGTAGTGAGTGTTGTTTCTTCTATCTTAACAATATATCTTATTCTGCGTATGGCATATATTGTTTTAGTTAATTTTGTGCGCACAGATTGTATCTGTAGTTCCCAGCTTATCATGGAGTCCATAGTGAATCCCAAAAGTATGACCGACAAAGGATGACGTGTGCCATTCGTGCTGAAGATTATTTCCTGTGTCTTGTTTATATTTAGCAAAAGACCACTCGTTTGAGCCACAGCTGGGTTATCTAAAGTGATGCCTTAGACATTTCCATTAATCCACTCCTGCAGTCATTTGAGTTTGTTAATGTTGTATCATGTGCGTAGCTAATGATTTCATTTTTAGGTATGACATCCGAAAGATTRTCCATTTGCAAACCAGTGTATGGGCCCAAGTAATGAGTCCTGTATTACAACTAAGGTTACTCTTGTTTGTTGTTATTCTACTCAACTATTTGATATCTGTTTTATAGTTATAAATATACAATATCATAAGTGGGTCCTCTTAAGTCATACGACTGAATTTTTTGCAGCAGTATGCGATGCTCCACGCAATCGAATGCCTTGCTCAGATCTAAACACGATAATTTCACTTCTTCTCCTTTATCTAATGTTAGTACAAATTTTCCGATCACTTTTATCATAGTTGCGACGGTGGATCTCCTTTTTTCTGAAGCCATGTTGACACTTTCATAATATGGCATATGGCAATGTATCTGTAATCACTGCATTTACTTTTGTAACCCATTTTAAAGACAGGAACTATCCTTGCCAACTTTAAACTGTTTGTCATGTTTAAAACAGCTATTTAGGATGTAACTTAATGGATTGAGATGCAGGAGAATAACCTTTTTATTATCTGTACTGAAAGTCTATATATACCACGAGAAGTCTTTTTTTTTAATTTGTGTACTATTTTCTCAATTTCTGCAGGTGCTGTTTCTGACAAGAATAATGAATTGATTACTTTTTTCTTAGGGTTTGTGTGACTTGCCTTGACTGGWTTATTATGAAGTCTTTCTTTTGTCGGGCTATTTTACAGAAATATGTGTTTACTTTTTCTGCAGTAAATGAGGATGTATCTTTAGTTTGACGTTTGTGTTTCAGTTTTGCTTTGATCAGGAGACTGCCTTACTTTCATTTTGTGCCGTGTTTCTGAATTTTGCATCTTCCTTTCGTATTTGTTGTACAATGTAACTCTTTAGATTTGCTTTCACGATTTTGTATGCCTTTAATACAGTTTTATCACCCCGTACTTTTTTTCAGGCAAGCAGTATACATGCATAAGTACTGGTATGAGTTATTTCCGGTCTGGTGACTACTTTTTCCCAATCTACCTGTATGTTGCAGAGGGCGTCGGAGAAAAGAGTGATATCATTTTGTACTTACAGTGTTGTACTGTAGGTTTGTGTTGTATGATTATTTCTATATGAACTGAATACAGTTATATGCACTGGCTAAAATAATATACAAGCCATATTATTCTTATTATTATTAAGTTAGAAAATCGTTTCAACGTAACAATATCTTTAAATACTGCTAATAGTGGGTAGTTACAACTACCAAATTCGATTCAAAACTTAAACTGCATTTTATTGCAAGTAACTAGCTGACGATATTTCGATACTATCAAAATCTCGATATTTTGAGCCCAAATATCGATAATTTGTATCGACAGCATCAGAAAGTACACTATCGTTAGCTCATGGCGCCATCCACGCGTTGAATGTTATAAATACGAAAGAGAAATATTATATAGTACATAAATGTAAACTGTGTAACAGCATGTGTGCACAGTGCTCGTACCTACAATTTGGCGCAATTTATAATTTGTGTCAACGTTCAAGCAAAATATTTAACTTACAGCATTGTAGTAATTCACCCAGCAACCTAAATTTCATTCATCAACAAAAATTGATTTCAAGGAATAAGATATGAATATGAATACAAATATTTTAGATAGATAGTGAGTACTTTCACAATCTGTTCTGTTTTTTTTATACATTTGTTGGTCGTGCATCTTCCCTATTGAGTTAAAAGAATAACAATTATTCTTTCTTTGTTCAGATGCATAAAGCAACTCTACAATGTTGGATAACAATGCACTGTATAGTTTTATATTGCAGGTTTTACAAACAATATCAGTAGGTGAAGGTCAGGTCAGGTCAGGTAAAGGTCTTGATAGGTACTGACAAAAGTTGCAACGTACATATTTCCATAGAGTTTATTCATACAGTTCCACGTTCGTTATTGCAGGATTTTACAACTGTGATAGCGATGGTTGCTAGATGAAGTTAAAATCCGGCAATAGTGGAAATCTCGCGCGTACACCATTACCATTATCATTGTCTTTTATATTTCGGCATCAAACCTGAGACTAGAGTTGGCGGTATCTTATAATACAATGGCCTTATCCGTAAACTAGTAAATCAGCCATCTATTACTACCTGCCTTCTGAAATGAACACTAATTGATGCACCGAATTTTAAAACCGCAATAAATTAAGTTAATAACTTCTATTGCTTGTTGCCGCTGAATTTTGTAAAACAGAGGGTTTTCAAGTGAAAACAGGAGATATCTATTTAATCTAAGAACAGTACATACATCTTCTGGTGCGTGCCATTTAGTGCTAACGAGATAAAATGCAATTAGCGCAGAAATATTTTGTTTCGATATTTTTTGAGGTTGTATCGATACTGTTATGTAAAAGTATCAACGAAAATTAATATCGAAACTTCGATCGCCTTTTAGCAACCTTAATATCAGCATATTAAACTTTCACGTGGATCAACGAAAATAATTTCAAAACTTAAGAAATGTGTGAAGTTCCAAGAAGGATCCACATGCATGAGTAAGCAGCAGTTAAATTGTATCCTAACATTGATATTGTTGCGGATCAGCGCCATCTGTGTACGGGAGTCGCAGACGTATAGATGCGCTGCAGTAGGACACTGCAGGTAGTTATCCTAGCTACCGACAGATGGCAGGTATGTCGCGATTCCAGAAAGTGCTAATAATCGAAGATGTCGCTTCTGGAATGTTCGATCGGAGGTATAATTAGCCCGACAGAGCGAAGCGCGAGAGAGTTCTAAGTTGTGAATCCGAATAGCGATTATCTAGCGAGCGAAAGGCCTAGTGAAACAGGTGTTTTAGTGCAAGTGTGTGCAGAATAGTGGATTAGTGAATTAGTGGCGTTAAAGCAGTAGTGTTTTGAACAAGTGGTGTATAGACTTAGTGTATTTGATGCTAGTGTTGTAAATAAAAGAAGTGAAGTCAGAAATCAACATTTTCGAACCCCGTATTCGTAACAATATTAACAGTAACATTCTAGGTCAGTAACCAATTTAGCGAACCTTGTACAGATATATCATACGTATTCGAATATACCACTGCTACACGTAGCAACATGTAATTTGTTACATTTGCCCCTCAGATAAAATTTATTTTTTTAGTATTGAACCAACATACTTACGTTTTATCGTCAGTGTGATATTCTTCTCACTGACTTCTCCGGTTCGTTCCCTCCTAGCTCTACATATGTAGACGCCGCTGTCGTTTCTGTTTGCGTTTTTAACCAGTAGTCCTGCAGGCTCGATTCTGTACTTCTTGTCATCTGCAAAAGCAACCCATTGTTAGTTGTTTGTTGTTATCGTAAAGAAATGCTTGATTAATTGCTGCTGGGAAGATCGAGTTTCGGGTTACAGTGTAATTAGTAGCTCTGTGCCGCAATAGTGCATTAGTTCTGTGCAAATACATTCACAACAAAACTAATGGCTGTAATAAATGGCTTTCGGGAGCCATTGGATTTAGGAGGTTTATTTCAGTTCAACAACTTTGGCGTTTCTAGCATGCCAACTAAAATTAAGCTACCGCTTCATGCAGAAATGTTTTCTTCGCCCGGTTGGTGTAGCTTTCGTAATCAGATTGTATTCCGCTCACAACTTAAACTAAAATCAAATGAATTTGCCCTTAGTGCACAATGAACTCCAAAATTAAAATTAAAAAAATAATTCTCACAAGCCCGTCTTGAAACCAACTTTATACCATTAAGAGAGTTTTACAGAGATTCAAACAAACGGTAGTCAGATGGGGTAAGATCCGGGCTATACAGTGGATGCAGCAAACTTTCCCAGTCAAGCTCTCTTAATTTTTACTGACTCACTAAAGATACGTGTGGTCTAGCGATGTCTTGATGGAAGACAACGGCTTTCACATTATTGTCGTAATTAGTAGTTTCAAAACTGCCTCGATTCATTAAATTTTCGCTGTTTAAGGTGAAACCTAAGTATCGAGCTTTTTTTGGTATCCAGTCTTACCTAAATGCTTCAAAACTGTTTTACTGTCGATGCTTAGTCCCGTAGCGATGTCGCGAGATGAAATGTGTCGGTCTATATCAACTTTCTTAAGAATGTCATCCAGTTTTGTAACGACTGGTCGGTATGGGTGAAATTTCCGGCACGAAAACAAGTAAACTAGTTCAGTTAAGCCCTCATAAACGCTACACAATTGAGCCTGCGCTGCGCTTTTCCCTTTTCACAAGTAAAACGGCAAAATATGACGAAACTGACCTTCTGGAATCTCTATTTTCAGAGTGCAATAACTTTTAACTTACTAAACAAATGACGCTAACTTGATGTCTAGAATTTTCTATGGACTGTCATCTTTCAAACGCGCTGTATATAGTATGGCATCATTGAATAAATATTGCTATAGATATGACAATTTAAGGCCACATATTGGGACAAGCCGAAGTTACCTTTCCCCGTTCTTGTATTATACTAACGTGTATTATAGGTTGTACGCCCGTGCACAAAACTGTAAATGTATTTAACACATGCGCACTGGTTACGTACATTTTCTTTACACAGAACTTACAAAAACAGCAGAGAACGATACAATTTTTGTGGAAAAACTTGTAGATGTCGACTAATTCAGCAATAAATATGTACTTCTTATTTGTGTTTGAAAGAAAAGGAAGCGATACCGTATTTATTAATTGATCTCAATTTTGGTGTATAATTTTTACATTTATCACAGAAACAAAGCAAAAATAATGCCAGCTCTACTCCTGGGATCTCTTCTGTATTTTCACAGATCTGGCAAATCTCAACAATAAAGTGATTTTCAAAACTGTCGCATTACTGGTATGGCAGGCTGTAGTTTAAGGCAGATAGGGCTCGAAATTACTTCCACAACAGCAAAACAAGTGTAGAAAAAATAATCTGAAGAAAATGACTATTAACGACGAGCCGTTGTGGTTGGCCCACAATCATTCATTTTCAGGAACGGTATACCATTTAAAAAAGGAATGTTGGGGTTATTTTACGGGACTGAATGTCTATTTTTTTGATATAATAAATGATTATAGCTAAAAATTTAATGGCACGCTGTGGTAAGGCGCTGAGGCAACCCAACAAGGGCAAAACAAGTCGTGGAGTCCGAGTAAATTGACCAGAGCAGATGTTTATTGATTTACATATCTGCATATAGTTAATTACAGTACACACAGCATAGCATAATATATTATGTTGGTTCTTGCATGTTAGGAAAAAGTGCCGTTGGGGGCCTGCTGTCCAGTTAACGTGTGCAGATGCAAACAGCTTAGTAGAATTAATAATTATTAATAAGAAAGCAGATGAAAATCTGCTTTTCCACTAATACCGTTCTTAAATGAGTAAATACCCTTTACCGCCAGCTCATAAAAGTTATCGGTGTAGTAATGCGCTACTTCGTTTTGTTTTGTTTTCCGTTCGTGTGGTAACAAAGAAAACACAAATAAAACTGTTGGAGGTAACTCAGAAATCAGAGTTGATAAATGACAATCAGCCGCTAGATAACTTATTATTATTGTGTCTTGGCAAAGTAGAGTCAACAATACTCTAACTAAAGCGATCCGAATTCTGTTTTCTCATTTAGACAGTGTTAAAACTGTATGGAATGCCGGCAGGGTTTAAATTGACTGTTAGTCTAGCTTACATAGTATGTACGAACAACTGTATTCGATAGCTTCGTTTCGAAATTTGCTGACCGTCAGTGTTGGGCAATGCCCACAATTATCCATTGTCGACGCGTTGACTAATTTAGTGATGTTGTAAACGTAAACAATGACTAAACAATAATTAACTGGTATAAACTTTGCTTAGATAGCATCGATGGTATCTGCCCTCATATTCTCGTATACATCAGACAATCCGTCACGTTTAAAAGCGTTCGGTCTGCTTTGATCAATTTGCTCTCTACCCCTACCTGATGAGCCCTAATAGCGCGAAACTAATCGTAGGATGGGAATGAATTGACCAGGGCAGATGATTTATTTAAATAAACGTTTCTGTTAAAATGTTGTTTCAAAACAATTTTTATCATGTTTATTAAAGTTATATATACACCAACCCTACAACAACAACAATTAGGTAACCATTTCATTTATTTCTTCAAAGAGCTCCAACTCTGACACTATGTTGCATTAAATGTTCACTTCCTAATGTGAAATATTTTATATTTAACAACCACACAAATGACCTTACTTTTGAATTATAACCTCTATTGTTGACATTGCCGACATGTCGTTGACGGCGACACGTCGATGTCGACTATGAAAGTCGACGCGTTGACGCCAAACCCTGCTGACTCTACATCGGTGTTCAGAAGTTGGGGTTTTTACTTTCCAAATTGTTACTTCACTACACCCATACTGCTCTATGGTTAAATATAACTCATATACTCGTGTTTACTACCCATCGGTGAAAAGTGACACTTCTTACACCATATTGTACTTAATGCGTTACTGTTTTGTACATAAAACTAATCCATTTCGATAGCTACATATTGGTAGCTATAGCGTCTTCCATAAAATTAGGCAAGACCTTATGTGGTAAACTTACACATATTTATGTTATAAGGCATTACGGAAGCTTACACAGGCATTCCCGAAAACCCCCTAGCCTGTATAATACGACCGCCCAGTGTACGGAGAATATAATAATTAAGCGCCTTCCGACTGCAGGGGTGGTTTATTGGATTCACTGCGAAAGCCTTTTCTGTACTTGATTTTATTTTGGTCACGTCTTCTTGCATTATTAAAAATCGATAAAGGCGACATTAGAACAATGCCTGCAGGGACATTTTGAAAGGGATGGCGTGCATTAGCGGCCGCGAGCGTGGCGAGTGTGTGTTAACGGTGGACGTGGGGGTGGGTAGCACCTTTTTTGCATTAGGGTGGTTTTAAATTATTTGCGGGGAAACAAAGTTAGCTTGATTCGTTGGAAGTTTTTCAGCCCAAAAGTTTTGGGGGCTTTTCAGAAGGTTACATCATGTGAATTATGTTACAATTTACAGTCCGGCGAAGACCACGGTTCTTTGATTCTTTGGCTATAGTTTCTGGTTTACTTTACAATCGCAAGGTGAACACTGATTCATAACTGCCTGTTGCTGTAAATGTTTTGTTTATAAATATTTTTGCCAACTTGTAAATAATATTAGTTATAGCGGGCCGTGAAAAAGTCTGACAATTTTATAAATACAAAAGATTTAATCAGACCAGTGTGAAAGAAAGCTAATTGTACCTCATTAATAATAAAATTTGCAGAGCGCTTTTAGTCACTTATATGGCCATTATCACTAGTACAATGGACCATATAGAGTATACACCGCTTGCTAGGATATAATATATAAAACTTTATACACAACAAGTTAGAAAAACGAGAATACATTCATTTCAATATTTTAAATTTGTAAGGTAGTTTGAAAGTGTCATCCTCAGGTTCAAGCAAAATTGTGACGATGGGTATGGAAATTGTCTGCGAATATACAGGATATAAAAAAAACCTGCCCCCAATAGGTTGTTTCGCAGAGTGACAGAGGGAAAGTGCAAGACAGAAAAATGACAACTGTCATAGTAATATCAACATCAACGAAACGTAAGCAAAGAAAGACGCAAACTAAGATAATATATATTAATTATTGGATTCCATTTTCAACAAGGGAACAATGAAAATCATCAAATAAAGGACTAGTTATTATTTGATAACCGTCATTACCTGCCCGTAAAGCAGGGCAGGTGACATTCTTTTGGAGTTGTTCGCAGTGGGTAAGGTTCAGATGTTGGGGTAATGCTCAATCTTCGGTACGTGCGTTAATAGATATTTGAGGCTTACTTAAAATGACATCCGATGGACTGACTAGACTTAGGGGTGACCAGACTTGACCAATAAACTGACTAGACTTGCGGATTGGCCAGACCTGACTATAAACTGACTAGACTTGAGGGATTGCCACATCTGACCGGCGTTGGCCGTGGGGGAATATTGAGTTTGTTATAGAAATCGGTTGTTTCGAACAGAATAAGATAATTTTTAAGTTTGTTGCGACGTTTCGATACACTATTGTGTCTTCTTCATAAATTGTCGAAACGTCGCGACAAACTTGAAAATTGTTTAATTCTGTTCTAAGCAACCGATTTGTATAAAATAAAATTAACATTCAATTCAAGGACGTTACACAATGTCAAGCTAACCCAAAAATCGAACTTTGTAGGATTATAACTTCTACTACTTCTAAGGCTTTATTATCATTTGACAATCTTGATACCCTCCCTGTAAAGAAGGAGAGGACGTGACACTCTCCTCGGATTAAGCAAAGTGCTGAGAAAAGGCTGCTCTCGCTAGGTCGTGCAAGGGTTTAAAGATCGAATCAGTGAAATTACAGTGGGGAAGCGTCTCTATAGGAGAAAGGTAAGAAGTTATGGTCTGTCATAGCCTTGTAAATTATCAATACTACTTCTAGCAATTGCTATTTGATATATTTCTGACAGACGTGTAAGATATTGTCGTTGTTTAATGCCGATTCATGATTGCATTCTAGAACAGCGGTTCTTTACCTGTTTCTACCAGCGGCAATAACTAAGATCAGCTTTAAATTTTATCAAACCCTTTGTAGAAAACAAGGTATTGTATATACTGAATAGGTATTAAGCGAAGCTGTAAATGTCTTTGAAAAGGATCACCGATCTCTTTACTGCAAGGATAATCTGAAAAATTTTGAGTCATTTTCATCTATATGTAAAAGTGCGTCTTTTTAAAATTACGGCCTTAAAGTAGTATGAAACTCTATGTTTTTGCCGGTTTCTTTCCTGACATTAGGGAAAACAATTTAAAATTTTGCATATAAGTTACTAATATAAAAAAGACTCCTTACAAATAAAAATATGATTTGTTTATTAGTAGAAAATGTGGAGCTTATAACGCACACTGTTTCGTGTCAAACTTGTTTTTCGGAAACTCTTTGATCTCTTATAAGCCTTCTGCCGTAAAATTGCAAAAACCAACAGCATGATCGCATCAAGATTTGAAGTTTATCAGTTATACGTGTGCTTATTACAATAAAAAGACAGGCAAATTTCAAATTTATTTTTGTAAATGCCACTTTATATTTGGCACTTAATAACTGACAAACTTCATTTTTTGCAAGCTTGCAGTGGTCCTTGCAATTTTCCTCGGAAAAATTTGCAACAATCAAAAATTTACAAAAGGCTAGAAAGTTTTCAAATAAAGCATTGTTTCATAAACGAGCGATAACACCTGAAATAATAATGGGTAAACATGTTTGTTACAAGAAAATAAATATCTTAATTTGTTGTGCTGCACTGATAAAAAGAAATCAATACCCCAAAATGGTTGTCTTTTAGTAATCATAACTAATAACCAAAATTTAAATGCGTTGAACGATTGAAAAGTTATTGGCGAAAAACATAGGCATGTGACACAGGTCTGAAGAACTAAAATTTGAAGGGTATACTTTTGCATCCTGAACATAGACAAAAGTGGTTGAATCGGCGTAAAATTTGACAAGGATAACCTACCCTTTTCAAAACATCTTGTATATGAAACACAAAATATTCTTATGTTTTGTTCATGACAGGTAACAATTAAAAAAAATTCAGATCCATGTTTGTATTTTTAATATTCGTGTAATTATTTTGCAATGTAAAATTTAATTTTGCACAGACTAAATACTATTACCTAATTTGTTGCCATGTAAATAAGCAATCGCGCAAACACGCACGCAGCGGTTTCTAAATTATTAAGAGTTTAAGACTATTGTTAATTAGCACTCAGTACAACAGCCTAAATATATATACTAACTTGCAGTGATCAAGTAACAAATAAGGTTACGTGCTATTCACATTTAAGCTGCCAACTTTGCAAGCAGTATTTCACTGGTTCAACTGCTTTTTTTCTGTGGCTCTTTATAAGGTAGTAAGGCTCCCCAGATACAAAATCTACTTCTGGGGCTCCCTCAAAACTTTGTGTGGCCATCAAGATGGTTGGCAAAGGTTGAAGAAATAGATCAATATCTGTGCTCCTTCGTTTTTCATAGCGTCTAAAATGCTCACGTACCCGGACTATAAGACCGATCCACCGGTCTGGCCCACATAGGCGGCATTGCAGTTGCAAATTAAGTGACAGACCCCAGAGTGACTGAGTGACTTAATGCAAGATATTTGTCTTTATTACGAACCGGAGTAGATCACCCTCCGTCGAAAAGGCAATTGAAACATCAAAATAAGCTACCTCTCAAAAGTATCATGTAAAATGGGTGTGGAAGTGTATGAAAGAAAGACAATGGCAAGGAGTTGCAAAAGGACAAAAATTGTCTGTGATAGGGATTTTCTTTGAAAATGTCAAATTAAAAAAAAGGGGGGGATATGGATCTTGTGATCTTTAAGTCTAGAAATGAGATGCCGCAGTTACTTTCTAATTCGCATATAAACTGTATTTTAGGATGAACTAAATTAGTATAAGTAAGTAAGTTTTGTCCGCATTTACAGTAAGATAGTCAAGCCAAGTCATTTTTCCACCTTGTCAATTTCCCTCTATCACTTCGTCAAATAACCTGTAGAGGGCAGGTTTATTCAATTCCAGTTAAAGTCACTAGATAGATAAGTACCGTAATTGTCTGCTATTTTAGTGCAAAATATTAGACAGAGGTGGGAGAGGGAACCAAACCAATCAAATTTGACATTAAAGGTTATAAAACTGTCAGATATAAAGTTCTGATGCATAAATCTCGATGCCAATTGCCTAGGGAAAAATCAAACAATACTGCATGAAAGCCTGATATCTGCCAGTTCTCTAATCCTTAAGGTCTTTGATAGTTAGGTTCCCTCTCCCATCTCTTTTTAATATTTTGCACTAAAGTGGCCGACAATTGCGGTACTTTATCTATCTAGGGACTTTAATTACAGTGTATTTGAAAACCATTTCTACACTGACTGTTACCATTTCGCTTGAAATAGAGGTGCAAGTCATGTGCCTACTTCTTTTATAAATTTAAAAGATTTGAGTCAGTGTAATCTCATTTTTAACAAATTGTTTATGTTTTAAGTACTTTAACTTGTTAGGAGTCCTTTGTATATATTTTACTAATTTTTTTACACTATATATGGTCCATTTTAGCAGTGATGGTGGGACTGAAGTGACCTCAAGCGCTCTGCAATCTTATTATTGAAGGGGTGGAATGAGACTATGGTTGGTTTTATTTCACATAATTCCGATTGAATTACATTCCACTTAAAGATGGATCAATTCATCGTTCTGTTAGAATAGATTTACGTTTCGGTCAGGACAATGATCCCATGTTTCTTGGGTTTACTTTACGTGATTTACAGCACACCATCGAGTCTTCATGGTTAATTTTTCCAACGAAACTATTTTGTTTATAAAAGAATTACATTTTTTACATGTAACGGTACGCCATCCATTATTACTGTAGCTAACTCATATGTTAAGTTTCAAGTTTTACAAGGTAACCTCTTACCTGGCTAGATTTTGGCCGCTTGTATATTTGAATTGTTTACTTCGTATACGAATGCTGTTACCGCTATGCAAATACAAAACGGATAAAAACTGAATGAAATAGCAAACCTACCCAGACGCCTCCATGGTAACTACCTACTCTAATTTGAAATGACCTGTAATCCGTCAAGTTAACATGCACTTGCATACGACAACTTGACAGCAGGTCTCCACGGCCCCACAACAATTTTGCAGGTATGCAAAAAGCGAAGCATAAAAACTGTTGTAAACAGTAGATGGAGCGCTCGTTAAAAAGTGGGTTATTTAGAATTTGATTCCAACTCTACAATCTCCGAATTCAGTCTTAGACCTCTAAATACTTCAACTAAAAATAAAGAACACAATAAACCATTTGATGACGGTTTCACAAATAAAACAGCTTTTGGACTTGAAAAACCCGTTTTCAGTAAATACAGTTTTCGTAACAAAGTAAATATTCACTTTACTAATCTTGAACATTTTCGGCTAAATTTTATTGATATATTTATTGGTGCTGATAAGTTATAATAATAATATTTATAATACTTTAGGTGCTAGATCTTTTAAATACTAAACAATTCCTCAGCTCATTTTCAGTAGCCTGCTACTACGTCATCAATATGGATCACAATCCAAAACATCAGGAGGTTGTTTCGGCTCTTCCATACAGTACCCTTGTGGACACTTTCAGTGGCAGTTGATAGAGTTCTGCACGGAGAAGTTCAATATTAATTTAACTCATGGCTTCTGAACTCGCACCGTTCAGTAAATGTTCCAATTGAAAACTCAAGACACTAACATAGAGACTTTACTTACATAGGTCTTTGGTTTGAAACTACCACAACCTATTTATAAATGAGCCTGGGATCCATCAATGGCATTATTCTGTAGTAGTAGTCGTTTACAACGACATTAATCTCGTTGGAAGAATAGACAATAAAGCTATATTAGCCACAGCCCAAACAAACATTATTGCATATTATATTAATACCTTCTTAAAAATAAAAAATTAGAATTTTTCATTGAATCAAAACTTCAGAGAGAGTAAAATTTCAGCAACTTCTTAGGTTACCTTACTTCAGCGAATCCAACCTATGTTCCTCTCTCTATGTGCTTGAATTTTACTTGGTTGCCAATTCTGAAATAAAAATTATAAAACTAAATTTAGGCAGCTAAGCTATACATTGGATCAATATTAGAAAGTTTTAAAGTTATTGAATGCCATCAGCCACTTTATGCCATTCTGTCTCCATACAAAAAAAAGATGCGCCTTACTAAGCGCCTTCAGTGCCCCCCAGCAATATTATCATGGCTAACACAACACTGTACTATGCAGACTGAATAGGAAGAGTTAAATTTTATTTTCCTTGGGCAAGTATACAAATTTGCCTCGAGTAATACATCATTTGACCCTTTTAAATGCAGTTTTAAACAGAGAATTATTTTCTCTTATTTACTTTTTGTTAAATAAGGAATGAAGGAACGCATGTCTAATAAATACACGTGGCGGGCAGTGTAATAAAACGGCTGCTATGCCAACTTCTCGCAAATCCCACATTTTTGGATAGACAGTGCGACTTTCGAGCTGGGAATATTGTATTGTAATGGCATAGGGAACCTCGACATGCATCATAAAATTTAACGGGTCCGAGGACCCTTATTCATCGAACTGTAGATTTTCAACATTTCTTTTCTGCAGAACTATCATCATTTATTGTTCAGAATTAATGAGAAGCGGTTTACTTGTATGGCACGGTTCTAGATATACGATCAAAACTGGTTCTCTTTCTGTCAGTCACAGGAAAAGCTTATTTAGTTGCATAATAACAAGGGCAGCACAAAAAATCTAATTAAACCGAATTTACTCATTACAAACGTACGCGTGTTCTAAAAGCACCCCGGGCTACAGAAACGTGAGCGAAATACTCTGGCATCATTCTTCAGTTAGCAGGAAAATTGAAATCGGGCGCAGCCCGTAGAGAATTACATCAGAAAGGTTACATTCCTGGCATGTTTCTGTACAAACCGGAGAATCATCTTCTAACAAGTGAGGTTAAAAGTTGAAAGCGCTTTGCATATTTCCTAGCGATAATCCTTGCTTTTTACATAAAAATGTGAAATGGTATAAGCTTTAGAAATTGCCTACATTTATGACACTTGATAAATTGCTTATATGTTGTAGACAACAAAGTTACTATTCATGACTCCTTGTTGTTTGGTTTGCTTTACCGATCATTATTAAAATTCAGAGTTCAGGCTTGAGCCTAATAAGCGACTAAGACATTGCCATCTGTATACTTATTTGCTGAAAAACAGAGTTTTGGGTTTTCGTTTTGAACTGCAATAATTATTTTACTTTCTTATAATTCTTTGTTTCGTACTTTGCGTTTGGCGCGTTAAAAATTTTATGCGTGTATCCACACTGCTGTAAAAATCGATTTTCTTGGCAATGTAACATTAAGGGAAATATATTTTTAATGTGCAATTTGTTTTGCTAAATATTGTGTCATTACACTATCCGTGTACTAAAATATTTTTAATTAACCAAAAGCATGGAACAACCGGTGTATCTCTGTAAATATCAACCATTTAGCAACATGATGTGTTTTCAAATAAACGAAAATAAGCGTTATCAAAACAGATTCTTCAGAAGTCAATTCTCGTTTTAAGTCATTTAATAATAATTATTTTTATTTTTATTTTAGAGACCTTTGGTTTTCCGCTTTTTTCATGTCAATCTAGAGTACTTTTCAATAGTGTATTTATCAAAATAAGGATATTCTATGCGTCTACATACCACCTTTTTTGGTATTCAATTAAATGCTACACACACACTCTAGATTTTTTTGTCCTACTAAATGTGTTACTGAATCAGCTATGTGAATGTATTACTGGACTCTTACTTTTTTCCGTTTCTACTTCACTGCTTATTCGTATGTTTTAGAAGGTAATACGTAATAACTTTACTGCTTTACAGCTTTACTTGAGCAGACTGTCGCCTTTCTTTTAGTATAATAACCCTCTTTGAGTCTTCAAGTATAGCCTAATCGTCCAAAACTTCGCTCAAAAGTTTGATAAAGAGGTTTACTTGGCTATCTCCCATAGTCTTTAGCATTTTGTAGGTTATACTTAAACGAGTAATTTAGATTATTACTGAAAAGGATTAAAACTAAATTGGGTTTTTACTATTTGTGAATGGTTGTATGAAATATGTATTATAAAAGTCCGCTAAAAATATTGCGATACTGGTTACCAAGGAGAGAACTCGATTCATGCCGTCATTTGTGTGCTTTTAAATGTTGACCATGTTAATCTTAGCAGATTATGAATGTTTAACAGTACATCTAACTTGTATGCAAGTGTTAGGGCAAACACAACACGGCTATGTAACTCACACAAATCTGCAGATTCACCTCGTAAAACATACTGTCTGTACAAATATAGGAGCTACCACAGCTGTCTGCTTTTACTTTTTCTAACATTGCTAAATTCGCCTATAACGACCCGCCTTATGAAATACCGAATCTTTCATGTTGAACGTGGTAGAAATTGAATTTCATGCGAGACCGAGCACAGCAAGAAACTGTATGAGGGAAATTCGCAGTTACAAGGCATTTACCTTTGATTTCGTCTTGACCCAGAAGCCAAATTATTTTGCCTTCCTTAGCTCCGCACCTGATCAGCACGTCGGTGGATTCGTCTCCAAATTGTTCCGGATTCCCTTCTAGAGTGAGGCGATCTGTAAATTGAAAAGAACTTTGGATTAAAATAAGTAGTATAATATGCAGTGTTATATGTTTCTTTGTGTAATATACAGTCAAAATTGTGAAACATGAGCCCTTACTTCATTGTCTATTTCAGGTAAAATATTCGAATAACTTTTAGTCATGTTATTGTGCAAGAGAAAGATGAAATGAATTTCTGTTATCTCAAATAAGTAATATAAGATAGGCAGCAGTAACAATCAAAGCTTGTCTAGAACTTGGCCATCTCAATAAAATTTACCATGGGTCGTTTATGTACTTATAATTCCGCTTATTTTGTTTAGCATCTTAAAAGCACTAAATAACCAGGACGTTCGAATAATCAGGTTTGTTGCTAGATGACCTAAAGAGAGCCCTGTTATTTTCTGTGATTTTCTTTGCAGCATCAAATGTGACGTTTGTCACCATGATCCACGTGTGTATTGGAAAAGAGAGTTTATTTTGATTGAAACACGCAGTAAGGTTTTCTTTTACTTAAGTTACTTCGGCATTCTTCATGCTCAACTGTGTAGTGACAAAAGCTTCGGTGAACTACAAAATGCAAAAAAGCGGGAAAACAGAATCAGTAAATCGAGTCATTTGATACATAAAAGTACCGATTTTTTGATACCTATAACTAATAAATTTAGCAAAGGAAATTTGCTATTCGGCATAAAAGCGCACGATATCACGATGTTTATTTCGAACTGTAATTTATACAACCTAAGTGATTATTGTGTCATGTGATTTAAAAACAAGGACACAATATAAGCCGTTTCAACTGACTATAGTTGGATCACCCAACAGACGGAGTAATAAACACGCGTGATCTTCACGTGATTTTCAAACGCAACTTTCCTACTGGTTCTCCGCAGTCCGCAACCGAGGGAGATCTGCTTCAACCCCGTTTCACACTAGCCAACCTTACCGATCGACCGAAATTAAACTAAAATTGCAAAACTATGTTCTTGGGCAATTTAATTGTAAGATATTGCCATACGGCATCTTTGAGTAGACTTTTGTGTTGCAAATTCCAAACCTGAACGTTCGCAAAGTCCAAAAAAAGTGAGGTTATGTTGCCTCAGAAAACATAAATGCGCATAAATGTTAAAATTTGTTGAACGGTTTAAGTTACGCTTTTCGGAAGGGAAAGGGTTCCGATCACGTGATAGATATGTGGACTACACGTGATCACTTCATCTGTTGGGTGATCCTAATATAGTAAGAACACGCAGCACGCACAATGGGGATGTTTAGTGATTTTTACCGAATGAATTTTCTGATAGAGTTAATAAAATTGCCCTATTGTTTTGTTTTTTCATATGTTGAATAAAACTCAAGATATTAATTTATTATAATTTGCCTTTAAAATTATGACATCATAAACGAATAAAAAGAAATAGTTTCACATCTTCTTTAGTTAGAACGAGATAGCCATGCGACCCTGAAAATGCCCATTATGGCAACGCCGCATAGTCGTCAGCTGTTTCCGATCGGTGTTATTGTTGTGTTAGGTCGTGTTTGTTTATCATTATTCGTCCAATTTGCTTTGTATTCTTTTATGTTTAAGTATTGAAAGTGTGTTTAATATGTTTAAGAAAGTGTTGATTTTACTCTGTGCTCTGGTGTTATTCTACCACGAACAGTACAAATATTACCGCTTCGCTTCAGCTTAACACAACCTACAGCATCATCTCCATATGACTCATCTGCAGATCTGCAAACAAACAAGCAGTTATAATAATTTATTTATAATAATATGAATGCAAAGTATCATTGTCTGCCTTTTTAAAAATCCAGCGTCCATTTGATAATTAAAAATACAACACAATACGAATACAACAAAAGCTACTCAAACAAATGTTAAGGTTATATTTACATCGGCGACAACCACAACAATCGGTAGCCGGAGCCGGTAGGACGGTAGCTTTGTTGCCAAATGTGCATTTCCATTTCGTTTGTGACGTTTCAGCATTCAAATTCTGATTTATAATTAGTTAACTTTAGACACTTTTTGTGACACTAAGAATAGTTTTTTCTGCAAACAGATTGTTTGGATTTATTTCATGTCATTAAGAAGATCTTAATTGTACTAAAACACGATATTTCGATTACACTTAACATGCCCATTGGGAGCCAAATTCATGGCAGTTACTCGCGCCACTACCAGCCTTAAGCGGATAAAATTGAAAATTGAATTCCACATCGCTTATGCAAAACCTAATGTTCTCAGTCGTGCATGTCTGATATCAAAATTAATGATAAAGCAATCGTCATTGAAAAAACCAAGATATACCTAAAATTCTGGTAGCCCAACTTTCTCCTGCAAAAATGGTTCAGCTTTTGGTAGCAGATGACATTAGCTTACCAAGATACGCCAGATTTTGACACTTATAGTTTTCTCTGCTTATAGGTTGTGTGCCTGTCAACAAACGCTTGGTAGTACATGAGAAAACAATCCTGTAAGGAACGAAGTGACGAAAGAAATAAAGTTGAATGAATGAACTAATATTTGATCAAAAGGGCCTAAGGAAATCGAATTGGATTGTAATTTGGTGTAATTATATTGAAATTGATTGAAACAAAAATTTCTAATATTTAAAATTCAAAATGTTGTCGTTTAGGTACCGTACCTTTAAAGTTCCTAGATAGATAAAGTACCACCATTTTAGGGCAAAATAGCGGCGGGAAATTTTAAATTTAAATATTTTAAAGAAGATGGGAGAGGGAACCAAACTATCAAACCTGACCTTAAGGATTGGAGAACTGGCAGATATCACTCTGATGCAGTGTTGTTTGACTTTTCCCTAGGTAATTGGCATCGCGTTTTATGCTAGCGCTCTCTTAGACACACAAACACAGCATCTGGAATCTAGTTGGGCTGTTCCCAAAATTAAACACCTTAGGTATCTGTATATTCTTATTTTTACATTTTTGCACTTACTTTGTTTTTGTTTGGAGGAGCGGTAGGGACTTTACGTACCTTGGATAAGTGTTGCCATCTAACAGTATTCGAACTAAGATTTTGCAATAGATTTTGACACAAAAATGGCGGCGAGTTGAAATATCAATGCTTAAGTATCTTGCACAAAACTTATGTGTAGTCAATTTCTATTATTCAGTCAGTTGTAAGGTGCTTCGTTGCCATGGTTAATGCGACAGAACACCGGCTCATGCCAGCTAAGGCCACTACTACGGATAACTCCACTTAATAAGGATAACGATTTTTGCCATCTGTCATGCTATAAATATGTTCTTCTTTAGAAAGAGAGGTTTCAAATGTCAAGGGTAGATGGTGGCAACTTACAAGAATATGATTTTGACATGTTTTGCTCTTTTTATCATCTTATCCTGAATAAAACACAATAGTGATCATGCAGGACGTGATATAGGAATATTCAATATAAATTTTCAATATGCTTTGAACAGTTACAACACAGAATAGGTTAGGTGCTCTATTTATAAATTAAGTACTGTTTCACAAGTTTCATTTACCTTTCAAGTATTTTTGAACTTAGCGGAGTTTTGCTAAATTTGCAAAATTTAAGCTAACTTAGAGCACAAAAACAAATAAATTTGCGGCAGTACATAGCTTCTTAATTGTTATGTTACAATAAGCATTGATTATATCTACTGTAATTTTATACTTATGACGATAAGCTGAACGGTTGTGAAAATGTGTCATATTGTAACTCCTATTTATTAAAAAATTATACATTTAACATGAGGCGGCTTATTTCTGCTCTGATTGAATGAACGATTATAAAGTGAATCACTTTGACCACAATATTTTCTGGAATGCGTTTTTTTATTATTATAATATTTGGCATTTCCATATTAGCCACGATAATTCAGTTGCTTTGCCACACGCCGTATGTCAGAACAACTAAAAATTTTAAAAACCAATTATAAAATGTAATCATGTTGCAATCAGCACTTTTAGTTTTTCAATTTTTGTCAACAAGCGCACATTTAAAAATATTTGTGATCCATAGTTTTACATCACATTGTAAGGTTTCTAACATTTAAATTCACGATGTGTCATATTCAATATTATAGCATTAGCTAAAGTAAAAATAGTAATGTACCGAAGAATCCTTTGAGCAAAGGAATAATTGAGACATAAACCGCTGCTATAAGGAAATAAAGGCTACGGATAAACACCTATAAAAGTTAAAGTGAATGCCTTGAACCCTGCTCTGCCACATGATGGCCGGCAGAAAGCGTAAATGGTTCTAATTTTCCGTTTAACGACGAGTACACGCCGTTTAATTACCAGCACATGCGGCATAAAGCTCGTAATTTTTTATGGAGTGCAAACGGAACACCAGTTTAATTACAAAGGTATTGCAAAAGTAAATCACCCGGGGGGCAATTGATTTTATAATCATGACTAATGCGTTTGATGCAAATTGCTATTTGATGTGGTCGGTGTACATGGTCTATGTCCGGTGGGTTTGCTAACGGCTGTCTGCTTTAAACATTTGGCAATCGGCGTTGCTCTTTACTGATGTGTTAGCGCATAGTTGGCCGCTGATACTTAAAAAATAATGATTCATAAGAATAGTATATTTATGAACGGTGCTTATACTAAATCTGAAATATTTAAGTACTATGTCAACCATGTTAAAAATTTTGTAATTTTTTCTGTGTACATGGCATAAGTACACATCTTTGCGAGTACACTGTGGACGTTTTGATATAACAGTAAGCTGGAAAAAGTTGAGAAGATCCGTTTTCGACCCATAGCTTACGATGCACTGAGACTTTACCACTGAACTGATTAGTTTTATAGCTTGTTATTGTTTATTAACACACATGTTAAAAGTATGATTTTTAAATACGTTAAGTACAAGGTGACGCAATTTCCTATTTTCTGGGTAAACGTTAGGTTTTATTTTCGTTTCAAGTAATAAGACTACAAACACCGAAATTAAAAAAGCTTATGTACTACCACACATGTATTTGTTTGTCTGCTTTAAATGACCTTAAATTTCGTCAAATCAATTTTAAACAACTAATTTAGCCAAACTCAAACTAAAATAAGTTCAAAAATACTTAAAAGGTTAAATGCAACTCGTGAAATAGTACTCAACTTAGAAAACTTAATTTCTAATCTATTTCGTCTTTTAACTGCTTAGGACGCATTGAAAGCTTATATTATGTTGTTATGCCGTGATGTTACCTACAAGATGATCATTGACCTACACGTTTTTCACACTGAATATAATGACAAAAAAAAGCAAAAAGTGTAAAAATCATATCCGCCATCTACCAGTGACATTTGACAGAGTTTTCAAATTATTACTATTTACAGAGAAAACGTCGAGAAGTACGACTCCCTATATATTTCAGGTTCGGTCTGCGCCGCTGTATAGGAAGGTGTCGGTAGAGGTCGCGCGCGACGTGTGGCGGCTGGTTTGAAAATGTGCTAGAAGCAGTGCTGTACTGATAATCTGCTGGTATTTTTTATTTAACTTCAAAATGAAACAATGACTCCTTGGAAAACGTTTATTTACAAAACAATAAAAAAAAATTACAATAGTAAATCATAGGATGAGACAAAATTATTTACTAATTACAATAATTCAAATAGCTGAACACAAAGAGAAATAATTGATATGCATACATAAATAATATGTACAATAGCAAATAAAACTATTTCATGGTATAGTGTATAAATATTGTAAGTACAATAACGCTGCTTATACAATAGATAATTTACAATGTTCCCATTTTCAAATTAAGCGGTATAGAAATATCACATCATGTGTATATAAAAAAGCTTAACGGGCTTCTTGTGCAGCTTTAGCAAAAAATTTCATTAAAATTAATATGTTCTGTAAACATCTATGGTTTTAGGGCACCGTGTTAATCTTATTTGATTTCCTACATGAAGGAATATTGCTCAATACATAAATTTTGTTACTGGCATTTACAATTATGGAAGTTCAGTAATTGAACCATTTATTTGTTACTTCTTAAAGGCATGTGGAAACAACACAATGCAAGTTTTAACAAATTAATGAAGAAACTCATTAAGCTGTTCCAATTAAAGTAATGAAGTGGAAGTTTTCTATTCTTATTTTATTCATTTAGCTTTTTATATTAAACTTATAACAATTGTATATGATGTTGAGCTGAACTAATAAATAGAAAATGTTTTTATTGTTACTATTATTCAATAATTTCATGGGTTCTAGGGTAGTTCGTAAATTTATTGCTTCAAAATATAGACTGTAGAAAAAACTCTTAAAACATTTAGAAAACAAAGTTTTATAAACAGAAAGCTTGAAACACTGATAGTTTTTGTATTTACTTGTATTTTTGTATTACTATACTGAGTGCATGCAGTCTGTGCTTGATAAACAAAGTTATTGTAAGTAATGAATCGTTAAGAATATGCATTTGTGGATGTGAATAATATAAAATAATACTGTATGTCTACAAAATGCAAACTTAACACTTGTAACGATATAGAATAACTTATTTATCCCTAATGCTGGAACTTGCGCATCTTCCGCCTTACTTGTCTTGCTTCTTTTCGAGTCTGTTGGTTTTCTTAATGCCATCGCTTGCACCACAAAGGAATTCCTATATGACAGACAGAACGTACAATGTCCCCGATGACGAAATTCTGGTGTTTGTTTATTCCAGAATGGAAGGATACTTTTTGCAACATCGTCGACAAAGCAGTACGAGATGGTAGAGCAACAACTTTTCATAAGAACCTATAACATTTAGGATTCCTCTTCAGAACCGCAATTGCCAGTACCTTCTCGACCTCTTACGTCTTCCATGGGGATTCCTCTGAAAAACACAAAGAATTATTTATTATTTTTTAAATTAGATTTAGATATTTCACCTACCTTTAAATAAGTTTCTTAAAGAAGGGGAATCTACAAGTTCTGTGAATGCCCCCACATCTCCAGATTTATTTTTGTACTTTCTTTTCAATTTGAGAATGTAGGCCTCTTTGTTTTCCACCGTATGCATAAGACGCCTTTTTCTAGATGGACCGTTTGCTCTTGACATGTCAGGAATGCTCTGGAAACAGGTTGTCCACTTACATTAGATGTGTCTTGGCTGTCTTGTAAACCAGAACAACTAGCTGCTAGATGTTTCAGCTAAAATATATGATACGTTAATTCCTAAGACATCATAAACGCACAGTTATTTTACAGGTTAGGTTAGCACATTCTATACCAACTAAATCGGTATGCTTACATAACTGCTGGATATAACGAGGGAACAGCATCTACTCGCAATTTTCAAGTAACTAGATTCAAGCTACAAATTCTATAATTGCCAAAAGAAAAGCCATGCATATATAAGAGCATTGGTAATTTAATTTAGCTATATTAACAAGCAGCATGCACTTACTTTTCAGCATTAGAAGGAAAATAATGCATTTTTCCCACAAGCACATCACTGCATCCTCAGACCAAGCAACGACACTGTTGCATAATGTTAATTGCTAAGGGAATCTAGAGGTACCTATGATAAGTTTTCTTAACAAAAATAGTATCACAATTGCTATTGTACTACTTACATTTTACAATCAGATGGTGGTGATATTAGGTTACACACCTTTAACCAACCAGTACTGCTGCTACGTTAATGAATTCTACATTAACGAAGTACATTTCCTTACTCCAAATAGTTACTTAACGCATACTCCTGCTGCTTTTGTACTTTAGCTTTTGTTCTCAGACTCAGACAGCCAAAAAAGATGCTGGAGTCACTAACCTCGTGTGCCTCCACAAAGCAGCAAGACCACTATAAACCAAAGATTAATCAATAACAATATCTTATCCCCCAATAACTACAAACTTACCAAGTTTACTCTTGTAGCAGTGCAATCACCAAGCACAGCCGTAGTTCAACCAACGCCATCGGTGCAACTATACAACACAAGAGCCCAGAGTACTACATCACGACATTTTAACAATAGTAACTTACCAGGCTTCACTAGTTCTTGACACTTTTATGTAATAATAACGCAACAAAAGGAAATTAACGTCCAAACACCAAACACAAAATCGAACTTAACCCTATAATTCGAAAAAGCAATATGGCGGACAAATGCGTAATCATGTGCAAGGATGCCACATTTATTTCAAAATAATAATGTTAAAATCAATCTCTGAAATCCAGCGAAAGCTTATTTATATATCGTCCAATATTTCAGAGTATTAAGTCACAATCAAAAATATACTTAAGCACTATTAATAAAAATTTGTAATAAAAGTGATTGGAATAAAGTGAATTTCTCATAACAGAATAAGGAAAAAATTGTGCAATCTGGCAACTACACAGTTTGGGGCTGCTACGAGATTGACCAATCGCAATGCAGAATCACCGCGCTCGTGCTGCCCTCTCAGCTCCTTCCCAACTGAAGACAGAGATAAACGTAATAGAATAATGCTAATGTTAAACAAGGATAAAATTTCGCTCAAAACCGAACCAATTTCCCTATTTAGTTGGCGTTCTGAAAATTTTTCTATGCTATTTAGCAGATTGTTTAGTTTTTCGGTTGTGTCATTAGTATTCCAGTGGTGATGTGATTGCAAATAGTTCAGTTGCAAAATGAATTAATGAAAAATATTGACATATTACAACACTGCCGAAAATTTGACATTTTAGTGGACAATATGGCAACCATTATTATGCCCAGATAAATCTGGATGCGCATTCGCCCTATGTGATATTATTAGTCGTTATACTTCGAAATAGTGAAATACTGTTGTTCCGCAGGTTGTAATAGTGAACATTAAGTAAGTGAACTTATCAAATTTCATGGATAGGTATCTTGTCTGCATAATTATAAAAAGCACGTGTAACTTGTTTGGAAGGTTTTTTAATCCCAGAAGTTTATTATTTGCATAAAAGTTTACAACCCGATTATTTTCGGCAAACTTATGTGTAATGTGTATTATTTAATGCATGCAATTTTATGAGGCAGTTTTTAGGATTGGTATTTATTTATTACAGTACAACTGGGACTGAGGGAACACGACTATAAAGTTTCAGTTACACAGGTAATTTGTGGTCAGATGTACCTACTAATAAAATAGGCATAACGTGTTTCAATGTTTCCTTTTTAGAATTCATAGTGGACAGTAATACATTTTATCCAGATGCAAGCGGAATTTATTAAAAGTATATTTTTTTTATTTAGTTGTGAGTTCCAACGCATTAGATAATTATTGGTGGGATTCTATATTTTATACATGTATGCAGCAATATCGTTTTCATCATTTGCGAAATGGTTCCAGAATTTAACGTGAAAAGAGTAACAAGTGTTTTTGAAAATTTTTTTAAATAAATTATCTATAACAAGTTCGGCTAAAACAAAAACCCATAACTAAACCCGACTTTTGCATAAAACTTTATTCTCGAAACAGAAAAACTTTTGATTTAACAAAAACTTCGTTTACGAAACCAAATTATTTTCATCTAATATAGATAAAATACATTTTTGATCAAGTAGGTTACTTTAAACAGTCTTTAAACATTTAAAGAAACAAGGAAGCAATCTTTTGTAAATTTGAAATTTTTAAGATTGTTGGTCAAATCCAGTGTATCTTTAATAGGAAAGGAATTTTCTAAGTATTGAACTTCGCGGAGAATCAAATTAAACCATTTTGCCAATTTTTAACATGGGGAATTTAAGGGAGAGTGGGGGAATTGTGCGCACCTAAGGCAGATTTGCTGCTGGGACCAAATCGTTACAGTTAATGCACTGAAATATATTCTAGCTAAAGCGCCAAACAGTGCGTAGTTTAATTATGTAAGATAAGATACGACCTCATACTTTTGAGTATAGGAAAATAAAAAGTAAAAAACCGAAAGCCCCATAAGTGCACAATTCCCCAACCCATGGGATAATTGTGCGCATACATGAGGTAGCTGTACGACTAAAATAATAATTCTGATTCATCCCTTGATTCCAATATCGCTGTATTTTCTTTATTTTCTCTTTCCTTTGTCTCCCTTGTTTTCTTGTTTCCTCTTGCTTCCTTTTTTTGTTGTCCTTCTTTTCATTTACGCAGTGTCATTGTGTTTGTTGGAGGTTAGCAATTTAAAATGTTTCCCAGCAGCAATACTTACTTTTTTCTCACCAACTATTTWTTTACGGTAAGCTGATTCCAATTTCTTCTCGTTAGGAGCAGCCKTAAGTATTTCTGAKTGTTGCTTTACCTGGGATTTCCACTTATATGCTTCTAACATTACTTTTTGCATTGGAATCGCCGGTCTCTCTAATGGATGTACCATTTTATTTTTCTGTTATGGTAAGTCTCAGGATACCAAGTATTTTTCAGCGTCTTGTAGTTGTAAGATCAAGGCATCTATAAATAGGGAACAGCCTATTCAGCTGATATCGCCTACCTTGACGTATATAAGGTAAGCCAGATTTATGCCGTGTTATCTGCGTTGGGACTATAGCTGTGCTGAGGAGACTTTATAAGTCGAAACAGCTGTCCAGAGGTTGTTTTATTATGCTTGAGAACTGCACTCTTTGCAGAAATCGCCGTTGGTGACATCTGCCGTTCTCCACAGGGACTAGTGAATGATACCGTATTGCCACTAGATAACATGATATTATCCACATTCTAATTGTCGAATATTATCGAATGTTTCGGTAACGGTACCACGTAGTACCTACGGTTAGATAATACAGGAATAGGAAAACCCAATAAAAGGAAGTGTTCTATTTAAAATTGAAAAAAAAATAGGTGCGTTACAGGTAAAACCGGAGGTAAGCCACTTCTGAAATTATAATTATTGTGTGCAAAGTTCTCAAGATTTTGTCATACGTGATAACATTTTGCCGGAATGCTTTTCATATACATCTTATACTCATATTAAAAAGAAAAGATACATAAAAGCTTAATGTACTAAATTTACTAATGAATTGGTAAAGATTACTTTTCAATAACCAGTGCAATTCTGAACTTCAATTACAACCAGCAAGGGCAGTCAAACCAATATTATCAAATTGCCAACAAGTTATTTCAGTATTAGGTTTCCAATATTATGTTTTTAAAATTTCCCTCTTTTTCCAGATATAATCAAACAGAAATTTAATCGTCCCCATCCTTCAAGAATCGATCGCTCCAATCAGGCATCCCTTAGCGATACACATGGAGTTGCATTAAGTCGGGACATTACACGCGCCGCTGATCACCCACCACCGTTGGTATAATCTGGACGACCCAGATAGTTATTTTACCCGCAAAGTGTATACTGAGAATCAAGATTGATGGAATGGGGTTCTCAGTTAATCTGTGCGGTGCTTCTTGTTCGCGAATACCTGCGTGCAGCTGGGTGCCGTTAATGTCTGTATACATAGGTGGGTGAAKTATGAAACATCAATACCTAAGCTACTCGGTCGAGGTGCAGATGTTGCTTGCCTGAGACGAGGTGTCGTCATATTGGAAAACAATTTATTACTTGCACCACTTCCAACTAGGTTAACATCAATATTAAACTGACAGTCTTTGAAGCGCAACCTCTCGTCAATTTCGAAAATCGTTTAGTTAGTATGGTCTGAGGTAAAGTGCTAATCGTATTAATAAAGGTTTCTTAATTAAGAGAACACTGTTGGTTATAGTGCCTTAAGGTATGCTAGAAAGCTTCTTAATGAATGACGGCGCTCAGCGATGCTAGTACTAAAAAATATATAAGCAGATCAACTATTTAATTCCACACAAGGTTTTAAAATATATATTCCAACAAACTATGTATTTTAACTCTTATTATTTTAGCTAATGTAGATTACATTTACTTGTAGTAGAGTGTAGTTGTAAATTAATTGGAGTTGTCTACATTTATACATCATTTGCTTTAAGTTAAAGTTAAAAAAATGTATAACATTAATTATAATATATATAATATATATATATATATAATATAATTATAACATAGGGCAATATCAAAATATCAGGAATAGCCTGAAAGTTACGATGTTGAGACTGGAGAGGAACTGCTTTACACTCTGGATCGTAGAGAGAAGCGGATTAAAATATCTGAAAACGTTGACCTCAAACACTCAAGCGGAAAAAATGGACACTGTTAAAGAAGTTAGGTGAAAGCCCACTAACTATAAATAACGATCGTTCCACAACTCCCCATCAAGTAGCAAAATTATATCGTTGTCATATCAAATGCCAAAAGACCGACGGCATCCAAGACATGAGCTAACAGAAATCAGACGAGTTCCTTGTATGCAACCCTTTTGCTACAAGGTGACTAGCAAAATTTTTCACGGATATAGAGGGTGACAGCCTGGAACCGGATGTTTTTCGAACGTCTAGTAAGAAGCTTACCGTGGTTAGAGCGGGGCAAATGCGATGGTACTACCATTGTAATATTGTGCCATTTTAGTAAAAATGGAGCAGCGGACAGTGAAACACCGCATGTTTGCATACGACACATATATCCAAAATGGCGAATCAGTGATAACTACACACCGGCTTTTCCGTACTCACTCTAATATTGGTCGACGAGGAGCTGTTCCGTCTGTAACACCATCATAAGATGGGTGAATAATTTGAGATCAACTGGCAGTATAATGAAGAAAAAGTCACATGGTCCGAAATATACCGTAGGAACCCCTGAAAACGTAGAGCGAGTAAGAAATGCGTTCTTCAGAAGTCCGTCACGATCGGCTCGAAAACATGCATTTGAGTTGAAGATGAATCGGGAATCAGTTAGGACAATCTTGCATAAAGATTTAAAATTCCACCACTACAAATTACAGCTTGTTCAGCAAAAAAGAAAAAAGATTTCGAAACTCGTGAAGGTTTTGCTACGAGAATGCAAGTGATTTTGGAAGAGAATTTAAGTCTGCACCTCCTAATGAGTGACGAAGTTCATTTTCATTTAAATGGAGCATTTAATAAACAAAACTTCAGGTACTGGGCACCCGAAAATACTAGAAATATCCATCAACGACCACTTCATTCTAAAAAAAGTCACGGTGTGGTGTGCCTTTGGACCTACCTGCATTATCGGTCCCTATTTTTTTGAAGAGGTCGGGCGTACAGTGATCTTCAATTCTAGCCGCTACGTTCACATGATTAACTACGACCGTTGTCTGAATAATATTATTCAGACAACGCTACGACGAAAACTGATAAAATCCAAGGAATGTGTGGTTTCAGCAAGATGGTGCCACGGTACATACTGCCAACGCATTAATGAATATTGTACGCAACATGTGCCCAGGAAAACTCATTTCGCGTTTTGGAGATATGCCGTGCCCCCAAGGTCTCCAGACCTGTCAACATGACATTTTTTTCTGTGGGGATATTAAAAGAGTCGGGTGTATGCTCACAAGCTCCGTAATTTAGCTGACTTGAAGAATGCCATTCGTCAGGAAATCTGACGACCAGTAAGTCGCCATGTTGCTCGTATGCAGGGCAGCGAGTCTGCGCAGTAACTCGCAAATGTGACCTAAGGTCACTGCATCTTGAAAGGTAGCGAAGGGATAACGGTTGCGAAATATATAATTTATTATAATTCCATCTCTATTACTGCCGGATTTGACAGCGACGGTTGCTAGGCGAAGTTGAAATTCGGCAATAATTGCTAACCCATCTCTCGCTTGCACCATAGGGAAAAGTATCATTCTTCTTTTGTGTTCTCGGACAAACCCAAGAGTAGAGTTGGTGATACCGTGTGCATCGGCGAGATATGTGGCAGGTCCTGTTGTTTCTTGTGACGTTGCCATGACGTTCCCATACAATCTTTACGGCGCAAGCGTCTGACCCTACATGCGTGAGGATCATTTATCACAACTCTTATCATTGGTTTAAACTTCTAGGCAACTATGTATTTCTGTGGGAAGCATTAAACAAACTCCACCTCGTAACGTCGTAACTGTCATGGATCTTATTAAAATTGACACTTAGCCAACATAAGCATGGCAGCCTTAAATTCCCAAAAAAAATATTGTTATTAAATTTTTCACATTTTCTTGTGTAGAAGACGAAAATAATTAAGCAAAATAGAAAAAATGTATAAAAGAACGCGTTTCATAAGGCTCTTTGCCACATTCATCCATTATAAAGCTCGCTTTCGGTTCGTTTTGTAAACGTCGAATGCGTAGAGCAATTTGCGCACAAGAAAATGCTGCAAGTTTTAAGGTAAAAACACAAAATCTATTCTTTAAACTTTCTACTTTCCTTCACTGAAACTTTGTTTTACTTTCAAGTTCTAGCATGAGTAGAATGATTTATTTCCTCTATTAACTATTTTAAACACCTCTATTATTGAATCTTACTCAATCTACGAAAATTGTCTTTGTGAAAGGCTATTTATGAACACATGTACATATTTCGTTACTAACATAGGTACTGTTACGTGCTTCCAAATTAAACAACTCTTGGGTTGGATTCACTTTATTTGTAACACGTTGTTTTCAATATACCTGGGATAACGGAGCCTCTATGTCCTTTATAAAATTAAGTAAGAATTAATGTTTTGAATCTGGTTAATTAAGTGACTTACCATTTAGCAAACCGATATTGCTTAAAAATGATACTGAGCGGTTATTTATCCGGCAGTGCCGCTTCGAAACCAACAACTTTCTCGGTAAAGTTATTTTGCGTCTGAACTCTTCAAACCGCCAGTCAAGAATGAAACTATCCAGTAAGGTCAGTGATTCGTTTGATGTTGATACAGTTTTTGTACCATAGCATTGTAGCACGGGATTTTGGATTGTAACAGTACCCGTTAGCACTATTCAGAACTAGTTTCACAGTGGAAAGTTCTTCATTGTCTCAAGCGTTGAAGCATTTTAGCACAGTTACTCGAACAATGAGTCCTTTCCTTGCAACATTTGATGGTTTTATATGCGAAAACCGTTACGTGAGACGGTTGAATGTGCAACGATTGCGTTTCTAGAACTTAATTCATTTGCCACTAGAACCTGCTAACGGGACTAGTATAGGATTGCATTAACTATTTTTATAAAAGATCAACACAGAAATCTGGAAACCGTTAAATTTGCAATTCATGGATTGTTTTTGCAACGTATGAACATCGCAGTATATATCTCGGAAGTACAAATGAATTATGCATGGATCTCCGAGGATGTTTGATTTAGGACTTCCGCGAGTATTCGTGTAATTTGTTTGGCAGGAACTGTGAGTTTACGTTGTTCATTAAAAATGGCAACATATGAAATATACAGATTAAAGTTACGTCAATACCCTGCATAGATCCACATTAAGATCTTGAACTCAAATATGTAGAAAGCCAAAATCGGATTTCCTAGAACTCAAATCTAAGGGTTGTTATCGATCAAATATGCTGGCAATCAAAAGTGGTACAAATATGGTAATAAATTTGCATGTCTTAACAAGTTAGGAAAAAAAGCGATATATTCTGATCTTTTACGAGTTCTTCTGTTTATTTAAAGACCTGGTTAAAATGCATAGAATTCGTGAACCCTTTGATTTGAACAATTAAGTAATTCTCATTATAGGGAGGAGCATAGCTCGAAAGTCTGCTTGTAATCGTCGCAGTAATTTGCGGTAAGTTTAGGATTTATTTGTTACAGCAAGAAAACCTGTGGTCTTCATACATGCCGTGTAGATTCAGGTTAGAGTTCTATGGTGGTAGATGTTACTTAGCAGTTTAGTTGTCAATGGTACACAGTCCGTTTTAGGAGGTGGTTGATATGATTGTGAACTGTGATTGCGTTAAACCAGTATATCTAAATAGATACCACAAATTTAATGAAGACCTCCCACCAACGCCAAGTACCACTAAAAGCGAATAAGATAAGACATAGGAAAATCGTCGACGAACAATAATTACACATATTGCAAATGCATGATAAGCAATAGTTTTTTTCTGCATAACCGAAATTAGCATTGCATGAAATAAACACAACAAAGGCATGACAAATGCTAAAACCAAAATTGTGCCATAAAGCGACCCCAAAGATAATGCTAGCAAGTATAAACCATCAAGTTAAAAAAGGCCTGCACAATGAATATAAAGAAGATTCCAAAATACATCGGTAGAGAAAGCTTAAAGCGAATAAACACTAAAACAGGATTTTATACTCCACCATCAAAGCCAGAACGTTTAAAAATAGGTCAAGCGCAGTCTACACTGCTCCAAATTAAAGAAAAACAAGTATTGCTCATAAGCTGACAAGCGCCTGGCCTTGTCTTACCTGGAACTAACTACCAACGAAAGACCTTTATCTCAATTCAACTTTTCTTTGCAGATTTTTCACCCGCTCAATCGCGAAAATTAATCACTCAAGCACCAGTAATATTAGTAAACCCACCCAAAAGTATCTAAATAGCAATACCCTTACCGCGCTATTAACAAGTAGAACTATCAACTAACCAACTATAGCAAAGATACGTCTCTTTTTAATAAGTTTTTTAATATTTATCTATCTGACAAGTATTACCTGTCGTGGCTACCCCCGACCATTGCAGAATGTAAAAGGTCTTATTCGCTCCGCGAATTTGCATTCTGGTAGTTAAAATAATGGCGAACTGATTATAAACATTAGGTAATCCGTTTTATTGGTAATATCATTCAGTATGTCAGAAAATTAGGCTTTTTAAGATTAATCATCCAACATGACGTCCAGAGAGCACATGGAACGCGCCTACAAAACCGTGGAAACGGACGCATGGGTGATGAAGTTGGGTAGTTCATGACCAAATCGTTCAAATTGAATGACTCATGTCATGATTCGTTTGATTCTGCTCACAACTAATGAATCGGCGTCCTTCGTGCGTCGGACATGGTTGACGGTTGGATGGCTGGCTACTGTTACGGGACACATGTTGCAGCTGTCTCTAAACAGGTCTAACAACTCGGTATAACTCGTTCTCGGTAATGATTCTAAAACGACTTGAATGATCCGAATCTATGCGATTGTTTGAACGATTTGAATTGAATCGAATGTCCCAGCTTTAGTGACTGACATTGGCATTAAGTAATGGGGTTTCTATGACAGCGCGTTAGAAGCTGCATCGTTTTGACAGGTGCCCTCTGGAAATCGCTTCGAAAGTCACGTGTTCTAAAAAGCCTAATCCAGAATGCTGTCAAAAATGGCGGCTGGATGACAAACATAACCTAAATTACGTAGAGGTGGATCGGTCGCGAACGAACTGTTAAAAAGAATAGCTCTCCGGTGAGAACTGCGCGAACTGGTTCGTGACATTGAAAGTTTGTCGTAAGCGAACGAACAGCTGTTGTTTTAGTTCGCGAACGAACTATTGAAACGAATAACGGCTCGCTTGCGCAACCTAGTTCGCGCGAACTGGCTCTCCAAAACGAACTGTTTTTCCCATCTTATTAAGGCATTTAAAGATGGCGGCTGGATGACAAAATACGTGTTCGGACAGCCTAATGGCTTTTGGGTGAAAACTGCGCGAACTGGTTCGTGACATTGAAAGTTCGTCGTTCGCGAACGAATAGCTGTTGTTTCGGTTCGCGAACGAACTATTGAAACGAATAACGCCTCGCTTGCGCGAGCTAGTTCGCGCGAACTGGCTTTCCAAAACGAACTACTTTTCCCATCTTATTAGGGCATTTAAAGATGACGGCTGGAAGACAAATACGTGTTCTGGACAGCCTAATATGTACTAATTATCTTTTTATAATAAGGTTATGGATTCAAAAGTGTCAATAATTATTAAAATCGAAAAAATATGTCATAACATACTATTTCAACGCGCACGCAAAAAGGCACCCACTAAACATGCCAAAAATCTCTCAGAAATATGTTTTCTTGAGAAATCCACTTCCTTCGTTACTCCACCCTATTAACTGTTACTGGAAACTGACAGAACTTCGGACTACTATTTTTACCAGTGTTTTTGCGACACTTGAATACAGAACAAACGTTATGGCTCATTTTGTTTATTATTTGTATATAAAAACATTGAATGAGGTCCGCCAATGTTTCTTTGTTTCACCACCTTTAGTGCTTCGATCGTTTCAGCTCTCCCCTCCAGAGACTTGCTCGGAGCGAATACCCACGCCCACTACAGGGACGCTACATAGCAAACAATAAATATAATCCAGGTCTTTCTAAGTTAAAATAATCTATTACATCAAGAGCTCAAGGCAGCCTAAAGAAGACAAGATAGATATAAATTACACAATTGTGATATAGAAAAACCCAAAAGACAGAAGCTTCTTTTTAAGCTAGCTCAATTACATGAAGAGAATATTACCCAATGAGTACACAAAAATCCTACAAGAGACATTAGAAGACAAGCTGTAAATCACATTAACCAAAGCATGGGTGTCAGAAGTAGCTTGCAAGAACTCCAAGCAAAGCACAGCTCAGTGGAAAAGGCCAACAGAATGCCAAAACTCCTAAATGATCTCGAACTAGATGACTTCTAGGGAGAAGAAGAAATCTTAGCGGGAACAACAAAAATCGTACACAGTAAAAGATAACACGCTAGGTGTACATCATTGAAGAGGCGGTGGATACCGAAGAACAAATAAACATTGCATAGAAACCTCGATGACAGCGCGATGGAATTATACGAACAGAGGAGCGAATGATAATGATTAGTCATTATGAAAAACCTTTACGCGATCATATATGTTTAAAAAGAAAATATCTTATTTGATCGAGGGCATAAAAAATTGATCATTGCTTTTGACCGATCATATTTTAGTGCTCTATGTGAAAATATGGACCATATGCTCCATATTTGCGAAAGTAAAGGGGAATTTTGTCCATGATACTGTTCGGTTGCCTTTGTAAAAATCTGAACTAACTTTGGCTGCTGTTTTCATTTCGGATGGTACCCTCAGGGTCGAATTATTACTATTACATATTTACTTTTAGTTTAAAAAACAGTAAACTGACTGACCTTTTCTTCATTAACACTCGTATCTCTAGTCTCTTTGGGTGTTTCTTTGTGCTGTAGTTTTTCAACTATACAATGCCCAATAGCGATATCGACCATGCTAATGCTCCCACGAATGCAGAAAGACGTGCTTTTCTTTCTTTGACTAATAAGAAAGAGCGTTACTAGCGTCGAATTCAAAATCTACCTAATTCACTTGCTAACTTTAAAACTGGCGTACTGCAAATATTGATATCAGTTTTAAGTTTTCTGAAGTTTTTGATGAGTTGGGTCATGAATTTGAAACCAACACTACATCTCAAAGCCAGCTTCGACAAAATGTACTTATTACGCAGTTATGACCCCTGGTAGAAATTTGTCAAATCCTGTCGACATACCGACGACCTCTAATCAATCCCAGAAACTCTCAAGATAAAATTACCTGAGGTTGAAATTCCCAAATTCGATGGTTCGAAACCAGAAAAGTTTTCTGCCTTTCGTACTTTCTATGATAGTTTGAGTCACACAAACGAGTGATATGGAAAAATGTTCTTATCTCGAAGGTTCTGCGCATAAACTTGCAGAAACCGTTTGTTTTGGTTCAGAAAACTATTTAGTTTTATATAATCTTTTGACATACCGTTATGAAACTAACAACCGACTGATTGTAAACTACTATTTGTCGAATATATTGACCATTTGTCCCTTGAAAAGTGAAAGCGCTCAATTGTTGCTGGAATTGAGCGGTACTTTGCAGGCTTATTATAGTGTTTTAGTTGACACGAGAATTGCTAATCTATCTGATTATATTTTGATGCATCTTTCTTTGAATTTGTTGGATTCCAAGACCCGTAAAAAATTCGAAAAGGACTATTTCGAAACAGTTTCCCACCTTTAGCGATTTGATTAACTTCTTACGCAATCAAGCATCTGTTACAGTTCGACTTCCCTTTAAGAATGCTACAGTCCCAGATTTGCTATGTAATAGAGAACTTGCTATTACTAGAATGCTAATTCTAATTTTCACAAGCGTTATTCGGAAAATATTTTAGAAAACATTTCACAAGGGCAACTTGTAATTGCTAACACGTTGTGTTATGACACCTCATAGAGTAGTTAAGGCGACTGATGATGACTAGAAAGTGCAATGTATTTAATTCTGCAGAAAAGGATTCCAACTGGAATGATGAAGTTTTAAACCGATATAGGTCTTGTAAGAAGAAAATTAAGAATTTTTTCTTACTTGCGCTATATGCCAGATGCTCCCCTTAATTGAAGTACATACGGAGGATCGTAAGTATTTACACATTATTTGCGGTTTCGCGATGGTAATCCCTTACTGGAATGGGAACATACACGAATTATTTTCGGTACGGCTTCAAGTCCCTGTTTAGCTTTGCTAGTTATTTCTCAACTGGTACATGCTCTTGGATCTGATGGTATTCTCACGGGCGGTGACAACGTGGATGAAATCAAATCTCTTAGAAAAGAGCTTATCGCATTTCTTAAACTTGGTGGATTGGAATTGGATAAGTGGGCATTCTCATCCCCAAGTAATCCAAAATTTTGCAGATCTTTTATCTATAGCCGCTCGTTCTTCATCTGTTAAAATTTTAGGTTTAATTTGAACAATAGCTAACGGCCGTTTAAATAAAAAAATTGAACAGACTTCAGAACCCCCAACCAAACGAAAATGGCTGAAACATACGATCATAATGGCTATACTGCTCCTTTTATCTTTAATTTAAAATCTTTGATGAAGGAACTGTGGTTGTTAAAGATTGGTTGGAACGATACTCTTCGTACTGAAATTGCAAGGGATTGGGAGCATATCTAAAACGAATGTTCTCTTTTGCATAATGTTGAAATTCCTCGTTGTATTTTGAAAATTAGCTGGATTTCTGTCTATCTTATTGGATCTAGTGAATTTAGTTCCCCCAGGAATGCCTCCTGTTATTTATCTTCGGTTGACTTCAAATGAGAACGTATCTTTTTCTCTCGTTTTCGCTAAAACCCGTATTGCACCCTTAAAGGTATGGAAAATACCACGTTTAGAGCTTGGAGCAACTTATTTACTCTCAAAATTGCTAAATCACGTAGCTCCATACTTTTCTGAATTATATTTGTCGGAACTCATTTGCCTTTCAGACTTCTCCACTACCTTGTCATGTATAAGGACACCACCGTATAAGCCTAAGACATTTATAGCAAATCGTGTGTCACAGATCCATGAATATGCACCGAAGATCAGAATCCTCCAGATCCTACCAGTCGGAGATTATTTCCCTCTGAGTTGAAATGTAATCTGTGGTGGAATGGTCCCCAGTTTTTGTATTTAACTGATTTACCCGCAACTAAATTGACTTAAGAAACAACCCTACTGGTCAAATGCGATCTTGATCCTTCATGTTTTATGTTACTTTTGGATAACATTTCAAATTTGTTGAAACTACAACGAATTCTTGCCTTTGTTCTTCGCTTTGTGCACAAATGCAAATGCACGGTTCAAAATACTACTGAGAAACATATCGTTGAGCCTTTAACACCAAAAAATTACCAAGATGCACTCATGCTAGCAGTGACGATTACACAGATTCATCACATGGCTGTTGTAATTGGTGCAACTTAAAGCAATAAACGTTGTCCGAGTCCGAGCAGCTATCCCCCTTTTTGGACCCATCAGGTCTTATCACTGGTCAGGGTAGGGGACGTCATTTTAGGCTTACACCCTCCATGAAGCATCCTCTGTTAATTCCTGTTGATAGTAGTTTGGCTACACTGATTGTTGAGTACTTTCATAATTACTCAGCACATGGTGGGCCCCGACTAGATCAGTCGCTGATTATTAGACAATTTTGGATCCCAACATTTAAAAATTTGATTAGAAAGCGTATTATCGGTTTCCTGACTTGTTACAAGTTCATGGCTCTAAAACCACCAATGGCAGACTTGCCCCAATATAGATTAGAATCTGGTAAATGTTTCACTCATTCAGGCATTGATTTCGCAGACCCATTTAAAATCAAACTCACCACTTTTAGAACAACTAAAATTTCAGAAGGACAGCTTAATTTATTTTTTGTATGGTTTCTCTTAGTACAGAGTCTTATGGCCGCTCTAGATAGGTTTATAGCCTGAAGAAGACTTCCTGCACACATTTACACCGACCGGGGTAGAAACTTTCGCTGTGCTGCAAGAGAAATGTTTGAAATAACTAAATTTTTTGATCAGTCTAAAGCACATTACCTGGCAACCCCTAACATTAATTGGCATTTTAATCTCCCCTCAGCTCCACTTTGAGGGAGTATGGGTAGCTGGTATCAAGGCAGCAAAGTTTCATCACAAGCGAATTGTTGGTCCTGTGACGTTTGCAGCAAACTCAGAAACTAGTTCAGTAGTTTCGGAAGAGAAGGACTACAGAATATTTAGCTTTTTTTCAGAACAGACCCAAATTGTATACCCCTCTTCCGCCTGTAAAAGAGGGTGACTTAATTCTTTGGTATTTCGCTGACGCTCCTCCAACAGGCTGGCCAGTTGGAATTATTAATAAATTATCTCCCATTCGTGATGGAATTCCCCGCGTAGCCCATATCGGAACGGCATGCGGAGAGACAGTACGTCCACTTGGTAGTGATACGCTTACAACCCCCTTAAACTTTTTTTGCCTTTAATGTTTGCTTTCCCTTTAAGTCAGTTTAGCGAATTAATTAATTGTTATTAAATTTGGTGGGGGTACGTTGCATTATAAGCAATGCGACGCCGTTTCTCTACCAAACGATGTTACTAACCTATGGTGTCAACCCAGATGTTCCAATGTAGTCCGCGTCCCGCCGCTGCAGTCGGAGAGTAGGGGGGTTCCAATATTTTTAACGATAACTATAGGCGCCACAAAATTTTACAATTCCACAGCGGACTACTCAGACGAAAATTTTGAAAAGCTACGATAGATATCAAACACCAAAGCTCGGGTAGAAGCGTAGTTTAATTAACGAAAACTATGAGAGGTACAAGTAATGATAAAGAAAGAATAAAGTTTGAACCTCAATTAGTTACTTAAGATAGATCGAACTTAAACGACTAATATGAGAGAATTTCGAACATATAACCAAAATGACACTTAACAATCAAAATTAACCCTTCCCAATGAGCACCACAACTATGTGCCCGGTCACCGAGTACCAGTAAATAACTAGAAAATCTGTGAATCGCCCCTGTTAATTTCCGCACTGGCCAGCGTTTCGCATTAACGAGTGACGCAACAAAAACGAACGACGAACGAACAATAGTCACAAACGATCGACAATATCGGTGATAACCGCGAGCAATAGCCCTGTGGCGTTACAGATAATTTAAAATAATAAATGGAATCGAACTGAAGGTTCGATTGTGGAAAAAAAAAGGTGATGGGACAAGCTATATACTCAAATTCACTAGCTGAAGGCTCCTACGGCAATGTATATATGAGCTGAAGGCTCGCACAAGTTAAACAACACAAATACAAGAGCTGACGGCTCATACAAGTTATTCAAAACAATTACAAGAGCTGAGGGCTCATACAAGTTATTCAAAACAATTACAAGAGCTGAGGGCTCATACAAGTTATTCAAAACAATTACAGGCGCGGAGGGCTCATACAACAAGTTTTTCTGTTGACGGACAGCTAAATAACCTCAAAGTTTACAACGTATCAAGCAATCACCACCGAGATGGAATCTACACCGCGGGTTCTGCGCTCCGACTTAAGGGTCAACGACCTCCTACTTAAAATTTAAGCTTATCTGCGCTCTCCTGCTGGTTGGGGTCCCACATGTACGGTCCTCCACACCAAGGGTCGCCAGCTACTAGGGTTGAATCTTCCTAACCGGAAGGATGGCAGCGCCAATTCCCAAATCCAATCCCAAGCGATCAGTCCCAACTCTACGATTCTCAACTTCTTCGATCTTCAAAAGCTATCCAGACAGGAATAAGGCCCAGATGTCAATCACACGAACGAAGGCGAAGTGATAGCAATATCGATAAGTATACGATAAGATGATAAGATGAGAACCGAAAAGGAAAGAAAATAAAAGAAAAGAGCCCTAAAATATTAAGGAGGGTATTAATACTCGTTCGATTAATTAGTATTTTACTCACTATAGTTGGTGTGCGGCTCTGATTGCAGAAATATTCGTGGCAAATCTTGTCGATAACCCAAAATCCCAAAATGGTCACGTGTGGATGTTCAATAATGCAAAATCAACCATTCAGCCAATTCCAAAAGMCCAACTTACATCCACACGCCTAATTGAAGATTTTCCAAGAGGATCCCACTATGGTAACCAATCGATGGTCTATTTACTTAGAAAAATCTTCCCAAAAATCGACGATACCACGTTCTCACATTCAATTCGCAACAGGTCAAAATGCCAAAGTGAAGAGGAAATTCTTTCTGCTGTCAAGTGACTCGCTCAAAATCTACGCGCAAGCGTTAGGCTTAACGGCGGAAGTGTCTGCAGTACCGATGATCACCCCAAGCAAACAAGGACTTAGCAACAACTAATAATGGTTTCAGATTCACTGTGTACAACGAGAAGCCTATGCGCCAGGCGTGAGCGACTGACAAAATATGAATGTTACAGCAATATACTTATAGAAATTATTTATGTATATGTACATTATATATGTGCTGGCTTATTGAGTTCTGCACTGAAATCCAGGCAACCATCCTCTCTTGATTCCTGGTTTTCTGCGTATCACCCGATAGTCGAGGAGAGAATCTACGATCGCTACAAGCTACAAACAGTAGTCGTTTCGCTAAAGTTGCTTAATCGCTGAAGGAATATCTACTCATTGTTATTAATTGCATAAAGGATACAAACTTAAACAACGCGCTCGTGAATGCCACAATAGGGAACATGCATGAAAATTTAATGTATTCTAAAACTACTAAAATCTGAAGATTATAAGTGTAAAAGTACCCTAGAGGTAAAAAAACCAGTGTTCTTTTGCGTTATAAATTAAACACTAACGAACTAAGTTTCTGTGGAATTTTGTCACGTGCAAGAGAACACGTTTCTATTGGTTGTGACATCATAGAGTGCAACTTTGCTCCGCCCACTTGAGAAACTACTCGTCCGCTGGCTCTGCTGTCTGCTGCTCGTCTGTATGTTTTTCAATCTGATGAACGTGCTAGCTATTACTTAGTTCTGTTTTGTGTCTCTGTGTAACGTGTGTTATTTTATTGGATTATTTAACAAATTATATGAATCGGACCGAGGCGGGTTTTAGCCAAACAAACAATTGATGCTTTAATGATTGTGAAAATAACAAGAATGTTACACATAGATTTGTATAGATTACGATTAGGAATTAGTAAATAAGTTAATCCTGAAAATTTTGGTCGTAGAACGACTCCGCTATGAAAATTTAAATGGTATTTTTTGCAATCATGACTTGTTTTTTCTTGTAGATATAAGTGTGAGTGAATATTACAGAACAGGAATGTAATAAAATATGAACCTGATCAATTTCTTTAAGTGGATATTAATTATTATAGATTTATGTACCCTCTTTATTTTAAAAATTTAGTTTTATGATGGACCGAACAGTTATGTAGAACTGTCTTAAATGCAAGCTCACACAAGACACGGTTTTGTGTCCTAGGAGTGCTGCATCGTCATGGGGACTGCAACGGCACGGCGCCGAAGCCATGTTGGACGGCAACAAAGAGATACTGCGACGCCGTTTTTCTACCAAACGATGTTACTAACCTATGGTGTCAACCCAAATGTTCCAATGTAGTCCGCGTCCCGCCGTTGCAGTCGGAGAGTAGGAGGGTTCCAATATTTTTAACGATAACTATAGGCGCCACAAAATTTTACAATTCCACAGCGGACTACTCAGACGAAAATTTTGAAAAGCTACGATGGAAATCAAACACCAAAGCTCGGGTAGAAGCGTAGTTTAATTAACGAAAACTATGAGATGTACAAGTAATGATAAAGAAAGAATAAAGTTTGAACTTCWATTAGTTACTTAAGAATGATCGAACTTAAACGACTAATATGAGAGAATTTCGAACATATAACCAAAATGACACTTAACAATCAAAATTAACCCTTCCCAATGAGCACCACAACTATGTGCCCGGTCACCGAGTACCAGTAAATAACTAGAAATTCTGTGAATCGCCCCTGTTAACTTCCGCACTGGCCATTGCTTCGCATTAACGAGTGACGCAACAAAAACAAACGACGAACGAAAAATCGTCACAAACGATCGACAATATCGGTGATACCCGCGAGCAATAGCCCTGTGGCGTTACAGATAATTTAAAATAATAAATGGAATCGAACTGAAGGTTCGATTGTGAAAGAAGGGTGATGGGACAAGCTATATACTCAAACTCACTAGCTGAAGGCTCCTACGGCAATGTATATATGAGCTGAAGGCTCGCACAAGTTAAACAACACAAATACAAGAGCTGACGGCTCATACAAGTTATTCAAAACAATTACAAGAGCTGAGGGCTCATACAAGTTATTCAAAACAATTACAAGAGCTGAGGGCTCATACCAGTTATTCAAAACAATTACAAGAGCGGAGGGCTCATACAACAAGTTTTTCCGTTGACGGACAGCTAAATAACCTCAATGTTTACAACGGTTCAAGCAATCACCACCGAGATGGAATCTACACCGCGGATTCTGCGCTCCGACTTAAGGGTCAACGACCTCCTACTTAAAATTTAAGCTTATCTGCGCTCTCCTGCTGGTTGGGGTCCCACATGTACGGTTCTCCACACCAAGGGTCGCCAGCTACTAGGGTTGAATCTTCCTAACCGGAAGGATGGCAGCGCAAATTCCCAAATCCAATCCCAAGTGATCTGTCCCAACTCTACGATTCTCAACTTCTCCAATCTTCAAAAGCTATCCAGACAGGAATAAGGCCCAGATGTCAATCACACGAACGAAGGCGAAGCGATAGCAATATCGATAAGTATACGATAAGATACGATGAGAACCGAAAAGGAAAGAAAAGAAAAGAAAAGAAAAGAAAAGAGCCCTAAAATATTAAAGAGGATATTAATACTCGTTCGATTAATTAGTATTTTACTCACTATAGTTGGTGTGCGGCTCTGATTGCAGAAATATTCGTGGCAAATCTTGTCGATAACCCAAAATCCCAAAATGGTCACGTGTGGATGTTCAATAATGCAAAATCAACCATTCAGCCAATTCCAAAAGCCCAACTTACATCCACACGCCTAATTGAAGATTTTCCAAGCGGATCCCACTATGGTAACCAATCGATGGTCTATTTATTTATCTATTTATTTCTTAGAAAAATCTTCCCAAAAATCGACAATACCACGTTCTCACATTCAATTCGCAACAGGTCAAAATACCAAAAGGGAAGAGGAAATTCTTTCTGCTGTCAAGTGACTTAGGTTAAGTTAGGCTTAACGGCGGAAGTGTCTGCAGTACCGATGATATACCCAAGCAAACAAGGACTAAGCAACAACTAATAATGGTTTCAGATTCACTGTGTACAACGAGAAGCCTATGCGCCAGGCGTGAGCGACTGACAAAATATGAATGTTACAATACGCAAGTGTAAAGTGTTCTTCGCGAAATAAATCACTACTGAACTGCAAACTGAATAAACTCGTAAACTGATGCATAAAAATTTCTAACTGAAAATTCCTCGATGCCCTTATACCGAGGCGAGCGCATATGCGTCAAAGATGAGATATGACACCAAGTGACGTCACAGCTAACCGCGGCGACAGGCAGCCGTTTCGAATACTCAATTTGCGCGGCAAACTTTTAATAATAAATTATTAAATAACGAACATTCCGAGAGCTTAGAAATTTTCAGCATTCGATTAAACAGTATTACAGATTATTTCTATGCGATTTTTAAAAATAGTGCAAGTTGCCCATTCCGTGGATGGCCCGGATCTTCTCATTGGAAGCTCAGCAGTGCACAGTTACCTACAATCCAGATCAGTTTACCTGTCCGTTAGTTTGGTATAGAAAGCACAAGACCGCACTTGTTTTGATAACTACTAATACAGTCCACTGAACTATTTGTTGATAATTGTTATACGCCCCAACAAATTGGTTTTAAATTATTTTCAAATATTACAAACTTTAACATATTATCTATGATGTTAGTGTAAGAAAAGAGATCAGTTGAAAACTACTGGCATAAACTCGCCTAAAATAAACTAATATGGTTCGTAGACAGAAGGATAAGGCCATGATTTTGTACATACAGGTAAGTGAAAAGCTGGACTAAATATTTCAGGCAAGCCAAACCAAGATTAAGTGGATAAAATCCTTTAGAGAAAGAATATGGAAATAATTCAAGCTGTTTTGTAGGTCGAAATCAATAATCTTTAAAGATTGAAAGTCATTCAACAAGTGTCTTCAAACAATCCGAATTCCCTAATTCAATAATACGCAATATTTAGATATCTACAGTAACAATTTGATGTCATAACTGGTATACTTTACAGCTAAATCTTATGTGATAACCTTGCCAATGTTTCACGAATGCAATTAGTCGGCACTTGCCATTACAAGGTCGCATTTTGACATAGCCTCTGTGTATGTTGCAAGCGTAAAGGTGCAGCCTCCACTTGCTCCTATTACGGTACTATTAAGTGCGATGTGATTAGCATACCCCGGCGTGTAATTTGCACCCTCCTTAATTATCATCAGGTGCATAAATTTGAAGCAACACTATAAACTGTAACTGACACCAGGCTCCAAACGTGACGCTCCAACATATTACGAGAAGGGTATGTTATGAACTGCATGTATGTAAATTTGACGTGCCCGGTAAGCACTAACGGTCTAGAATGCACGCAGACTGCTGCAATGCTTGTCATATATCACAAGCCAGGTTTCAATATTTGTCGGCGATGGCGTCAGTGTAGATGTGTGCAGACATTTAATCGTTCTTGTTTTAACGTTGGAAATGCTTAAGGAATCGGTAATATAATGTTTTGCAGTACGGGTGCTTTACACATAAATGGTAATTAAATAAATCATCTTTCCTGGTCAATTCACATTCACTCTACGACTAGTTTCGTCCTGCTAGAGCTTATCAGGCAGGCGTAGAGAGTAAATCGACCAAAGCAGACGTCGCCTTTATCCGTGGAGGGTGGACTGGTAAATAGAAGAACACGAGGGCAGATGTCCTCAGTGCCATCTAAGCGAAACTCTGCAAGCTAGGTAGTCTATAACTGTGATAGACACAGGCCTACTGCAAATTCCTATCTATGGCATCGTAGTAAGCGCCTCCGTGTGAAAAATAAATTGAATAAATCATCTGCCCTGGTCAACTCGCTCTCACCTTACGAGTAATTTTGCCCTGTTGGGGCTCATCAAGCAGGGGAACAGAGTAAATCGAGCAAAGCAGACGTCGCCTGTATGCATGGCGGGTAGCATTTTAACATTCCGGTATGCTTTTCGACACCCGTTGTCACGTAATTGGTCATTTTTAAATTTGCCAGCCAATGAAACGAGATGTGCCGAAATCGCGACCGGAATGTTCAACCGTGCCGAAATGCAGTTCGGAATGTTCCAGTTGCTGCTCTCTTGCTAATTGCGCGCGTATTGCTTGTAGCAGCAAATAATTAATAAAGAGTTTATAATAAAGATTTTTATTGAATCTACAGAAGCAAATAATATTATTATGAAGACAAATATGAAATGCAATATGTAGAGTTTATTCGTGCAACGGACGTAAACATTTTTTATATAGCTAATGATTTACTCCATGAGATTTTGCTGGTTCTTAGTTAAGTTCTCTATATTGGCAATCTTTTACATCCTCTTGTTATTCCAACTTTTCGTCTACTGATAGAGGTGGTTGCACTTTAATGTTCATTTTACTTCTATGAAGAATCGCCGAAGACTGCCAGCTGTAGACAAAAAAGGTTCGCACGCTGTCCTAGTTGTTAACCATTGTAAACGCTCCTGCAATAGCTCCAGAATCTCGATACGCTATGGTGAAATTAGCATTTTGATAAAATGTCCATTGAATTTTACATGGCGTTAGTCGTCTCTCATTCCCATCTTCAACCGACACACGATATTGATGAGGTCGATAACGCAACCACAACTTTAGAAACTCGGCTAGATTCTACAAATGCATCTTCATCAAACAATGAAAACAATTATAATGAAAATTCCGCTGAAACAGCAGCTGTCCAAGAAATCTGTACTCTAATCCAAAAATAACATAAACAATTCGGCACATCAAATCTGACCATGCAAAAATGCATCCAAAGACTCAAAAATGTAAAAAAACTAGTACAGCTTGGGAATCTTTTTTTGTCTACAGCTGGCAGATCTTCGGCGATTCGTCATAGAAGAAAAATGAACATTAAAGTGCAACCTACCTCTGTCAGTAGACAAAATGTTGGAATAACAAGAGGATGTAAAAGATTGCCAATAGGAAGGCCAATAAACGAAGAACGTGCAAAAAAAGAAGCGAAGACGATGTTTAGCAGAGAACGTAGCTCATGGAGTAAATCATTAACTATATAAAAAATGTTAACGTCCACTGCCCGAATAAACTTTACATATTGAATTTCATATTTGCGTTGATAATACTTTTTGATATTGTTTGCTTCTGTAGATTTAATAATAACTTTTATTATAAAACCTTTTATTAATTATTTGCAGTTACAAGCAATAAGCGCTCAATTAGCAAGAGTGCAGCAACATTCCGACCTGCGTTTCGGTACGGTTCAACATTCCGGTCGCGATTTCGCCACATCTCGTTTCATTGGCTGGCAAATTGAAAAACGACCAATTACGTGACAACGGGTGCCGAAAAGCATACCGGTATGTTAAAATGCTGGTGGATAGAGTAATAAATAGAAGAATACGAAGGCAGATATCCTAGTGCTATCCAACCGGAACTCTGCGAGCTAGGCGGTCTTTAAGTGTGATAGACATCGACTTAGTCCCATCCACGGATGTATAAAAGAGGGGATACCGCATCTCATTGACAGAAAGCGCATTGTTGTGAAGCCAACATCTAAATGGCGTGAAGTTAGCGCAATAACAACTTTGTTTTCTTTCTGCGGCATTGGCGTGCCGTAATTTTGCATTTTTCAGTATGCTTCGGAAACCTAAAAATAATAGATAGGAAAAAAATATTGTATGAATATGATTTATGCACACATATAAAACTCATTTTTTTGTTATTCACTAGTAAACAATTCATCTTTCAGTAGTAGTGTTGTAAAATATCGGCATAATAAGCAATTTAAATACCGCACGCCTATGATTTTTAACCTTGATTACTACTTGGGTGTTACATACCTGTGAAGTGAAACATTGGGTTAACGTATATCAATCTTTCTGCACATTTGACACTGCCTGATCATCTTATCACTGCTACCGTTAACAATTATATGGAAATCATTCCCTGCGTCTCGCACATCATAAAACCAAATAAAAACAAACACGCAAACGCCCAAATGGTGTTGGACTGTGAACATGAAGCTTAGTCATTGGACATACACAACTGGTCAACTGGAAGATCCAATGTTTTCTACAAATAAACGCTTAGACTGTGATCACATGTTGGCATCAGTTTAGAATGTGAAAAGATGGATCCCCTCTTTTATACATCCATGGTCCCATCCATGGCATTGGAGTAAGAGCCTCCGTGTGCAAAACGAATACGGCTAATTTTGTTCTGATGGGGCTCATCAGGTTCGGCTCGCAGTGTTCCGCTTAATGGCACTGAGGACACCCACCAACGAAGTTTGCAGGATCGTAGCTACCCAAACATTAATATTATCAAATTTGCTGCATAGTATTCACGGAAAACAAAATAAGGTGCCTACCTTTTACAAATAATAAATAATTTTCCGTTTCACTATTGGGCATAATTTTGTCAAATCTTATATTATCATTCAAAAGAAAAATGTAGTGTCGTCGCATAGTTCTGGGCCATGTTCTACATATACATATGTTGATGGAATGAATTAGAAAATCTTTATAAAGAAGAAAAGTTGGTACTAATAAAGTAGAACAATAATATAATAATAATATCCATGACTTGGACGTTAAGTTAAATTATTCGCTTATTAAAAGGTAGTTAAGCACGTACCCTACAAGGTCCATTTGCCCTCTAACAAGAGCTTAGTTAATTTCTTTTTAATTTTTTTTTAATTCTTTACCCTTCTGCCAAAGTTCAATTTAGTGAAAAAGGTGGGCAGTGTGTTAAAGCAAGTTATTCTACTAAATGAGTTATTTTAGTTGCGTGCCTAAATTGTTCGTTTATGCAGCATCGTAGTCATTTTAGATATAAAAATTAAATAACCAGTACTGGTATTACAATTTCGTTACACTATTAAATTAATATCTGTAGTATTACACTTCATGTTGGTATCACAAAGTATAACTTAAGGTAGATTTTTTCTACACATGTCTATATAATTGATTTACCCACTTGGCTATCTATTTTAGAAGACGGTTAAGTAATTTTTTGTTTCTTTTGTTATTTGCCTATGTCTAGCACCAATTGTCCCCACGACGTCTGCCTTCTTTCCAGACGCGCACATTATTTCACTCATTCTTACAAGCATAATAGTAGGGAGCTGGTAAAAATACGCAAATACTTACACCTTTCAACTTGAAGCATGAATTGCTTCTCTTCCTTGCCATCCTTACACTTATATACACCCCTGTGTTCATGCTTCACAGGCTGAAATTTAAGCAGCGTACTCGCTTCCGATCTTCTGTTAACGGTGGGTTGTGTTTGAGCAGACAGGATTCCCTTTGGTCCTTCCCATATAACCTCTACGTTTGGGTCATGGCTACACTGTACTACAGCCGTATCGTTTTCGAACTTCATTATATGAGTGTGGGATAGTCTTAGAGCAGAGAAGACCGGCTGGTTGGCTGAAATAAAACAAATATTATTAGAAAAAATATGTATATTGCAGATTGCTTAATAGTTATGAATTCGCTTATTGTTATCCCTTAAAGAAATCCGAAATACCTTACATTATGTGTAATAATAAAATCAAGTAAGAAATTTTGGCGTCGATCTATTACATTTTTAAATGGTTCATAAGTGTAGTTTTATGCAACTTAAATTCTAATAGGCTACTTAGCAAATTTTGTTGAAATGTTATTTGCCTAGTTGCAATTGTTTTGCAAATATTTATAATCGTAAAGTATATTCTGAAATAATTTAGTGTACATAAAGCATTTGTTATTTACTATATGTTTAACGTATATCCCTGTTTTAAAGATCAGCATCCTCTGTGTTACACGAAGTTGAAATTAAAAAGTTATTAACTCCTTACTTTAAGAGAGTGCCGATAAAGGTATCGATAAAATTCAAAATTAGAGTTATTTGAAAAATTAAAAAAAAACAGGTGCAAGAAACTAATCTGTTACCGTAACGAAGATATGACGTCACCAATTTGTTGAAATAGCACCTTATGTATTTTTTGTCTCATTTGATGCCTTATGTAATACAAAACAATCAAAATAAGCACAATTGGAAAAATGGTTATTCAACATGTACATAAATATGAAGTTCACAAATACAACACAATACATCATCAAGTGACAAAGTTATCACCTGTAAATTCCAGTATCTGTGAATTATACATTCTTTCAGTTTCACTGAACCTTTGTCTACAGACATCAGTCAACTTTTCTGTGATTTTTTATTTTCTTCCTTAATTCAAGGTATTCAACAAATACTTACTGCCAGTCGGAAGGAACATAAAGTACCACCAAGTTTAAATCGCGTTACAATTTTTTGAAGTGTCACCTATATCGATTAGGTGTGTAAGATTCTAAATTAACTGTTTAAACTTTAAGTGATACTGATATTGCTGATATTACCAAAAAGCCTTCGATAGTCAGTCATAAAATGTTGTTGCTTAAATTACAGATTTTCGGACTTTTTGCATTCATGGTKGTACTTTTAGCGTCATAGACAGCAAATTGTARGTTGCAATGGCTTTCTTACGCAGCCATTTACMGAAGTKTCAGGTGTGCCTCAAGGATCTAATTTGGGTCCCCTACTCTTTCTTGTGTACATTAATGACATCGGCGATGCAATAAAACCATCTTTTTTTAATTCTTGCGTATGATTTTAAAAATTTAGAAAATTAATAATGATGTTAATTCTTTTCATCTACAGGCAGAGTTAAACTGTTGTGAACTGGTGTAATTCAAATGGGTTGGAACTACATACGGGAAATGCAGCGTGGTGCCGTATACAAAAAATATAAACATCCATACTTGTCAATACATATAACATTAACTTTGCAACGCTTGAGAGGGGGATAAGCATAAGAGATTTGGGGGTAACTTTCGATGCAAAACTAACGTTTAATGATTACATCAACCCCATCGTGCAAGCTTCTTACAAAACACTGGGATTTTTGATCAGAAACACTAGGCCTTTTGATAACATAGGTGCAATAAAATATCTCTATTACTTACTTGTCCGTTCTAGACTTGAATATGCTTCGATAGTCTGGTCTCCTTATTATAACGTTGGTTCAGTTGCTTTTGAAGAAGTTCAACGACGATTTTTGAAGGTTGTGTTTTTGCGGGTTCATAACCACTATCCACCACGTAATGTAAACCAAAGACAACGTCTGAGGCAATTCGACATTGACTCACTTAATTGAAAATATTGTTTTTTCTGTCATCTTCTTGTTTAAAATAATACACGGTAAAGTTTGTTGTGAAGAGCTACTTTCTTTAAAAGATTTGCATGTCCCTAGACTTAATTCTAGGTTCTCAGTGGACTTTATTTGAATACTTATTTGTAGTAACTGCAATAATCTGTGCTAACTTTGCGACATTTATTCCGATTGGTTGAAGCAGATTGTTACCTGTGCTAGAAATAGATTCCTTAATGCTCTTTAATATGTTAATTAATTTTGCTTACTTATGTCTTTTAATTTTTTCCATACTCCTCAATTGTATAGTTTCTAATATTTATAATTTCATTTAATTTCTACTGTATGCTTTCGCATTGCATAATATTTTTTTTGTTAATCGTCCTGTAATTGGAGAAATCTTTTGGGTAATAAATATTATTATTGTTGTTATTATTATTATTAAAAATATTTGCATTTTGATTAAAAATATTTGCATTTTGATTGTTTTTATACCAATGACATAATGGTTCTATTAAAAAAACATTGATAATATCATATCTTGGTCAGGGTACTGGACTGACCTGTTTCAATCGTCTCAAAATAAAGTGCTTTTTAAATCTTTTACAAGTTTCAACGTTATTTTTGCAAATAGCCCTTGTTTTGAATTTTATGCCTTACTTTATCGGCACTTTTATTTTGTTTAGTAGCTCATGCTACAGATAACTGAACCTTATAAAAATAACAAATGGTTATGGAGCTCGCTCTTTTAAACAGTTTTCAGGAAAATGTGTGATACTTACACCGTTAAATAAATAAGAAGTAAAATATATATTAATTCCACAGTAAAAGACGATAGGAAGACGATATGAACGCTCAATTAGATCGATCGCTTCATGCGATTTCAAGAAGATATTGGGTTTTACAATATTTTTTTATATAAACAAATTTATTGAGGTGGCGCAGGAATTTATGCGGGATATACGAATTCTTTTTCTATGCACCATGTAATGTAAAAGGACAATGAATTACTACTGCTGTTGCTATGTATTTATTGTGTGATTATGAGGTTTTACGAAACAATACTAATCTTTCCTTAATATTCGTGATATTATTTCAGAATATAATGTTAACCAATATTAAAACTAAAGCTACATATCTTTGTAATTTTTAAGGAGGGCATAAATGCGCGCAAGGACCATCGGTGTCGAAAATTAGGGCGAAACGGCTCTTACCGCACAGGATCACGAGGACTTACTCCAAATCGATTCTATCGAAATCTCATTCGAATGCAATTGCCAGTTCTCACGCTAAATTTAATCCAAGCAAATCCCGTCGATTTCCAGTTATTTTCTGTATCAGATGAAAGAAACCGGATGCCAACGTCACTACCGAGAATAAAGTACACTAAACCTTATTTAATCTATTGAAATTGCTTGAAGCATCGCTTTGTTTAGTTGAAACTCCTTTTAGAATTAAGATTCAACGGAATCATTCACTATTAAGACTTGGAGAAGTTTATTTCACTCAAACTTTCCTGATTAATTATTATATGTAAGTATACCAGATGATATAAAACGAATCGATAGTAGTAAAGACGTGGTTTTCAGAGGTAGTACAAGAGCAACAGCTGTACGTTAAAAAGACACCCAAAGTATTGAATTTGCTTCTTTTGGTCAGGAGCGCCCATAAGTGATCACATCAGGTAGAGTAATTGTGTGAATTATAAGAAACATAAATTTATAATGTTTTTTGTATATTTTTCTCACATTTCTACATATTTGTTAAAATTGCATAACAGTGTCAAATTCATTAGAACATTAACATAAACACAAAATACTCGCATTTTCATGTAAGCTATTTTTTAATGTGCAAACTAAGTAGTGCAATAACCAAAATTCGCAAAATTGGCTAAAAACAATCTGAAAGGTAGACCTCGCAATTAGCAATTATTTATTAAAAGAAGGCAAAAAAAGAGAAATACCTTAGGCTCCAGGTGATTTTTTTTCCGATAAACATTCATTAATCTCTTAAGACTCAGTAGTTCTCAGGTGGTGCTGTTTTGTAAAAATAAGTTGTTCATTTTCTATTGTTAGCTCGAATATGTATTCCTCTCTCTCCAGGATCCCAGCATTAAGTTAATTGTTCTTCTACTGGCAGTACGCAGAGCTTTCTGATTGGTCGTTTGGTACCTCTTTTGATTTTTATGCGAGTAACCGTGATGACATCGAGATAGCACTTTTCCAAGCGACCAGTTTTGGGGGTTTTTATTGAACAAGATTCTAAATATTCTTGAATTTGGATAATAGTATAATGATAATTCATTTAAGTTTGCATCTGATGATTCATCAGATTACTCTGATTGTATTTAGTGCTACTGATTGTTTGTAGTGTATTGTAAGTGTAACATTATGTGGGCTGCCTTCCAAATGAACCACGGCGTGCTGACTGAAATAAAATCTGTACCCTTTTATAATTATTGAACTGCTGCAACAGTGATTCCCCCGCATAATAAATCATCGATTGGAAATAGTTTTTTATAGCAAGATATGAATTTTTTAAGTTACCGGAAGGGCTTTTTCGCCAAACTATGCATAAAAACTTGTCCTTTGGATTTAATAGAAGAACAGGTACACATCAAATGAAAAATGGAGCTATTTAAATATTTTATAATCTACCGATCAAGAATGTAAAAAAATCGTACAGGTAGTTTGTTGAAATATTATAAAATATCTCTTATAAAGATGAATATGGCAGTTCGTGGCTATTCATATTGAAAGGGCCTTTGGCATAATGCAGCCAGCTGCTCTGACAGCTGCATAATATGATCAATTGATTAGCCTTGGGAGCATGTTATCACATGTAATATGAAGTGCAATTTATGAAACTTGTATATGAAGAAAAATGATGTGAAGCTAAATCACCTTGTGTGCGGCATTCTAGAAGAGTTGTTGAGAACAGAGGCGCATAGTGAACTTCTGTGAACTTGGATTAACAACGTTTTAGGGCCTACCTTATTAACAACGCTAACCGCGCATTTGTTAAATTTGATAGGGTGCAGATAGTTATGTAGTTGTGGGCTTAATCCGATCTTTCCGTAAGCTTGTCTTAACGTTGACACGTCATTCCTCTTGTTTTTGGGGTGCATTCTGTGCCGCAACAGCAGTTTATCTCAGATTGGCGACAAACTTCTGCGCATCTCGCCGCGCAGCCGCCATATTAGAATAGAACCTTTCAGATACTGCCAGCAGTGCCAGCGTCGTAGTTATCGGGCTTCGGGCACTTAGCTGTGTGCAGTGTGTGCATGCGTTAGCGATACAGTGGTGTCGCGAGTTGTGCTCTGTGCGATAATATTTGAGATTCATTATGGATTCTGACGCAAAAAGGCCGGAACTCTGTGTTCCGTAGCAAATTGTAAAAATAAGCAATATTTAAAGGACAAGAAGAGCTACAATATTTTTTTCGGTTCTATTCCCTAAAATGTAAATATTCCTGAATACATCTCTGAAATTTCATGCGCTATCTCAACAATAAGATATATTGCTGATTGTTCTCTATGTTGTGCTCGTACCTTATAAAGTGCCATCTAGCGGTGCCAATAGGTATTACGTCAAATAAGCTTTAGCGGTAAAACAGAACACAGAGCCTTAAGTACGAGAGTAGATAACTAACTTCATCGGTAGTAGGAAGTCGGTAGGGACATGGAGAACGCATATCTGCATATCCAAAATAATTCTCCTGCGTAGTTTAAACTCAGAGAAATAGAGCGGCGAGAACACGCATAGACCGAGTGTGCATTAAGATTTACCTGGGACATGATAATGGTTGCCATATTATCCACCGAAACGTCAAATATTCGGCAGTATTGTCCAATGCCAGTACTTTTTTTAAATTTACTTTGCAACTAAACTATTAATTTGGAATCACATCAACATTGTAATACCAAAGAACCAACCAAAAACCACGAATCTGCCAAGTATTAAGAACTTTAAAGTCCAAAACTATGCAAGACACTAAATCACAGCAAACGACGCGAAACTCTTGCGTCAATAGTTTGTGCCCACTTTGACATCTGGTCACACCGGCCGGCAAGCTTTGTTTATGTGGATTGTGTAAAAGATGACAATTAATTGACGATATGCATTCTTTGTATTAAATTTGCCTTTTATATGATATATTATTTCAACACTGCTACATCAAATTGGTTTACATTTACTCTATTTTTAAGTGGAGCTGTTGCACAAGATGTCCTTATTTAAAGTAGGTAAGCGCCAAAAGTTTGACATTCTCGTGGACAATGATAGCTCTCTTGTTTATTAGCATTTGCGCAGATCTATGAGCGTTCTCCCCCTCTATTTCTCTGATTAAACTATAATGGAATACCCTAACCTCAATAAAAAAATGAAAAGAAAGAATGTCATAGAAGTGGCAGATTGACGTTTCGAGAATGTCATGGAGCATTCTAGAACATTCTAGATAATTCATCGGCAGACGAAAGAACCCCTATTGGTGTGACATGTTGCTCGTAGTGGAGATGTCGGAAATCAACTTTTCTAGAAAGTCATAGAACATTCTGGAAAAATTATCAGCAGACGAAATAATTCACTAAGTGTGGCACATTACCATAATCGTCTCACGACTGCACAGCAATACTAGCTAATAATACAGGTAGTCTGAGAGCATTGGACCAATAAGGTGCGAGTATTAAGGCATTAACGTCATACCCCTTTTTATAATGCACCAGAAGTTTCCACGTTAATAGTACGAGCCCACTCACAATTTTTTCTAGGGCATACTAATACATAAGCATGCAAGGATCAATCAGTGTCTAGCTATTAGTTACCAGTTATAGCCCTAAGCACATTAGGGCTAAGCAGTTTACTCTAGGCCAAATTAGTACTTATCTATAGGTAAAGTTAGTTAGTACTAAGTTCCTTATGAACGATGAAATCAAACAAAACAATTACAGTGGATACCAGAAAAGGTGAAAACATAATGATTATAATAAAACGCCCATATTGACAATATTGTTGAAAAACTTGTCTAACACTCATATTTTTTAATGTAGCCTGCTTGGCCCTATGTCATTAGAATTATATAGTATCATCTTAATCTGACATTATTTTGGTTGATTTGTTGTGTTCCAGCTAAGTACTACCTAGCAGCGATACTAATACTTTATTATATTTATAATTCCGTTGGTCAACATGTGCCTCCGACAAAATGAGAACAAACTTAAAATTCAACTTTGAAAGATTGAGAATAAAAAAAATAAAAAAGACTAACACTAATTCTCCGACTTATCTTGGTTACTCCAATTTACGTTTTCAGATAAATATGCTGCCCTAATTGTATATATAACTTGTTTCCGCTGTCTTCCCTTACACTTGTGTAGCATATTGCACTAGCCATCAACAAGCTTAAAAAACTGATAACGAATGTAAAATATATTGACAGCAATCCACTTACTCTCAGGTCCGTATGTAGACTGATTTATCAATATTCTTGAATTTTGATTTATAATAACTGCTGAAAAATATGTTAGATGTTACCAACTGCCTTTTTTATGAAGGTAAGCTCACAAATTTTTCACTGCAAATTGATAGCACGGTATAGTACAAAATTGAATATTATGAACGTGACATAGAAGTCCCCTTGTTTAGATGCGATCAAGTTTATTATTCATTGAAATTTCACTGGACATAAATCTCACATCATTTAACTTTAATTTAATTTTCGTCGAAAGTAGCACAGCAGAACGGAGTTATTGTATTGCGTCATAACCGCCAAATATTCAGGAAAGTGCAAGAAGATTGCTTCAGTCTCGTGGGAGAAACTATAAGACAGAGAGAAAGTGCAGTAGTAATTGGGAGTCAGAATACAACTTCGCACAGTTTGCTATTCCCTCCTCAAAATTAAATAGGTTATTTCTCCGTTAGTGCACATTATGTGTAGAACGCGCACTATTAACTATCAACAATACACGGTCCTAGAGTGTGGTGGAATTATTTTGTTATTGTTTTTATTAACCTTTGGCCTTGTCTTTGCGTATTTCAGAAGTTCGAACTGCAACATCACTTTTATTAAGCATCTAGTACAGGTCACCATTGGTGTACAAACGAACTACATGAGTACTATAAAGCTGTGGCTATAACTAACTGCATGACAATCTGTTCTTAATTATTTATACTATTTACACCTTGCAAGTCAACGATACAAAAATATTACACTGTTTTGCTGACAGTTTGTATCGCTGTTATTGTTTTGTTTACTGCGTTTAGAATTGCCTACGCTGAATTATAAAATCTACTACAGGTAGGGTTGGAAAAAAAATTTTTCTTAATAAAAAAACAAACATTTTTTTGTTGAAAACTATTTAACACAGTTAAAAACAGAATACATGTTTAAAACGTGTTTTAAGCATGTTTTAAACTTGTTTTAAAATTGGGACACAAGACGAAGCATACGGTAACTGATGTCCCTGTGTAGCGGTAGGCAATTTTGAAACACTTGAATCCCAAGGAGAAGACTGAAGCTTTGGAATATTTAAAAGAAGAAGAGGGCGAAGAAGTAGATTATGGACTAGACGCTTAGATGATCTATTTTTTTTTTGTTATTTTTAGTATTTACTTTACTTGTTATACTTGTATGTATATGAATTTGTTTTCATAGAATTCATATTAGTATTGGAATTGGACTATTTTTAGTTGCTAAGTTGTAGTATTGTGTTGTACCAGTAGCAAAATATAATGGATTTTTGTTCCCTATATGCTATTTTTTAATCTGTAAAAAGCTTTTGATTTGTGCATGCATTACGTACCTAGGTAGGTATAAGCGAAACAATATAATTAAACTAAAGAATTTAAGGCTGGGATCCTGGAGAGAGAGAAAGATATATTCGAACTAACAATAAAAAGAGAACAAGCTATTTCTACAAAAGAACACCGCCTAAAAAGTATTGATATTTAGAGATAAATGAATACTTATCTGGAAGATAAAAGATTCAACTAGAGCCCGAGGTATTTCTCTTTTTTTGCTTTCTTTTACTAAAATAATTGCTAATTGTAAGGTCTACCTTTCAGATTATTTCTAGCCTACACTTTTACGAATTTTGATCATTGCATCATTTAGTTTTCACATAAAAAATAGCTTTCGATCGACCTTTCGAATAAAGCCATGTTTAAAACAATTTAAAACAAATCTGCTTAAAACGGAAGCTTGAGTTCTAAACATGTTTTAAGCAAAACAACCCGGGCTGCAGGTAACTAATAAAGAGTAAATGTGGATAAAAATATTGTTTTTGAGTTACAGTGTGGCAGTGCAGCAATTAGATTGTGCTGGGTGCATGCGCCTATACTTTTGTGTTACCTTACGTTGCGTGTTAGTACGATGGTCATTTGTATTCTCACCTGAGCAGTCCAAACAATGACAAAACCATAGTCGTTAGGTTAGGTGAGTAATTAAATTATCAGATATTATATAGTTTGAGGTCGCATTGCGCAGCAAGTTGTAATACGCTATATAAGATGTGTAATTTTAGGAGCAATGTAAGAAAGCCAGTTTTGAAATGGTCAAATCCTTATGTTGAGGGACAGAAGCCACGTTATAACGCATAGCGGTTTTCTTTTCTTATTAATTTAAGACAGAGGTTACAATAATGATGAAAACCTACACTCCCTGGTACTCAGCCAACCCAGTTCCCTTATCCTCTTTCAAACATGATCACGCCGTTGCAAACCATAGACAAACCTAACGCATCAGTTTACAAGCGCTGTAAACGTTGATGACCGTACTGAGTCAACACAAGTCATCTTATAAAGAATCACAGTACTTTAGAAGCGCAAAACTAAGGAGTTACATAAGGTTGCCTTAGATTATATGATAACTTTATGTTTGATATGGATCTTCCAACAATATAATTAATATGCGAATTAAATTTTAAATCGGTGTCAATAAATACCGCAAGGTTTTTATAATTAAATTTACAGGTAGTTGTTTTGTATTATTAAGTGTTATGTCTAACTGAGAGACACCGTTCTCTAATAATGAGTTTACATTATTTGTAATATCAGCTTCCTTACAGGAAAAATACATTTGCCTGTCGTATGCATAAAAATCACCTTTACAATATTTAAGACACGATGAAAATGATATGTAAATAGAACATAACAGGGTACCTAGTATAGATCCTTGCGGCACGTCGTTACACACTTAGTTGGAAGTGAAAAGCAATTATCGTATTTTACCACCTGTTGGCGTTCTCGTAAATACGAGTAACTATTCTCTCGTCAGTGCCCAAGATATTCGAAAAAATTATTCCTTTGGTGGTTTTACTCTTACTGAACGGTGTATGCTTTTTAGAATACACTTTTATCGGTAATTCTCTTTATTAGTCGCTAAAAGACAATTTATTTGTTGTGATAATTCAATTCAAGTAAATTTGTTTTTTCGTGGACGCGCCTTTAAGGAATAGAGCTATGTTTTCCTTATTGCAAATTAAATAGGAACCCTCATTTTCACTGCATCATACGCGAGGATGATATAACAAGATTTTTAGCTTTTTTAGACTTTGGCCTATCCAATAAAATATACAAGAAAACCATTCTACCCGAACCAAGGTATATACAACCGGGCGACTTCAATATCGCTTCCGATTCTGTTCAATCTCGCGACAAAGCACCGTTACAGATGTAGGTGCACACTGAACATTTCCGGTTCATTTAAAAGTATGATGGCAGGGCATGCTACCTGCACTTGATCTACAATATTTGTTCACGTCAAAGTGGGTCGGCGCAATTTGTAAACCTGGTAACGCCGGGGGTTTTCGGAATTAGGATAAATTGAACGTTTGCAATTTTTATTGAGCCCAGTAATGCGTCACGCTTAGTGTAAGTCGTAAGGGTAGCATGACGAAAGACGGTACGGAGCGTTTATTCTAGTTTATGTAAAATGTACAAGGAGACGTTTTATTTTGTTTTGCCGTGCTGTCCTAGATGATACGAAGCTCTCGTGGTTTAGTAACTAGACGCCAACATCAACTGCTCTGTTAGGCGAGGCATATTTTTCGTATTTTAGTAAGATAACGAAAGTTATTAAAAGTTTAATACGCTTTGAAATATCCTATAACTCTGTAAAAGAAGTTGAGCTAAATTTTATTTTCTATCTGGCTTGTACTTCTCAATGCGAGTGAATTTCGTTACAAGCAGCTAAGAAAATTAGCAAAGTTTTATTCGCAAACAAACTGTTGAGATACTATTTAATATAATTTAGATGCCGACTTTTAAATTAATGCCCATTTCAATTCCTTCTGGTCATATCACGGAAAAATTGTTTATTAAAGTAAGAAGTCGTTAGAAAAACACTAGCATGGGTGGTAAAAGGAAGAACCGCAATGCTAAAGCAAGTCCATTATCTGGGCACGTTCCTACCCATATTTTACAACAAAAATTATAATCTATAATTTTTGATCATGATCATGCCAGAAAAGATAATTAGGAAAATACATCATTTTTGTGTAAAGAATTGAATATACGAACAAACGCCTCCTTGTCAATTTCTTTCTTGTTGTGTTGCCAAAGATTTGTTTTGCTTTTATTAAGGCTCGTCAGTATATAGACCTTAGATGCACATTCATTCATATTATCTCGTGGCAGTGGTATGATGTATCTAAATGAAAAATCGCAATGTTCTTTATAAGATACAAACTGGCATGATGGCGAAGCCACCTTACTGACTCAAGAGCAACTACTTTCTTATAAAGAAGTGACCGGTATATAGACACAACTAGCTCTATTCCGTGTCTTCGTCACTGAGGAGCTTTAATAAAAGCGCTGACTATGGCTAGTTGCAGTGCAGACAGCATTGCATAGACATACATTTTAATGTATGTAGGTTCTTCTCAATGGAAAAAAAAGAATGGGGGGGGGCCTACCATCAAGTTCGCGTATATGCAGGTGCATGCCAATTTGACAGTGAAGAGGTTACATCACGCAAGAAAGTAGTTCCTTAAAGGTGGCTATGTCACTTACTGTTATTAACATACATTTCCGCTAAAATTATATTCACAATTCGTCGTCTGGTAACCAAATTCAAAGCTACTTGGTAAGTTCATGGCAAGTTAAACAAGGCCTATAAATCATCGAAAAAATATTGCAGTATTTCTAAACTTGCGACTGTTCCTTCCATGTTGTGCACAACAACCTTTTGCTTTCAACTTATAGCATTCTGTGTCAATGGTTGGGTCTTCTCTCATATAAGGAGTAGTTAGCTCAAGAGTAAAACCAACGAGCACAGACAACGCTGAGTGGGTCTTAGAATAGTATTAGATGTATGTTGGCTTGGCCGAATCATCCGACCGTATCCTTTTTGCAATGGCTTAAGGCTCACTATCGATGGCGATTGGAATCGGGCGATGATAAATTATTTTTTGGTCCGCAGTTAATGCAATGGATCTCTATGGTTTCAATAAAACTTCGTTGCGGTCATATTGTGCGCTAAATCTGAAGAATTTATTTCATAAGAAGTTATATCACGAGATGGCAACATTAACTAACCACCGCGATTTTTTTCGGAACATATATCAAATCTGACGTGCGGTGGTTGCCGTAAGGGCTAACATCGCTCTCACTATTGGTAAAATTAAGCCACTTTTATGCAAGCGTGCCATTGAAAATTGAATATCCGAGATGTTCAAAGATCGTATGTTGACAATGAAGAACCTTTATAAAACAAGATTGTTCTAATGGAAATATTTGAAGATACTTTAGTTCCTGATGCATCCATGACTAGGGCTTCCACACAAATTCTATTATTTTATTTTTGATTTACATTATGGGCATGCACACAGGCATAATAATAATAATAATAAACTTAAAGCTTATTTAGAAGTAACCAACCATCAGGGTCCGCTCTAGGGCCGGGCAACTTGGACATTTGCCCCAATTAAAAGAAAATTTTATTTTATTTCAATCGCAAAAATTTTTCAGTGCGTTGACATTTTGTTTGTTTTATAGGATTTAAGAATGTAAAAGGTTATACGGGTAGCAATTTATGGCTACCTACCAGACGGTAAGCTGCCACAGCCGGATGACGACATTGAGACCATTCTTCTATCCATTTTTATTCATATTTACTGTTATACGAGATAGAAAAGGGCTTTTACATTTTACTGGATTGAAACCAGAAACTATCCATAGTTGCATGGGGAAGAAGCTTAAATCTTCCGTCAAGGATGAAATTAATTTACACGTCGAGATCTCAAAGTTAAATTTAAAGTACTGTATTGACTGAAACCTGGGTTAATGATGTTTTTTAACTTATGAGTGGTTTAATGCATATGCATCAGAAGGACCGATCTGTGACAAGCAGTGATAAATCTACGGGGGGCTGAGTGCCAATTGCTGTTAGCTAATGTCTTGTGCGTATTTAGGGTGTTTTAATTTTGTATTAAAGGAAAAGTTATTGGTGCGTGTTCACTGCTGTAGTATGAGTATGCTTTTCATCACTGAATCTTGCTATTTTGATCCGAATTCGCAAAAGAGACCTACGTGAATTATATTAAAGCAGAGACTACAGTATTCCTAAGATAAGATGGTTCTTCGATGATGACAATGATTATTGTTTGATATCGCATGATATAACTTTTATTATATACTAGCTTGTGTGTGATAATTTTGCAACTTTCAGTTTAACAATGTTGTAAATGTGTGTTAATAAGAGAATTGGAATTCATTGATGATATTATTGTACTAACTAAATAATAAGTGTTTTTGAACAACAGGCTTCGTATTCTACACTGAATTAACATATTCAAGCCATATAATGGTTAACGTTATTTACTGTATTGTCAGATCTATAATAAATAAAACAATGGAAAAAACCATCTAGACTACACAGAGCAGCAACTATTCTGAGTGGTTCTATAGCGCAACAAAATTATAATCAAGAAAAGACTATCTATCTATATAGCGTGTAATGTGTGTGTAAAATATTTTCGTGACTTTGAGGAATCATTATTAATTGAAGAGGAAAGACATGATTTACTAGAAACCACATTTTATAGTGATTTTGAAAGATATTTGATTTGTTTGCAACTTCTTTTCAAACCAGCAGCGTATGTTTCGAATTAAACTGTTTCAATTTGACTTGAGCAATGTAAAAAAACTCCTCAGCACGTCTATTAAATATTATTATATCCAGTGGAAGGTTTGGAATTCCACATGTTTTCTTTGAGCCTTTTCCTATAATTTTCAATAAATCTCTCAGTTATGCCGTTTTTCCAGGGTATTCCAATCCATAAATCAGTTACAGTTATGCAAATTTTTATTTGTAAAAGTGTATTTATATCCGAGTCAATTGAAAAGCTTTTTGAGAGAATCATTTGTGACATTATTAATACTTATCTGTTGCTTGTCGGAAATCTATTATCAGAGTAAAGATTGATCTACAGGCATTATTTATTTTTTTCATTAATTTTATATTTAGATTAGGACATAACCTTAATTGTATCTAAACTGATATTACAAAAGCTATCGATAGAATTAATGGGTAGTGGCTAACTCGTAAGCTTCAATTAATGGATTTGATTTTCAGTGCAAATAAAACTACATCTAACTTTACTACAAAAGTCTATATTTATATTATTAAAGGGCGGCAATTTCCCCTTTTTGTCCGGGGTGATGTAACTGTTAAGAGCGAGCGATGCCAACTGTGAATATTACAGGAAATGGAAGATGACAATAAATAATATATCTATCTGTATCAAGACCTAAAATAGAAAATAATGGTAGCATATATCCATAATATTATAAACATTCGAATTAATTAAAGGTATCTAATCTGTAAAGTTTAATAACAGATTACTATCCCGAATAGTAGAATTATCAATATAATCTATACAGTTTACATAAAGTTATCAATTAGCTTCATTTCGGTCTTTGTATTTAGGACAAAGCAAGTCAGCTGTAGCTTCATCAGGTTTGTTTTTCTTTCTGTAGGAATAGCGTCAATCAAATCTTACGTTACGTTTTCACGATCGCTTCACATTGTCTTACTTACAGATGAATTCACTTCCATTTAGACAACTTCATACATTTTTTACTAAAGTATTGAACCTATTTGAGTTGATGTATATAGCTGAGAGCAAAAATCATCTCCGGCGTTATAAAATCTTAATTTTTAATAATATTAAATATTATACTTATAAATCATCTTTTGCATGCTAGATGGTCCCTTTAGCTGTTCCATAAATGCTACGAATTACAGTATTATCTCGTATTGTAGTTTTTGAATAATTTATTTACTACTTTAAGAGCTGCATGAATTTTGCAGTGGATTATACGTACATTGAGGTAGCAATTATGTGCAAGTATAGATTATGGTCTTGACACACCCAAAGCATCAGCACGTAAAATACTATTCCACCAGCACTAGGAAATTTATTAAAATGAATTAGCGTGTACCTAACCACAAAAAAACAAACTTGTACAGAACTGAAGCTATTTAAATCAACATATTATATTATATAATAACGATTAGTGGACGAGAGATTATTTTATAAATACCATTTTACCTACATGTACAAATTTAGTTCCAAGCTAGGCGTCTGTACAAGTTTAGTTATTATGATATTCTTCAAGTATCAAACTTAGAACATCAAGTATGTAAGCATGCATCGGCTATAACGCTATGACAAATTTTTAGTTAATTAACTTACATTTAAAGTGTTAAATTTACGGCAATACTCTTACCACCATTAAGTGTAGTTAACATTGTTAAACGTTCATTATCAAAGTACCCCACCAACTTCGGAGTAAGTTTGTGAACCTTCTTAATTATCAATTCAACCACGAGTCCGTATTTCTAAGGCACAAGTTTCGTAAAGTCCTGGCACTAAAATGAACGTCTCATACGATATAAGTTTTGCTAATCAGATTAATTTGTATCTGGTCGTAAGTTTGCAAACTTTCCGTGCGTACCCGTGCTTTTTATTATCGCCTTGGTAGAAGAATGCTATATTTCCTATCTCTAGACAATATAACATTATTTACTGTCTTTTCTACATCGTATATTTTCTAGCGTTTTAGGTGCTTTTATTTATAGAGCTATATATGGGTTCTTGTATTTTGTGGAATCCCTAATTAATTTATAGTAATTCTCTCTTTGTGGGTTCTTGTTACTTTCAGGTCTTTATCAAATCTTTATTTTCTTCTGCATCAGCTTGAAAGTAATAATTTGACGTTAGTATTTTACAGTATGGAATTATGTGGATTTTTAAACATGCATGTATAAATTGTATTAATTAATTTTAATTGACGTATGTGTTGACAATTAATTTACTTGATATAAATTTCATTTTATTGTACCTGTAAGCTTGTTTCATCGCCTTTCATTAAAATTTGAAGAATAATCAAAATGAGGAGCTTAGAGGTGCATGCTAATGTTAGTTTGGTGATTGCTATGTTGGTTTAGTGTGATTGTGTTTTATTTTACAGACACAGTCACATAAAACTAGCCTAGCAGAGTCCAAACCAGTATTAACATAGACCTGTATATTCCACAGAGTTTCATAACACAATGCTACTGTAAAATATTTATGTCATATTATTACTATCAAACTGATGTTGCACAAAACAGATTTGATAGACTTAAAAATAAAATCACATAGTATTTAATAGGAACCAGAACTCACAAACGAAGAATTAACATACAAATCAATAGTCATTAACAACAGCTCGTTTTGTATACTCACTAACTACAAATATATTACCTGTAAACAAAGCAAATATTTCCAAGAAAATTTCTGGTATGAGTTGACCAATGTAGATATACAAACGAAGAAAAACTTACCTACAATGCATCAAGCAGGCGATTTTTTTAAGCGGCCCAATAAATTTCACGATGCACCGGATTGCTTAATTTGTCTCTTGTATAAACAGACAGCATGCGACCAATTTGAAGTCGAAGCAGTTTATAATTTGTATAAATAAATAAGAGGTGCATTTTCTGTAATGTGGTGTCCTCAGCAGCGCTATTGCTTAATACTAACGTTTATTTTTGTAGGTTTAGGCTCGCAATTATAATAACTTAAATTAAAAAGGTTTGAATTAATATGACGATTCAGTTTAGGTCTTCTTGAAATATATTTTTATATTATAATTGACAATTTGCGACAAAAATTAATATTACATTTACCATTTTGATATAATAATAAACAATGCACAGTATACAACGCAAACAGTATATAGGAGAAACGGGACTGTACCTAAAAAACAGAATATAACACAAACATAACTACACAGCTTTGACAAAACATCAAGAACAAATTAATCACACTTTTGATTCCGATAACATCAAAATTATTTCTACAGAACCACATAAACGTAATTGACAATTTTTTTTGGAAATGATACTTATGCGGAAAAAACATAAACACGTGTGTAAACGACAGGACAAACATAACAAGGACTGAGTAACACGTACGATGGAACAAACTCAATGACACATTTTATATTATTATATAAAAATCGTAAATGTCATACTAATTTTTGTCACAATTTGTCAATTATAATATAAAAATATTTTTGAAAAAGACAAATTAAAGGTCGGAACGTAAGATCTTTTAATTTAGTATAATTACGAGCCTAAACCTACAAAAAATCATTAGTTATAATCAAAAGGATTGTTTAAATACACCATTGGCAGTTGTTTTATGATGTAGTCTCAATACCTTTTAAGTTAAGTCGTGTAAAAAGCTGGTTTCTATTTTTTTACTTTTATGCACAAAGACGATTTTTTTATTACAACAGTGAATTAATCATAACAGTCGGATCGTTGTAACTGCTGCTATATCTCTAGAATTACTAGATACTATTCGATCGATTTTAGTTAAACATAGATTTCATCAAGTAGCAAACTTGCATCTTTTCATGATCTTCAATGTTTTGCATTTCTTTGTTGCACATAAATTTTCAAGGAGCTGTTCCTGCTTGTACCTACTGTTGGTAAATTGCAAGTTGCTCAAAGTATTTCTTTTTTCTGTTGTGCTGATAAAAGTTTAAATCAAATTTTTTGTTAATTATATGGGTAATCCAAAACATGGAGCAGGAGAGTACTATCTGTTAAGCAACCTTTTTTCTGTGGTATTTACCGTCTGGACCTATGTTTCGTTTATCTTATATCAAACATTTTCAGGAAAGTGTTTAATACTGTGTTCTTAGTGACAAATAAATCGTCATAGCGAATTTTCCCTTTCTAAGGGAACATATTTGATACAAAAACTGCTACTAGAGAGACATCATTATGTATCTGCACCTGTCTCGCAAGAATTCCAGAAAGTAGCGTAGTCAAACACAAGCTAAACCAGATATTTACAACTTCACAACGGTACGGTACTGCTCTTCAATTAGCTGATGTATTCTAAATCAGGTAAGAATATCCCAGCAAAACTACTTAAGAGCCACACTTAGATTACCCCCACTTAGTAACTATAATAAAATCACCTATACATCTGATTTACTTACTAACAAGTCTCCCACCTACAACTGACTTGACCAACCAAAATATTTTTTACAGCCTAAATCTCGACCCATAGTATCGGCAAATTATTACGTTGCCGTGTCTGCTGATGGAGAAACGCGCTTTTTCACTAACTGTCTAAATAAAAGCAATCGTTACTAACGAAAACAAAAAAATAAAATATTACTGAGGTGGTAATGCAAATTGAACTAAACTTCACTTAAGTAACCTGATTTAATAATTAAGTAATTCTTTTTCAAAGAAAAGTGCCCTGCGTAAGTCAAATCAACCGCCTCTTCCTGTAACACTGACTGCAATTAATAATTCTCAAGGCTGACTTCAGCCTGTGAACCGAAACTTTGCCTATAAGCTTCTTTCGAGACAGACTTAACGACTTAGCTTCACTGTAGCTCAGAGTCCATAGAACTTAACTGCTGTTTAGGAAGCTGCGTTAATCCTACTGCCACTACGAATCAAGATTGTGCTTACCGCAACTTAATAATACCAGTCAGGACACGACAAAGTTTCAATCACTCCAGTTGGAACATGTGGAACACTGTTTATACGTATCGGTAAATACGCCTGTCAAACCCTCGGCATTGTTTCATACAACGACTAACGTTAGAGCAATCGTATGATTAAGCCGATGATCAATCTCATCGGGAATTTCATTTTCTCATTTGTCCAACAAACATTCGGTTTACCAATGATTTATGGGCTTGTCGGCATGAATTTGATAATATTTGGATTACAGCGGCAGTGTACGCGATAGGGCTGTAATTTACATGTAAACTAGCAATAAACCTATAATTTACTGGAGACGTTATTTGCGGGTAGCAATTTCATTTTAACAAAATGCGCTTAGTTTAACGGCTGGGTATTAATAGGGCAAGACTTTGATTAATTCGAGCGACATAAAGCTGTTTTTATTACCACAAGCTATTTCGCTGTAACTTCATCTCCAAATGATGTCATAAAAGTCCACACATACTTGAAAATTATATCCACCAATAAAAACAAGCTATCTATATTTTGGCCTTGATATATATTTTGCGTTAATATATTATTATTTATTTACTAGTTTTTTGGATGCAAATGCAAACGGAAACATAGTTGGATTCTAATGCCTCTATGGAATAGCTATTTGTCTCCAAAATCAATACTGTTTCAGTATATGCTGTAGAAATAATAAAAGATTCACCAAGAAAATAGCAATTTATTTAACTACGACGTAACGTGGAACTTTATTGGACTATGCGCAGTTTATGGACAGCTAGCGCAGCGAGTGAGTTAATAAACAAGATCAAACCATTGGATCGTTTTTGGATGGACTCGCATTCCTTATTTCATTATTTTTCAGGTACAAGCTAAACAACGAAATAAACAGCAGCGATATCAGTAATAATAATGTAATGATCACACAATTGTGTAGTGACTGTCAAAGCAATATAAACACGTTTAACATGTTTTGTGTAAAATTAATATTTTATGTGAGTACTATGAGTACTAAATAACATTAACCAAAAGTCAATTGAAGTAGTTCAAGAATTAACTAGCGAGGATGATACAGAGTTAGCGCAACACGGTTTATCAGTATCCGTATTACATATCCGTATCTCTATACGTTGGGTTCCTCCCATTTTACGTATCTTCGTACAGATACGTTCACCTTGAAGGATAAACCAACGAAGCAGACGCTGTGATACGTATGGAAAAAAAATCTTGGTTTATTGGTCTAACGTGTGCTAGTGTATGACAGTAAGTGTGGTTATATATCATGACTGAACAACATTAATAGTTTTACAAGTGTATAGATTTGAAATTTGGTTAATCTAAACAAATTCTGGCAATCGTCGTCTGTACATTTTGTGAGTACGAATGGCTTAGAAGTGTAACTACAAATTCAACTATATTGCCTTTTTCGTCGTCTTCAAATTAATCGCCAATATCTATACTTGATATACCTACCTAACTCCAAAAACACATAATTTGCACAGAGAATACTCCGAATCTTTATAATGAGACATAACTCAATATTATATTAATACGTAATTAAATATTACGTCTTGCCGTGTTTATTTAATTTTTTTATGTTTTTTGTTTTATTTGTAAGGTATTATCAATTATTGTAAGTTATAGCAGTTGTAAGGTTATGTTTTGACGATATTCAACAATACGTGCATCGGCGAAAAGAAGAGCAACGATTTGATTTGTCCTAACCAGGTAGTAGACACTCTCATATTAGTTAACCGTAAACGCTATTGCTGCAACCAACAATACACGATACAGTTATGGATACAACATTCATAGATGGCACTCTGTGCTGTGTGTGTGAAGCACTGCTAGTGCAGGCACGCGGGATTGCGTTTAAATCAAGGTATGTTCAAATCAAGTTGATGTCAAGCATTGATATCTAGCAAAAAATTGTCGCAAGTTTCCAACGTACCTACTTATGTTATGGTTATTATTATTTTGCAACCTGTTAACATTTTGGTAGCATTTCGTGTTTAAAGTTATATGTAGTATGTTGTAACATTGAAGTTGAATACAAAGAAGGTAAGACTTTTGCTTTAATTTTGTACCTTGAAAAGTTTTAAAATTGTTAGTTTTGATAATGCCGAAGGTATCACACAGAAAAAAATGTGCGGTAAAGAACTGTAGTAATAAATATTTAACAAACYMAAATATCACATTTCACCACTTCCCAAGAGAAGATGCCATGTGTAAAGAATAGGTAAAACGGACAAACAATWTGGTAGTGCAGTCTCGCAGCCTTACATCCAWTCGAGTATCATTTGTTGTATGTGGAGAATACCTTCCAGCTAATTGCTTTTAAAGGCCAGAGCAAAATAAACTAAATAGAAGAGTAGTTCCCACACTATAAATAATAAACAATAGTGCAAGATAAAGATTGTTTTTGAATCTTATTTCAGGTAATTACATTTACGACAATTCAAATAATTCGCAGTTTTTTAAAACCTCGCATTACCTTTGCCACTATTTTACACGAAACTAAGAAAACAACCCTATTAATTATTATTTCAAGTAAACCTTTCTAACTTAACTTTGTATGAAGTTTGCGTACAAAGTCAGCACAATATAAAAAAGTTAAGTTAGACATGCTTACATAAATTAAAAAGATTGTTTTCTAAATTTCCTGTGAAATAGTGGGCAAAATAGATACCAGGTTTTAAAATTAAGACAAGAAATAAACGTCAAAATAAATGACATTTGTATGACTCGGAGTTTCTGATTTATCGGCTACACCTGCCGGTCGTTTCATTAATGTAGTTCACATACAACATTCGCAGATGGCGATGTAACTCATTCCACAAAATTTATCAACACTGGCCATTCTTGTTTACTGATATTCTTTGGTCCTAACTAATTGACGTATAACCCGGTGTATCCGGAAACGCAATGTTGACAGCTTTGCGGATACGTAATACGGTTACGGATACGCTAAGTATCTCATACAGTGATACATCTGAGAATGTTACTGTGGTAGTGTCTTCATCAATTTCTGATACGTACCTTCAGTACATCCGTGGAAATCTAAATCCACTTACTGAATATACGTAGGCCCGAATCGCTTAAAAAAGAAAGCTTGTTCATCAACAAAATTTAGTGGTCTGTATTTGTTAAAGGGAAAATGAGTGCTGATAGGGAACAAACAAAAGGAGATTGAGGTAATTGAATCGGAGGAACAGCGACTTGCCTTGCAAGAGCGACAACTCCATTATAACGGGTGTTAAAAAACAGCAAAATTTTATTAAATACAAGATAAAAAATAATAGAAAGGTTTTGATTAATATTTTATTCTGTTTATAAATGACCTATAATTTGTAACGCGCCGGATTAAACTATGGAATGCCGTGTGCGAAATGGAGATGGCGCTGGGTTTCGCGAGCGGGAGATGGTGTTGGGCTGTCGAGCGTGAGATGGCGTTAACGTTAGGTGTGCCGGAGGCCGGAGATACGGTACGGCGACAACACGACGGCAGCTGCAGGCTGCAGGGCCCCAAGCAGCAAGCAGAGGTTCTCTGCAGGAAGCAGCAACCAGCTAGCTGGTTTTAATCAGGAGCTGCACATGAGCTGGTGAAAAATTGCTAAAATATTGAGGAGTACTGAGTGGTGAAAGGTTATTAAAGGGCCTGCAAGCTGAGGGTAACCCATTGTCACGAGAAAAACGCAGGAGGATTCCCCGTTTAACTTCCCTCGTGAAGGTCGGCTCCATTCAACGCAAAGCTCCCTGCTCTCTTCGCGGGCGGTACGCTGGCGCATATATATACGAACAAAGTGATTTCGTGGGACTTACAAAAACGGACTCTAATAAGGTCAGATAGACATTTATTCTTTGATTTTCTTTTTCGCAACAGTACTTCCTGTTACATCGGGTATTTCGTTGTGCTTAGTGTTAAGTTGAAAAGGCTGCTTTAATCTTTGATGCACCCAATTTTCCAAGAACCTCGCCATGTTCTAAAACAAAGCCGTTTAACGAACAAAGCGGCAGTTTACAACTTCTAAATAGTTATAAACACTCTACAGTTTGTCCTACTCGGTTCTTAGCTGTGCTGCAGTTCTATTGTTCTTCTAGATTATTAACAGTCGAATATAAACTAGAGGCTCTCTTAAAGGGCATGCACATACCTATCGCATATCGACTTCATTCCTCAAATGTAGCTGCTGGTACAAATTGATTTCTTGCAATATTCCTAAAAAGAGACCTGGCGTATAACTTTTTTCTAATCTTATTGAAAAAATTATCTCCATTATGCCTTGTGTCCGCATAAGCTTCATACAGACTTACAATAGGACCATCCAGATTGACAAATTCACAGAATGTACACGTTTCTGCCCCGAAAAATTATATCTTTGATTGATTTACTACCCTAGTCGGTCCATCTATAAACCCCGAACAGTTCTCCAGGTGTCACCTATATTTTCTATAACCTTGGAACTATCTGTGCCTACAATTTACTTTACTTTGGTGTAACCATTGTAGGTATATTTTGCAAATTAGCTAATAAATGACTGCATGTATTACAGAAAAATGCAGTGCTGATTAGTCCAAAATCTGTTGGAATGGGCCAATGTTCGCAAATATATGCATAAAGCTGCTTCAATACCTTAATTATATAGGTACATACATAGATTTTTCTGACTGCAAAATAAAAATAACTGCAATATTGTCCTGTTGCCCTGTATGAGTTTTCCGTTGCAATAAAATTAGGAATTTCTAAAGCAGATACCAATTCATATTATATATATTATCTATATGAAATCAAAAAGGCAACTTACACTCTTCTTTTGTCTTTTGCATTTTCCACATCCACAATGACAATATGTTAAAATTTAATAGGAATTTCGAAAGCCGATGTCAATTCATATTATATATGATCTCTATGACATCAAAAAGGCAACTTACACTCTTCTCCTTATCTTTTGCATTTTCTACATCCACAATGACAATATGCGATACAAGCAATATATTAAGCTAATACGTGTATATAAGTGTTTTTTTTTGTGTTTAGCGTATTAGCACTAACTGCATGCTATATAATCTATTTAACATAACCAGTAATCTATTGTTATTTCCTTTAGTACTTCTTGTTAACAATGGAATACAAATAAGTAATATATAATAGTGTTATACACTTAAACCCTTACTCTATTTAATGAGTTTATATGTTACTCTCCCACCCATCTTTTTATACATCAAATATTTCACATGCTTATAAAGAATTCATTTGATGGTCACGTATACAAGTGAAATTCTTGCTCATTTTACCAACGGCAGACAGGTAGAATGAAGTTCCTGTAATGTAAAACATCAAAGCTACAATGATCCCATTGAGATTAGCACTACTTTCAGATAGCGAGACTAAGAGGATTAAGCTCGCAAAAACCTTCAATTATTGATTATATTCCCGACTCCGACTGTATAGGTACAGCTTGAAATCTACCATACGCCCACAAACGGTTAACCGACAACCTTCTTTGAAGGAGTCACGTACAGCGTCTGTTCAAGTACCTATAGATCAAAGTATAGCCAATTTGCCGCTCTTAGCGATTATTAAATGATGAAAAAAAGAAACCTACAAAACAGCTATGCTCATCAGAATAAAAAAGAACAGTGGCGTTTATACAGGAAGTTGCTTCGCAGATATGTTTAGCGTTATGAAGAGCTACTTTTTCATTAGTATGTTAGGACATGCGTACTTATTTCGATCCAATACTGCCTACAAATCTGAAATAATAACGTAAGAGATTATGCGTCCTAAATATCAATTATTAATTGTGTATCTAGATTAGAAGGTAATACTTAATTTCAGCTACGAGTATTTAACACAAAGAGGTGCTTCTAATTTGTGATTATGACAACACATGAAAGAGATGTGGTATCCCGCTGTTATTAAATTCCAGCTATGAAAGGATCCTTCTACTCGTATTCTAAAACACCGCTGCTATATCATCGCCGCATGAAATTATTTTAACAGAGGGCACGACGAGAAAGTTATTTATGTAGATTAGATATAATACGGTACAAGCACACGTCCCCAGAAGCCTCTAATTGCACATTCTGTCTTTGTCAAGTGCATATTTTGTTCAATTTACATGGTTTAGATTCTAATTAAGCTTTGAATAAATCTCTGGGCCAGTTGTGATACTACCTTCCATATAGCTGGTATATGACAAATTCATGAAAACGTAGTAACTATTTTGTTTTTATAATTTTATTAATGGGACGTTTAAAATTTTTATGCAGCTGCAGCTAGCTTTCGTATCAGCATGTCCTCGTATTATTTATTACAGTTGACAGTCGATTTTTGGTTTCAAAGTTTCGTTTACACTAAATTAATCCAACACTATAAGTGTGAATGAAAGGTAAATCATTATCGATTTAAAAAGTCGAAAAGGTGCACACATTGTTAAACATCCTGAATTAAAAAGGTTGTTTGTTGAACGTGCTTTGTTTCACGATATTTGATATATTTAACAATGATTTTGACCATAACATCAAGCTTGATGCTCTTTGAAAATGACCTCCATGATCAAAACAATCTGCTTGTTTCCAACTTACCTAATTATCAGTTCCTATTATCCTACTAGCTGGCGCGACTAACGTCCTGTCCAAATTTCAATAAATTTTTTTGTGATCGCTTTTGAATTTGTGAAAAKCTATAGGAAAGGTGTATTATTGATCGTGACCGTGCATATTCAATTGTTCGAGTATTGGGTTGAGGAGGTATACATTCAGAAGTACGCCAACGGGAAATTTGAGGTGCGAAATGAATTCTTTCGGCAGTACATCCCTGAAATGCTAAAAATGTATGATGTGTCTGCAATGTGATCGACTTGGATCCATTCGGTTTTGTTCCAAATTTTAACTAACATTTAAACATTTAGTCGAATTTGGTATCAACCAAATGAATATTTTTTACATCTGAAGATTTATTTACATTTCGATTTCGAATAAATTGTAATATTAGGAAAAAACTGAAAGTGCTTTTTTCCATGTGATTTTTGTACAAACTCGCTACCACAACTTTTTTGTTTTGTTTGTTGTGGTCCTGGAAAGTTTTCAGCAGAAGAAAATTAGGGATTTAGGGAAAATCGAAGGATTTCAAATTTTTGTATGCACTCTTGATCATAACTAACTTTCAGGTAAAAAAAGAACAAAGACAAAGTTGGGCAACTAAACTGACGTTCTCGGTAGAACGATGAATTTGATAAAACGCATTCCAACCCAAAAGATATTGTTTTCACTTTTGTTTTAATTCTCGATCGTGTACAACAAATGTGGTTATTTCATTGAGATTCCAATAGATGGCGCTACGTTTGCAAATGTCGTTTGGCAGCTAATCTATTAAGTTGGCACGGTCTCTCGTTTGCGATCTGTCAACGCACGTATTTCATTCGTACAATACCTATACATTCCTCAATTTTATCCAGTTTTGATTGGCTTACAAATTTCGAATTTTGAAAATCGACTAAAGTTTATTCACTTTCTGAAATTAACCTTCATTCACAATTTGAAATTAACTTTAAACTAATTAAAACTGCATAAAATCCTTGAATGTATTGTCCGAATCAAACGCATGCGTTAACAGATTGCAAAAGAAAGACGGTGCAAATTAATCCGTTGCCATACAAATGTTCACATCTATTCGAATCGAAATGAAATAGTGTTTGTTGTAGATACACATATACGCAATGATTTCGAGTGCAGAGAGCGGGAGAAGAATACCTTTGTTATCTCTAGTGCTAGGAGAAATATATATTGCGCATGCTTAAAAGGTGCGCGCTATATACTTAAAATTCGAAACAACTGTACAGGAATGGACTCAATTTACTAACTAAATAAATCCACAGACAAACACCTACATTAACGAACAAACGAAAAACACGGTTAACAATTTTCGGCAAATGACGTTGTTGGCGCATGCGCAGCTCTAGGAAGAAGAGAGAAACCATAAGCAAAGCATGTACGTATATAAGAAAAAAGGTCTGCAATACTTTCGGTACATAGGTTAATACGTATATGGTTCCACACGATCGCGTTGTTAGGCTAGAATGTGTTTTTCCAAAATTTTCATTTAACCAAGACACATTCAATTGATTTAATAAAACTTAATTTAACAGTTTTTTCAAATTTTCCTGCTTCTATATAGATTTTTTTAAGATATTATTTGCCAAAAACTCCTAGGAACATAACGAACAGTTAAAAAAAATCAACCAAATATGTCCTTCCTATCGTAGGTACACAAAAATTTCGATTTTTCGACTTTCCTTAAACTCGGATATTCTTTTACTAAAAACTTTTCTACAACTACAACCAACGAAAAAAGCGAATTACGCTAATCATGAATTATGGTCGTGAGTTCATATAAAAATCCAATAGACAAAAGCACTTTCACTTATTCTGGAATTTTACAATTTTGTGGGTAACTTTTTTAATATTACTTTCCGTAAAAACCTTATTCAGACACTTAAGAACATTATAAAGATGAGGCAAATTGGTGCAGCCGTTTTCAAGTACCTCAGTAATATGCTTACCAACGAACAGCATTTCATTTTTATTTACATGTAATTCGTTTTCATGCAATTTCATAATTTATATGTAGGTAATAAATAACATCTTTAATCCGATGTGTGTTATTGTGCACCTACGTATTTTAGCAACACACTTTATGATGCTTAACTTTTGACTGTACAAAATACTAGAAATGTAAATTTATTAATTTCAACAGACCTCCATTTATTTCTAGTAATAAACTCCAACATTTCACATCCACTCCTTTTAATAAAGCTTCTTTGTGCATGCACTGTATATCTAACGACCCGCTTGCACAACTTGCAAGTCGAATACGCCCGGAGCACCAGTTGTTCCACTTGCATTGCAACTTTGCCTTGCGGCACGTAACAGAAATGTTAACCCAAATTACGGTCACCCATTCACCGCATCTGGACGACAAAGACCAGCGGAACAAGTGAGGGAATCTAGGGTTGAAATCAGCGTGGCCTCAACGGAGGACTTGATTACTTCGAACGTTGTTTAAATATCAACGCCAGGCAAACGTGACGATAAACATCGCATGTTGCTTGGTTAATGTTCTCGCACCAGAGGGTAATTCCATTTTGCGTCCCGAACTGCATTATAGGTAACCTTTATAATGTAAGATTTACTMATTTTCTGATTTAATTKCTAAGTTTTATATCGCKCTAATGGAAACTTCTGTTTCTTAAGCAGAATACATATTTACAATTTGTACATACGTTATAGCAAAGATTAATTTAGTATTTATTTAGTATAGTATTTAGTATATGTGCGCGCCGTTTATGGGTTTTACCCCGATGCAGAATTTTTATGACTAAGTGCGAGAGCAATTGTCGGTACCATTGATCTGTCGGCGCTCTTTGAGGTGTCGGCGTGTATTTTTATTATACCCTATCTGTACCTATGTTCCCCTGCCTGAACATCTGTGTTTTGGGGATGTATTTTGTAACAAGTTARGTAGAGAGAAATTGTAAGTAGAAGAGTTCAGTTCCAGCAACAGAACGTTTCACACCGCTGAGAGCAACCTTTCATTTCTTTCACCAAAATAAGTGTAAATATGTGTGATATAGTTAGTTAATAAATGCGTTCTAGTAAACCGGCATTTTTCATGCGAATGTAACGCGAAAGCTGCAATGCACCAGTGTTCAGATTTTTCGGTTTGTTACAGTATACACTCCTTCCTATCAAATTTGTGTCACTAGATCAGACCGACAGTAATGATTAAGCACTTTATAAGTAATCGCATCTCAGTTTTTTTTATGAAATGGATTTAAATGCGATTAATGCACACTTCGGGTACAGTGAAGCGAGCACGCGGGCTACGGTGGACGAACTACGGTTGCTCAAGAACAATATCTTGACTAAGAACATGGCGAAGCTCAATGGTTTTGCTGCTGTCACCGAATGTGAAGTGACTGCTGTTATCAGGTCACTGAAATCGAACGCTCTTGGAATAGACATGATCAACTTGAAAATGATTAAGCATGTGCTGCCCTTTTGCGTAACTGCCATCACTCATATCATAAATTACTGCCTTATCAATGGTTTAGTGCCAACTCTGGAAGAAAGCCTTAATAACACCATTGCCCAAAGTAAACCGAGTTGTGACAATAAACGACTTGAGACCTGTGAGCGTTTTGTGTACATTTAGCAGTCTTTGAAATCGTCGTGCAGAGGCAGTTTTCCGCACACCTTAAGCCGAACGGCATACTACCGGTTAATCAGTCTGCTTTTAAGAAACACCACAGTACAGCTACAGCTTTGACTAGAATAACAGATGACATTGTCCGTCAGATTGATGAAAATAGGGTTAGCTTCCTATGCCTTCTTGACTACTCTAAGGCTTTCGACTAGTTTGGTCGTGAGTTACTTCTATCTAAGCTTCAATACTACAGCATAGAGGGTACTGCGTTCAATTGGTTTACCAGCTTTCTGTCCGATCGAGTACAGGCGGTTAGAATCGATGGCGTGACATCAGACTGGATTACGACAGCATATGGGGTGCCTCAGGGTAGTGTGCTAGGCCTCTTAGCTTATAGCGTATATATTGCCGACTTTCCTCGAATGATGCCAGAGAATTGGGGAGTGCATTGCTATGCGGACGACATTCAATGTTACATGTCGTGCTTTCCGCAGGAAGCCAATCAGACTATAGGTGTAATTAACGAGACTCTTCAATCGATCGTTGACTGGTCAGACATTAATGGTCTTCAACTGAAATTGAAATTCGGAAAATGCCACAGTGTCTTAGTGCGATTTTACTGAACTCTGAACTCTCTCCAAGGAAGTGAAAACCCTGGGTGTAGTAATAGACCCTCATCTGTCCTTTGAGCAACATGCTGTGCGTAAGTCATCAATAGGGTGGTGGAAATTGAAATGTCTGTGGAAGTACAAGAACACATTATCACCGGAAATAAAATGGAAACTTGCCAATGCACTAGTACTCTGTCACATAGATTATTGTAACACAGTGTACTACAAATTTCTGAGTAATTCAGTGAGGGACAAACTTCAATTATTGCAAAATGCATGTCTACGGTTCTCATTTTTAATAGGTTACAGGGACCATGTCACCCCATATTACAGACAGTTTAAAATACTAAAACTTAATGAGAGATATATACTGTCGTTTTATCTTTACGAACGTCTGACTCGGAGATCCGATATTCATGATGTCGACTTGCGTTTTGTACATAGTCTTTCTATTCCTAGACATAAAACTCAGAAATTCAAAGGTAGTTTTGAATATACTGCTGCCATATTGCATAATCACTACACTGACATATTCTCTGAAAAATGTAGCCTTGTAACGTTCAAGAATAAAATATCTTGTAAACTGCTAGAATTATATGAGAGGTAGGGACATTTGTATCTGTTTCGAGTATCTATGTTTGCTTTATATTCAACTGTTGGTTTTTTGGATTAAATTAATCTGCTTATTTTATATGGAACTGCCCCTAATGTAAAACGGCTCTGCCGATTTAGAGGGCTTTTGAACTATGTATACCTTGTACATTGCTCAATAAATAGTATTATTATTATTATTATTATTATTATTATTATTAGTATCGCTGAACTGCACACACTAGCACTTAAAACACTGCAGTACTTGTTTCATTCATAACTATACATAATTCATAAGTATTTATACCCCTAGTTGAAAATTTCAGAGGAAATATCTCATTGTCGTAGTCGCAATTTCGCGACCACCCCATACATACAACACACTCGAAAATTTATATTCCCCACCATCTATCTGTTGCTAGAATCACTTCCTATTGGATTGCAGTGTCCTAATAACACCACATCTGCGTGCCTGTAGCTCTGCTCCAGAGATGGCGCTGATAGCATCATATTATCCAACTGACGCAAGAGATAGACACCGCAATTTGTCAATTKTTGAGTTACAGTGGAAAAACTATATCACACAAATAAGACATTATTATATGCTATCCCATTTAGAAGCAGTGGGACACACAACAATAAACAGACCTGCAGCGTAAACGATTCTTAAGAGAATCTTATACAAAAGTAACTTTTATCACTGTCACTGAACATCCCAAAAGATAATAAAGCACGCTAACAGTACAATTTCTACTTCAGAAGGCTAAAATGTGGTACCTTCTTAAAGAACGGGCATTGTGTCCCGCGAAAAGTTAAATTACTAAAATACGACTAAGGCATCAATGCCGATAGAGGAATTTTCACAAATAATTTATATTTCAGTACGTCTGCACTATATCATTGCATTTAAAATGCCCTTAGCTAAGGATGTCAATCATGACAGTGTATAATTTTAGAAAATGATGTATAAATTTTTCTTATTGCTTTTCCATATTCCACACATTAAATTAAGAATATAACAACTTAATTTCAAAACGCTGGAGGTATTTTTAAGAATCAGTAAATTACGAGATTTATCCCGATCCTTCCTCATCGATTTTAACCACAGTTATCGTGATTCTCCGAGTAATCTGCTTGCATTGCATGAATTTCAGATGAAAGCTTCGTTATCGCAGGAGCTCCGCCTACACGAAATTCGCTTAATCGAAAGGAATCGAAGGATATGGCACGTGGCAACCTAACTAGTGATGGAACACGTACACGTGTTTTTAATCCTACCGCCCACTCTGTCGTGTCATGTTCTATGCAGAACGTATCGTTTCACGACAAATCCCTATATCCGCGATAAGCACCCCCATTCGATACGTGATTTAAAACCGAAAGCGGTCAGACTCGACAGGTTAGAGCTGCTCCGCGATAGCTATCTATTTCCTTTCACCGGGTTATGTGATAGTCTTTTAGTCCAGATGATTTTTGGTGGGTTGCATATTCAAGTATTCCGTATAACAACTAACGAGTTTCTACCAAGCAGAGAATACGCAAATAAAACAAATGTTTTCATGGGACCTTTAGGAACAGCTTTTGCATCCACTTTATGATTAGCGAAAACTTAATAAATATGTAACCGTTACCCAATAAAGCCTTTCATGTCGATCACATATTAAGTCAACTTTTTAATACTTCTGTCCGTAAATATGGACAGCATCTTATGTCTCTCGTAGCAGCGTATATTAGAAATAAATTAAGTTAGCTGGTCAGCAACCTGAATAATATTCGCGTGAAAACTCTTAAAGCAAATGCTTGTCTACACGATCGAAATCGGTTGTCTATATCACTACTTTCACTGCTGAACAGAATATATTTGAAAATGCACACATTGTGAAACTTATTAATTTATATTCAGATTCCTGATATTATGTTTGCCCAGTAGTAATATACATTTCCGCATATTGTTTGAGAAACAAAAAAATACATCTCATTAATTAAAAAATGTAACTGATTCGTTCAGTTCAGAAATAATTGATAAGGTTGGCAATTATTTCAAACTTTTTACTATCCAAGCATGATTCTTATAAAGCTGTCGGCACTGTTTGGCTCTTTCTTCAAGGATCATAACCACGTATAATTGTGGGTAATACAGAAATATCATTAAATTATAGATTAATTATACATTTAAGGAAATAGAACTTAAAAAGAAAATAATCTGACAAATATGCAAAATTAGAACATCTCCATGAATTTAGATTACATGCGGGTATGCAATGAATGTAGATGAACTATTTAATCATTTTATTAAATTAAAATGATAATCAAATTCATAGCCTATTAAATATATAAATGCAGGAATGAAAAGGAAGATGAGATTACTCATATTATCTTTACATGCATATTTTATTTTAATGCACAAGTAAGATAAAGCAACTATTCAGAAGGTTCAGTTACATATCTAAAAAAGTTAACATACACTGTTTTTATTTGCTTATTTAATGTAGAATATACTCCACATAAATGGATCTACAAATGTTAAAACGAAACTTGATCCGCAACGCACAAGCAGCCTCGCTGCACCCTGTCCTAGCAGGTAGACCGTCGGTACCTATGAAACTATGAAACTAAACATAAAACGGATTTTGAAATACATAGGTAGAAAGATGTTTAAGTAATAGGCGTTTTGTAATAAGTCTGAACGTCACAATTCTAAAACGTAGTATACCATAACTTTTGAAAATAGGTCAGCTGCAGCTGCACTGCTACAAACGAAAGACTGATTTCATTTATTTCTGTTTTGTTTTTTTACTTTGAAGATTACTTCATCCGTTAAGCGCGACAATAGAGAAAATCGTTAAAGCACTATTAACGCTAGTAAAATCCCAAAGCATTCAGGAGCCCAAAATACGTAAATAACCACACCGAAGTACATTAGTAAGTAGAACAAGCAACAAAAAACAATATAAAACAATTCTCGTTTTTTACATGTCAAAAGGTTCCTTTTGCAGCAATAGGAACTTAATCCAGCCAAAGGAAGACAAGATAGATATAGAAGGAAAAGGTAAAGTGCTTGAAACTGTGTTTACAAGTAATTACACAACTGTGGTACAGAAAATCCTGGGAGACTGCCTTCTACGCTCATACTAAATATACAGGTGAAATATTACCCAGGACACAAAAGCCTTACAATAAGTAGAAAAGCTCTAAATCAGGTTAGACAAAAAATATGGACGTACGGAAGTAGCTTGGAAGAAACTCTACAAGAACTACAACCAAGTTAAAATTTAATGTAAAATGCACATAAAACCCTGAAACTCCTAAATGCTACAAAAATGTCAGTACGCGTGCATGAGAGGAGGCACAATGACTTTCCACCAGGATAAAAGCACTAAAGGGACAGGGCATCAAAAACAAATAAACATTGTTTTTAAAGAAACGTAAAGAGTTACTATAACAGCGTGATAGTATTATACGAAAACCAGAAAGACATGGAAACAAACCTAGTCACAATAGAATCTACACAACCGTAAAAAATCTTCGATAGAAAAACCTAATGCCCGCATACCACAAATATACTCTAGAGCACCATCTCTCAATCTATGTCACCAGCAAACTAACGGAATAAACACATACAAAATCGCCCAAAGAGGATCGATCAAGCGAGAGCGCACAAGCAAAAAGCAAAAACCATGATTATCAGTTTCACAACACAATAATAAATAAATAAATAAATAAAGAGGTCCTAAATCTGTATACAATTTCAGACCTGAGCTCATCAAATGTAGAAGAATAACATAGCCAAACTAAGCCAACATCAAACACAGGAATGTCTAAGAAAAGCATTCACTGGTCCATCCACTATGTGGGAGCCCAACAGCAATATCACCCCTCCAACCCAGCATAGACGACTAGTCCGGTGGTATATCTGAGAGCGGCAGAAATGCCTACTGTTCGCTGTATCAATAAATCTAGAGTAGAATAAGTATCGAACACAAAACAACGAACGAATGAAGTAAGGTTATGTACTCACAGACCAGCGGAGACACTAACAACTCAAACTCATGACAGGAGAGGGGACGCATAACTCTCTTACACTTAGTACCGAAGACAATGAAAGTCACTCCTTCCCACTTGAGTTCGGAAGATTCTTTGTAGTCAGGTTGGCTACAAAGTAATAATAAGATTAAAGTAAGAATTTAGGATGGCAATGCCATTTGTCAGCATTACACTGACATGATGACAAAGCCACCTAGCTGCCTTAACGGGAACTGCTTCCTAAAGGAAGTGACCTGTAGCCTGACAAATTGGCATGCAACTGCATACTTCAATTTGACAGCAGGCGCCCACGGCAATTTTTGCTAACGGGCAAGAACCAACGTACATTAAAATGCATGTCTATGCTGTGCTGTCTACACCTCAACCAACTGCAGATAGTACTATTTCGCTGTCATTACAGCTCGTCAGTGCAGTTTAGGTCTAGTGTAGACAACACGGCATAGAACCGAAATAGTACTATCTGCAGTTGGTTGAGGTGTAGACAGCACAGCATAGACATGCATTTTAATGTACGTTGGTTCTTGCCCGTTAGCAAAAAGTGTCGTGGGGGCTTGCTGTCAAATTGAAGTATGCAGTTGCATGCCAATTTGTCAGGCTACATGTCACTTCCTTTAGGAAGTAGTTCCCGTTAAGGCAACTAGGTGGCTTTGTCATCATGTCATGTCAGTGCTGACAGATGGCATTGCCATCCTAAATTCTTACTTTCATCATACCATTGCTTTGGTATATAGTATATAAGCGAAACCAGTTATATGCCGTGTTGTCTACACTAGACCTAAACTGCACTGATGAGCTGTAATGACAGCGAAATAGTACTATCTGCAGTTGGTTGAGGTGTAGGCAGCACAGCATAGACATGCATTTCAATAATAAGATGTCGCAGTACAGTAAGAAGGGGAGTAGCAGTATTATAGAAAACTAATTCACGTTATTCGTATCACCTTAAAAAACGGATGTTCCTAATCAAAAATTAAAAAACTTTCCATAACAGTTAGTGGTTCGGACAAACTGTTCTGTTAAAGATTAAAAATTATCTAGAGGAACTTACACTATGAGTTAATCGTGCAAAAAGATCACTTTATCTTCACAAGTATTACACATAAATAAAGAACTGTCACATTATAGCACATTAAACTGAGGGTTACAGCCAACCGTCTTTATTTTGCGCTGTCCTTCGTAAATTTACCATTTTTACACCGATTCATTAATTTTGTTTTAACAAATTAACTATCTAAACGTATAAAAAAGCGTTAGTTAAAAGAATGTAACCGCTTGCACTCAGATTGAAGAGGTAAACATTCTAGTGTCCACCAAAATGAGCGTATTACGACACAAGTATCGCTGCAACCAATGTTTTGCCTTTAATTAGCACATCTGCATTTCATGGTTTCCATTTTTATGGTACCTTTATCCTTTTTTTTATTTTCCTTACGCTGAACTATTGCTTGTAGAATAGTAACAAAATCAATTAATGCCTAAAATATTAAATGAACAACGAGAAAATAAATTATTAAATATGAGCACAAACTGTTGGTAATACAGTCCGTCGTACTAATAAAGCATAATTCTAGGTTAAATACCAGATTATAGGGTTAATGTTGCGCGGCGATAGTTATCCCCTGGTTTCGGATCATTATGTTTATTTTTAAGCCAACGCCGACTTCATTAGTGAATAACCTAATGGCTCGAATTCTGATTCAGCCTCGCCAGTTTAAACGCAAACAGGGGAATTAATCTACAGGTCGGAACTTTGGATATAATTCTTAAGGTGCTCTCTGGAAATGACGGTAAAAATAAAACGAAATATTGCCAACTCGGCAATGCTCAACTGGCTGAGAATGTGCGATGTATTTTTATTTCTTAAGCAATAAATTGTGCAAAAGTATATAGCAAGAACTTCTGACTCGAATTACAACGAAGAGAATTCTACTTAAAACATTCAGTCTATCCAAAACCACGGGTTATTGGAAGCAAAAGTCTATTATTTGCTCTTAATTAAAAATTATTAGTTATGATGTGTTACTGAAAAACTTGCGCAGCATCTGGTGATAATAGTGCGTTCAAGGATAGGCGTATATACTGTATGAACTAAGGTACTGAAAATTACAGAGTTTCTACAAATGATTCATGCATCCAGGTGCTTATGGAAATTATCGATTAAATCAGTTTGCCGCCTATCAGGAAAGTGAACAAAACTATTGCTTTAACGTATACTTGTCATCTGTTATTTATCGAACTATTTGATATATTTTTAATATATTCTGTAGTGTTTTGTGGCATAATTTAAGGTTGCAGAAAGCTCACAATTCGAGGCTGTGGGGTGACACGGTTTCGTATAACTTCTAGGTTATGTATTATATTTGTGAGATTGTGGTTACAGTAAGCCTGTTAACTAATTGTACTATGATGGACTAAAAGATGTTTTTAGGCTGCCACAATGTACTACTACTACTACTAGGTAGTAGTAGCGTTAGCTGCTCTACATAAAGCTTTTACAGTGCAAGGCTGTAACCTCTACAGCCTTGCACTGTAAATGCTTACCACGAGCTTACTATGCCAATAATAATTATTGTTACTTCTTACCTTTGAAAGCAAAATAGAACCGTAAATTGTTGGATAATCTTTATAAAGCCATCAATTTCGTGACTACAACTTGATCTGCAACTTTCAGTACAGTATATCGTGCTCATTGATGTTGAGTGATCGCTGTGCTTATTGTAGCTTGGTAGCAGTTACAAAAAGGCGGCACAAGGAAGTCAGAAGTCGACGCCGCCCGCATTACATGAATCAATTGTAGAAACCCTGTATAACAAGCTGTATAGGTACTTCACAATTTCATCACCTAATGCGCCAACGCAAAGGGTTAACCCACTTAATATAGCTTTTATGATTCATATAAAATTTTAAATATATTTAAAATCCTTTCGCAGTACTCGTTTCACTTTGTCCAATTTGTGTTCACCAAAACGTATCTAAACGTAAAATGAATGTTTTGTGGATTTCAATTCTGCAAACTGCGTTCTACGAAAACGTGATGAGATAAGACAACACAGCTAAGTAAAGCGGTTATCATCAGGTATTTAGTTATTTGTATGCTTTGCCGTATAGTAATTATTTTCAGAAAATATGAAATTAACAAATACTGTATTCATACTGTTAGGTTCAAATAGTGCCTGGATTTTATTTTATACACACAAAAAGCACAGGTAGTGGTTTGTATTTTGATTTTTGTTTGTGTGTTCCTCATTATACATTTCTGGTCGAATTTTCGCACTCTCCTATAAGGGGCGTAATTAGAGGTGGGCGTTCTAGTTCATTTTGGTGAATAGTTCATACTGATTTAGTTCAATTTTATCGTTCAAAAGGAACTAGTTCGAATTCTCTGACCGCTTCCCATTTCGTAGCCCTGCAGTTGATATGTGTACTTGCGGACTTGTGCCTTACAACATACAACAGCTGATTATCGTTTAGTTCTGTGATAGCTACACGTCGTGTGTATTTGAGATATGAAATGTAATAGGTGCTTTAATTGTTAATGAAACTGACATTATTAAATATATTTAGATTTGTAATTAATGTAACTTAATTGCTTTGGAAATACAATAGGTATAGCGAAAATAATAATTAATAACTTCACAAATAATAATAATAATAATAATAATAATAATAATAATAATAATACAACTACAATCAAAATAATTGCTGTTAAAGACAAATAGATAGGTAACCTCTGTGCAAGCGAGCGATACTTTGATGTTTATCAATCATCATCCGCATACTAATTATTCATTAAAAAATAAACGTTTGTAAGGTATAACCGTTGTCTGAATATTATTAGATTAGTATTAGTATTATTATTATTATATATTATTATTATATATATTATTATTATTATTATTAATAGTATTAGATTAGTATTAGTATTAGTATTATTAGATTAGTATTATTCAGACAACGGTATAACCTATTAAGTATTCTAATGTTTGTTAAGTTTAACATTGCTTTTGTATATTTTAAAATTGTACTGCCTACTTCAACTGATCCTGATCTTAAACATGCACACCGTGGTACCTATTACTGAAAGTACCAGCAATATTTAAGTATTGATATAATAATTACATATTTGGTATATGACTGTCTTATTTCAACATTCTGGCTTGCAACAAAATGTTAAATAAAAATACCAAACAGCGAAACGGGGACTGCGAGACTGCGACACCATTGTATGTACGATATACATTGCGAAATAGCTTTATTATGTCGTTCACCCGGCTGCATATCGTAATTCGCGTGTTCGTTCACTAAAAGATACATATTCGGTCGTCCTTCCCATAGGTCATAAGTCGCTCGCGGTTGTTCAATCGTTCAATGCGAACTGCGCATCTGTTTCAGTCCAGTATGATACAAGTCGCTTGCATAGTTCAAAACAAACTAGTTCATTTTATCCTGACGAACTAGATCGTTCATTGTGGCGCAACTGAATAGTACACTTCGTTCGCTCGTTCACGAACTTCCCATCTCTAGGCGTAATAAGGATAGGATACGTAACATGCCAGAAAAGTACATGATCAGATCTGAACCAAAAAAGAGTTGGGATTGTGCCTGGTTTTATGCTGGCGATGGGAGTGCTTGAACGGGGGKGAAAGMGAATGTGAAGCTGGGTATAGCCGTTTTGAGATTGGATTCCAGATACTGGACATGTACAGATTGTTCGAGTGTTTACAAACGTCAATGGCTTATCAGAATTTGCGAATGATAAAAAAAATGACTTCGATGCCTGCTTTTATACAGACATTCACAAAACTTGGTGCGTATATACTTACAGCATAGTTATTAATAAAGATTTCATTTAGGTTAATTTGATTCCGTATTGGATTAATCTCACTTTTATTTTATAATATAATGGAACGATGCAAAAATACCAATTGTGAGAATTATAATGTGGGCAACACGATCCCATCTAGTTGCTGTTAACAAACTTACCCACCAGTCTCTGCGGGGAACCTGTAATCTGAACGGTATTCACATTGTAGTGGGCATTTAAAAAGCAACAGAGGTTCCCAACGACGATGTCTGCGGAGTGTAGTTCTCAATCATTAAACAATAATCACGTCTATACCAAGTCGCCTGCATCAGAACAATCTGTGAACAGCTGTTTCGGCTATAAAGCCTCCTCAACAACGCTACAGTTCCAACGCAGACAACATGGCAAAGATCTGGATTCTATTATATTCCCTTATATACTATAGCTGTGCTGGGGGCTTTATAAGCCGAAACAGCTGTCCACAGATGTTCTGACGCAGGTGGCATGACATAGCAATAAAGTAAAGTACACCTGTAAGTAGAATTAATGAAATCAAAAAAGTGCTAAATATAAAGTGCAAAACATATGCTGAACAATTCTCCACACTGTAAGAAATGAGCGTAGTATAGGCAGTAAATGATGTAATTTTTATGCTTAACGTAAAACGCATACATCAATGTTCCAGTTTTCCATTAATTCAAGAGTTGTCTGAGAGTTTTGGGAGCACTATACAATTATCTACCTACTTTAAACAGTTATCATCGTTATTAATATTGCATATGTAAAGATTCTTTTTTTGTTTTTGTTTATAATGCCTATAATAACACAGGTAGGGATTATAAAACTTCCTGGTTTGAGCTGAGATTCGATTATTGTTTTTTTTTAGTGTATTCTCCGATAGTAACAATCTACAATGCACCGCACAACCCAGTCCAAATACGAGTTTCTCTGAATTGCAAAAGAACCCTCGAGCACTTCAAGACAGCGGCTATAAAAAGCATAAACGCTAACCTAAACCTTTACTTGTAGCAAAAAAAAAACAACTGACGGAYATAAGTCTTACGCATCATCAATTTTTCATAACCGATCGGTTTGGAAGGGCGCCTTCAAACTTGTAYGTGCTATAAACTCGTCACAGTTTACGGAAAACTAGAAAACTCACTTTCCGCCTTCTGATGTATTTATTGAACAGGTGGACGCCTGCTCCTTCTGGTACCTATTACTCCATTTACTGCAGCTTGTCTAGCGTAATCCAGACAGGACGAATGACGGAGTAATAATACACAGACAACGGAAACACATGAAACTGCCACAAAGCTACTCTACTACTACCTTACCTAATACATCTTTTCTTCCCATACTATAGGTCTACAAAAATGACACTTAGAAGAATCCGCAATTGCCTTTAATAGCAATCGGAATGGTATGTCAGAAATGAAATTATATCTGCTGTAAAATAAATTAAGAGATGAAATAATATTTTTAGAAGTCCTAAAAATAGAAACGTTATATAATTATAGAGTTTAATTGAATTTAATATGGAACTAAAACCAGCAAATAGGTACTCCAAAATTAGTAAAACTACTAAAAACATAATTGAAAATATTGTTACTCCGTTTCAAGCACAGATAATGTTTCTGAATTATTAAATATGTAGTAACAAAACTAAATTAAAAGTTGCATTAATAATTTAATTAATTATTGTCTTTGGTGAAACAAAAGCGGAGTGCGATAAGCACTTAAAAAAGGTTCAATCTGTATAAAAGAGAAAAAACGAGATACTTGATCATGATAAATTACAATTCTTGGGGTACAAACTATTAGCCTCTGATATCGAAGTAGACAGACTAAATAAAGGCCGGTTTGAACTCCTATTCCCCTATAACAAAGGAAGAATTCGGAGTATTCTATGGCTAATAACTTATTAGGTAAATTACTTCTAGATTTGCTAATGTGACTGGCGCAAATAAAAAAGTTCAAGCTTAAGGTTATTTATCAAACACGAAAATAAAATATTATTAATATACATTATCTGTATTTAGTAAGACAGATTCGGATGAGGTGTTTGATAAAGATAACAAAGGGCATATGAAGAATTTGTAGTTCTAAAAGCGATGAGATTATTATCAATTAAATTTATCCTGATGGATTGGAACAGAACTGACGACATTGGACATTTAATACTACGAGGTAACATAATAGATGGTTAATTTTTCTTTAATGGTCTTATGGGATCCCTATTGTCTTCAATGCTTCTATTTAAAATATTTCGTATCTAAATTGTTATACAATAGACAACAAAAATAGTTAAAGTTTAAAGCAACCAACCCGCGTGCAAACTTGATTTAAGGAGCTAAGCACGTCACCGTACGGTAAATACAACCCATCTTTGTTGTGGAAGGTCAGTACTCAGTACAAAGATTCCAAATACAATGTTAAACGTGAACTAATCGTTAAACTTGTATGTGCAGCCGTTTGTGTTTGATTTGGTTTCGGTATAAAGTTTTGTCTTTTGTTAAATGTAATGTAATGTGAGTATTTAGAATGACACACACGAGTGGAAAGGCTGACACTGACTTCAAACATCGCTGGTGAACAGTACTAAAGCAACCCGAAACACCTGGCATTGAAGCAGGGTTGTGTTGTAATACTAATGCAACATGCAGACACAACAAAAAAATAATATCTATTTCTTCCGAAGGTAATTTATTTATATTTTACCACTGTCATTAAAGAAAGGTGCACTAAACCACTATTAGTAAAAATCTTTATTTTTTTCCGATATATACAAGGAAGTTAAACTGATAATAAACCCTTCTATAAATACGAAACAAAAAAAACGATAACGAATCCAGTTGTGCCTAAGTAAGACAAATTCGTGCAATGTGCAATCTCCAGTCTACAGTGTAGACTGTAGACCATAAGTATAATTTAATTTATTTTATTTACTGTCTAATAGATGGTTCCATCTGCTACAATCAAGCGATTTCATACACACCCTGATAGAGGTATAGGAATGACTTTTTATTTTTACTTTTAGTTACGGATAACTGTACTTAAAAGTATAATGATCTTTGCCATCTGTCATACTACAAAAATGGTGTTATTTAATAGAAGTTCCAAGTAATACTGGTAGATGACGGCAACTTACAGGTGTAAGACTTTTAAATTTTTTTCCTCCTTTTTATCATCTTATTCATAGTAAAACTCATTTTAATGATCGTGCAATAGGAGGACGTAACATGGGAATATGTAATATAAACTTTTAATATACCCTGAACCGTTACAACAACTGAAAAGTTGTTAACTTATTACTATAATAGTAGTACTGGCAACAGCGCACCGAAACAATTGTTGAGTAATGAGAGCTAGATAACGATAGCTTCTGGAAACCTCACAGCGCGTTTTTCGGTCACGTAATACAACTGGTAATTAATTCATATTTATATTTGCAAGTTCATCAAATGCATGGATTCTATTGTAATTCTCCAGATACTTCGACTGTGTTTTGTAATTTTGAATTTTTCTTCGTTGAATAAATTTTTTTAAATTTTCTCAAAAATTTTTTTGCAAGATACCACTTGTTTTGTGACACTGTTAAATATAGAACTGAAAAATATATCACAAAGGGGTTGCTATTTAAAAAATGATGTGTGATCAAATGATAGCATCGAAATAAATAAAAATGTACCTATTCGGGCGTTTTCCACAAAAAAAGACATTACATAACTAATTTATGAATAATTTTGTTCCGAACTTTATTACCACTCTGTATTTGAATATTGATTGCAACAAAATAAAAAAGTGCCATTAAGTGATTATCACATGGTGGGATTGATAATTAATAACAAGAACAATACATTTTGAATCTAGATATAATAGGCGATCTGAAAATTGCCTAAGTTTTTTCTTTTTAGTTGTGTGAAATAACGGCGGATACGTGCCCGCCGAGCTTCCTGGAATGCACCTGGAAAAGAAAGTTGAGCTAATGTTATTAGCAAAAATTTATTTTAAAATCTGAAGCCAGAGTTTAAAAATTAAGTACATAATGCAAACAAGGCATCGATTTATAATCAATTTTATTTTAAATTTGAATACAAGTGCAAAGACAACAGTGTAGTAAATTTACTAAGCAAGAAACGTATTTTACTAACCCAATCGAACTGAATCGAAATTAAGTAGAAATTTTCCGTATATTGGCATTGTATATTTGCCACCCCTCATGATTTCCAGTATACACAATCAACCTATATATTCACAAACCTCTGCATAAATCCCAAAACCCACTGCAGCTGTTGATTAAATCACGCAGCACGTTCAGCTCAATAGCCAAATGCTCATTTTACATTCCGACAAGAGCACAGACGTACTGATCCATGGTATTTCAAGCCAACATTTGAAACCATTAGCAAATGCATTCGGGAATTACGTATGCTTTTATCCGGATATCGTGGGATTTGGTAAGAGGTAAAATGGCATGTTAGAGCTCGGACGACGGCTTTAGAAAACAGTGGTTACTTCCCTTAATCTAACGGGAAGCTTCATGGCTTATTGCAATCGAACAAGTTTGTCTAACATATTCTTTTATAATACATTTGGTTTTACACTTTATATTTGGGTAGTGAATTTGTCTAATTCCTTCCTTTCGAATTATATCTTTTTCAGATAAGTAGCTTACTTTACGCTAGGCAAGTATTAATACATATATTCACATGTAGTTCTTGCCTCAATCCAGACTTTTTATTTGCAATAATGGTATAAAGCATTTTATTAAAAACATAGAATATGAATTATTAGCTGACGTATATCGCTAAAATTTAAAGAGCAATATACATCTTTAAACATCCTGTTATACACAAGACAATTTTATGGAAACATAGAAAGAACATAATTATAATATAATTATCATGTACAAACCAATTTTTTTTCGTTATGCATTACGAATTAAAGTTACATTTCGAGCATGGTGCGTACTGGCATTTTTTATATACAACAGAGAATTTGTGATAATTACAAAATTAAGAAAATTTGTTTTTTTTTTCACTAATGAAGCCGTATAATTTTTGTAGTTCTTGCCYCACTTAAAATATATGGTAAATACACAGGTACGGTTTTGTTTAAAATTATMACAGGATTCYMATGTTCAGCTTTCTATGAAGGATTACCAATTTACGTCAGTTATTATATGACTTAGAGTAAGAAAATCAACCCTTGTTAATTATTTACCAAAAAATAGTTCTGTTGCTGTAACTATATTTCCACTTGTTATATAATATTAATATATAGTAACTTGCAAATTTGTCGCACTGCTGGAAAACAATAAAAAAGGTACAGTGCTGTATAGAAATAAAGTTGTACACTGCCCTTAAAATATGTAACACCCTCTATATGTAAAATGCCCATTTTCATACGTTTTGACTTGATGCATTAAAAACTTATCTGATGAAAATTTTTGTTTTGTTTCTGAGTGGGATTTTTATGCTTTTTATGTTTTACTTTATTTCACATCCATACTTATGTTCAATGTCGATCTCTGTTTTTGCGTAGTTTATACAATGTTTATATTTTGTTTTCTTTGAGATATCAATAAAGGTTTGAGTCCCAAACGACGTATTAATTGCGTCGTGCTTGAAGATAGTATGTTTGGCGAAACGCGTTATGATTATAATTTTCCCATAGTTTTCGAATTTTCCGTCTCGTATATTGGCAACGCATAAGCCACAGGCGATAGCATCGGCAACGCGTGGTCCATATTGTTATGTCGATGTTCAGGAACATATAAATTGGATATTGTATCTATTAAATGTATTGCAACAATTCAATGATGTATTAATTTAATACGGTTAAATTATATAACGTATTTTCGGCATTAATATTATAAAGAGAGTGAGAATAAATTGAAAATAATTTGACAGAAATTCGACGCGTTACCCCGAAAACAAACACGAGAGCGAGCCCGTAGGGCTCGAGTGCCTGTTGCCAAAGGGCAACGCGTTGGAGACTGCTGGAGAATTAATTCCAAATTTATCCAACTTTCGTATTCGTATAATAATTATTTTTTACGTAACTAGCAGAAACACTGTTTCAATATTATAACTTTGCTACTTTAGTGTTTTTACATATATTTTCAATGATCTTCTCGATTTGATCGAGTGAAGACGTATCTTGTTCCACTCATTTTTAGTAAAATTTAGTGACAGACGTCAAGCCAACAGTTTTTGTTGCCGTGCAAAACCTACCTTAAATTATTCCAGCGAAAATTAAAACATGCCCACCACAATTGTGTTTTGAATCATTCAAAATTACATAATCGACCGAAATTGAATGTTTTGATTGGTTTTTAAAAACGTCAAAAAACAATGCAATTTTATCTATAAATTTCGATTGCATTAAATGCATTACCAAAATTCGATTCTGCAGGACAAGGTAACGCAAAAATTCAGTATTGCTTTAATTTGGTGCTACAAACCCGATTGGTATTTTATGCCTATGATATTATTATACGTTATTTCTTTCTTGGTGTAAGAGATTTAAACTATCTTTTTAAATCCGTACACTTTGACACTACTTTTAAATTTGCAGAAAATCTATACATCAGTTACCGATGTGGATGTACTTGTCCTATAAGTAAAAACGTCTAACGATGTTAACAACAGCTATTTTTACAAACCTTATTTTTGTTTGACATAATTCTTCGGTACATAAAACATCAAGCAAATTTTACAAAGTTTTAATAAATAGTAACTTGTGGCTGTTGAATCATTCGCGTTTCTGCTAAGTAGGTATACACTGACTTTATCTTAAAAATCGATTAAATCGTTTGCTTACGTTGCACTTAATAAGTGAAGAATCTGATGATAGCGCAAGAATCGACTTCAAAAATACAAGTGGAATAATTTCTTTGCTCTAGATAGTTTCTTCGGGAAGGCCATGCCCTTCAAGTCTGCAAGTTGGGTATCCATGTTGTTCAGGTAGCTACGTTACCGACGGCTTGCTTACAAGAGCATGATCATCAAGTCCAAGTGGTACCTCCAGGAAAATGGGATGCTAAAGAACCCTAGGTCAAGCATGCGCGTTGTCCAGGTGTTTGCATCACCGAACAGACTACCACCAGAGGTGTCTTGATTCAAAGGATGACCAGTACCAGTTGATACATTCATGCAGACTATCTGTCTCGGTCCCTAAACAGCGCATCCACTTGTAGGTAGATTCTGAATCGTTATTGTTGCTTGTCAGCCGCCATTTTCCGAAGGGAGTCATGTTCTGTACTCTCGTGAGATGTTGCTCTTTTTAGATACAATATAAACATGCACCAAGCATAGTTGCCAGCTTAATATAATTTGCTTCTTTGTGGTCTACAACACAAACATCCAACGGGATTGTAGGATTGGCAGGAGATAGTCACCAGAGTTTACGGGTGCCTTATGGAAGGCTTGCACCAGGTGCTTAGTACCCATGGACAGCCAGCGACTTGTTTTTTATTCTCTAGAAAGACGGTCTGTTCTAATAAGTACGAGTATTTAAGTTCAGCATGCACGTTATCCAGCTCCCTAGGCGGATCAGGTGTGCAGTTCAAGTTAGAGATAGCAAAAACAGTTCTTTTTGGGAGTCGTTTCCGCTAGCTAATTCCTGCAAAAAAACCATTTGTTCCAACAGTTCGTTAGCGAAAATTTTCTGTTTTTGATTTGAGGTAAAAGTATATCATTTTTCCATGGTTTACTAGATTAAAATTAGAATAAAACAAACAAAAATACTCTTTTTATACAGGGTGCAGCAAAAATATCTGACGGTTTTTGTAAGGGCATGGCGAGAACAGCGGTCGTCGGAGGAAGAGGCGAGAGTAGTCATTGAACTCAATATGGCTTGCCATTTCAGTCACCATGAAGTAGTTGAGTTCTGCACATCGTGCGTTTGTTGTGGAAAAGGTTTTTTTTAACAACGAATCGGTCGTGTTAACCCAGCGTGCATATTGACTGCATTTCAATGTTGGTCGCCACGATAGAGTGCCATCTCGGAAAACGATTTTACAGTGGATGAGAAACTTTAGGGAAACGGCTCAAGCAACTAAATGTAAACAAAGGGAAAGAGCACCAGAAAATGTGGAAGATACATAGATAAAACGATATTGTTAAAAAAAATTCGAAATATCTTTCCTCATCTACCCCAGATGTATCTGATTTATCAGGCACTAAATGGTATGGAATAAAAATTAATGAGACATAAATAAGTACAAAAAATTAGGCGAGCACGTAAAAGACAATATATAGATATATAGAATGACACAAATAAGCGTGTTTCTTCCGTACTCTATAAAGTTAAAAATAGAGAAAACTGTTTATCTTTTGGATTTCTGAGTACTATAACAAAATATTTTCAACAGTAGCAGACTTCCGGTTATACCAACAACGCACATTTTTTTATGGAACTCTATTATTTATTACAGTTTTGCGTTCCTATTGAAATAATACCGCATTAGGCAATACATCTGGTTTAAATGGAGTTATTCCACATTTCGTGAAAAAATAGCCACTGCCATACCTTCTAAAAAGGAAGCAATTTTCAGACTAAATGAGAGCACTAATTACTTGAGGTTTGTCGTTTTATTACCATAAATACTACGAAAGTAATTTCAGCTGATAAGTATGTATTGTACATAGCAGAACTACGTTAGATTGTTTTCCATAAATGGTTCGACATGTATGCATGGATTTTAGAGGAGACATAAATAAATATACTGAGTCACTATATTCACCTTGTATAATTATCGTTTTACCTGTGACGAAAACGAAAGGTGAAATACAGATTTTTCAATTTATTATTAATACATATAACGTTTTATGGCAAAAAAAAGCTTGCGGTTTGCGCTAGTTTTGTTATCTACATAGAGACTGTACTTCCTCCAACAGATATGTCTGCACCAGCTACATAAATACCGACCAGATGACATCTCCACTATTCTATAACCACTTCTTTGGGCTACTCTATTGCCATTCTTTCGACAGTGATGGATGAGTTTCAGATAACGGTATAAATCCCTTCAACAATGGAAGACGAATCACCACCAAATTGAACAGAGCACGGGATGTCCGCCTTGATTTTAGTATTACAGCGTAAACAAACTGTTATTTGCTGGTTCTACATGCTCACATTCCACAAACCCCTTAAATTATTTCAACGCAGCAACCGTTTTAGCTTGCTTAAAGTTTCTGATGTAGACAATCCGAGCCAAGGTGAAATAATTAACTGAGCAAGTAATTAAAATTAATCCTCCGAGTTCAACTAGTTGTCTGGAGCTGGTGCTTGTACTGTTTTAGTTGTTAGTGTTCACTTCAGTAACAAGGATAAAATTGGAATGCGCTAAGTGATTACGAAGACAAGTGAGACTTGGTTTTAATTAGAGGACTGCAATTTGATTTATTTAAAGGCGCTGAAGGAAGTAAGCGAGAAAAAGAGAGAAACTAATATGTGTTATTTAAAACTAGTAGCATATTAATCTGATGGATGTAAGCAAATGTAGCTTTTTATACAAATGAACACTCTTCTTATTCCTTAAATAAAAGTTCATCAAATTCTTAATATTTTTTGTGTAGGATTTATCGCAAAATTGGTTGCAGTAATTGAATGTAGCACTTTTCGTGAACCTTTAATAATATATAGGAAACGCAAATAAACTCTTTCTAGTTTATGAGACAAAATATATGTATTGCTGCAAAAATAACACTATGGGACTATAGCAAACTCGTCAAACGTTTTGGAATTTCGTATTTTAATAGTAACTCCTATAAACTACTTTCGGTTTCTCGTTAAATTTTATTGTTCATGGAAATCACGTGTTCCACAATGCACTATTTCCGAATTACTTAATGCTACTGAAAAAAAATTATGTATGCAATAAATTAAAAACAATTGTATACTTAAGTATCTTTAAAATGATGTAGATTGTTGCCCCCATAGCAACTCTTCGATATTCGTAGAGAATGTTGCTAATACTAATTGGAAAACAGCGGCAGTAAAACGGCTCATTTGCAAACCATAGCAAGTGGTTTAAACTGCCCTCACGAGCACTTAAAAATTCATATCACAGTAGCAACTTTCCAATATTTGTACAGAATGTTGCTAATTGTTGTAGACTCTGCAGTGGGCTCGATGAATGTGGCGTGAATAAAAGATACTGCTTCTTTTAATACTTTTTTAATTGTACAAAAATGTGACAGGTTAGCACCTGACACCCTGCCACTACAAAATCTTAATTGCTATTTTTTTTGGTTGCATGGTTACAATAAATGAACGTTAGAAACGGGGATTCCAACATGCCCCCGGCCTTGGCAAGCATTGCCAATAAGCATAGAAAGTGAAAAATAAACATTGGAGGAAACGGAAATGGCGAAGCAAAAGAAAATCAAAGTAAACTATCGTCTAATGGCAACGCACAAATTCTGTTGAATGCACGTGTAACAACTCCATTTGGAGTTTTAACCTTAAACACTCGCGCAACTCCATCACCTCCTCGCACTATGGTGACTATGCGTCCCAGTTTCCATTTTAGTGGAGGTTGGTTGTCCTCCTTTAAGACAACTARGCKGCCTTCCTGGATGCCAATCTTGCTGCTGGATGGCCACTTGGTGCGCTTCTGCAGCTCAGAAACGTATTCCTTATTCCAACGCTCCCATATGKGTTGCGTTAAGCGTTGGAGTAGCTGGTAGCGGGACAGACGGTTGATGGGATGTTGTCGGAAATCTGGATCTGGCGTCGTCATGAGCGAGCGTCCGATAAGGAAATGCGCAGGGGTAGGTGGGGTGAAATCGTCGGGATCGGTAGATAAAGGACACAAAGGTCTAGAATTCATAACGGCTTCCACCTGCACCAGTACCGAATACAATTCCTCATAGGTCAAATGGCAATTACCGACAACACGCTTGAGATGATGCTTTATAGTTTTAACACCTGCCTCCCAGAGGCCGCCAAAGTGAGGAGCATATGGAGGCGAAAAATGCCATGTAATATTATCTTCAGCTAAAGCAGTTGATATTGCTTCTGAATGTTTAGTAACAAAATGTGTTAAATCCTTAAGATCTGCACTTGCAGCCACAAAATTACGTCCATTATCGGAAAATATATCTTGAGGCTTTCCTCGTCTAGCAATAAATCGTTTGAGTGCCATCAAGAACGCATTTTTGGATAGCTCCGTGACTAGCTCTATATGAACACACTTTGTGGCGAAACAAATAAAGATACATATGTAATGAGTTTAGAGCCCCTAGCGTTTCGATCGCGAATTAAAATAGGGCCAGCGTAGTCTACACCAGAAACCAAAAATGGGGGTCCAGCCTGTAGCCGTTGAGCTGGAAAATTTCCCATTACAAATTGAAGCGTTTTGGGTTTATTTCTAAAACAGCTAACACAACGGTGAACTGTAGCTTTTGCTAGGTTGCGCCCCCTGTAGGCCAAAACCTTTCGCGTATATTTGCCAATAATAGTTGGGGACCGGCATACATTAATTGCTTATGGGTATATTCGAATACAAGGACTGTTACCCTGTGCTTTGCAGAAAGAGTAGCGGGATGCTTTTTGTCATATGAAAAATCTGCATTCTCTAACCGACCGCCAATGCGCAAAATTCCGAATGAATCTAAAAATGGTTTTAGCATAGATATTTTGCTCGATTTGTCTAATGTCTTCTCTTGTTGCAAGATCCTGATTTCTCGCGGAAAAGAATCTTGCTGGGATAACTTAACAATAAAATTAAAGGCGTGATTTAACTCTGAAGCAGTAAGCTTTGAATTATGTTGAGGTTCAGCTTTAAACAGCTTTGATTTACAATTGCTTATGAATCTGAAAACGTATGCAATGCACCGTTTTAGACGCGCGATACTGGAAAACCTGTTAAAATCAACTAATGATGATGACTGTTCCAATAAAGCCTTTGTAATATTCCTGCTTTCTGTTGTATCTGACGCGGTAAGTGATACAATTTCAGGCCATTGTTCTGAATTATGAGCAAGCCATGGGGGCCCGTGCCACCATAAATCGCAAGCTAGTAAACTTTCGGGTCGAACTCCTCTAGAAAGATGATCTGCTGGGTTATCTTTGCTCGGCACATGTCGCCACTGCGCAAATGATGTTGTTTCTTGAATTTCGCATACGCGATTGCATACAAAAGTTTTAAGCGTATTCGCAGCGGTTTTTAGCCAACCCAATACAATTGTTGAATCAGTCCAAAGAAAACAATCATTAAAGTTTAATGATTCTATTGCTAAAGTTAAGAGTTTTGATAATACAACAGCACCACATAATTCTTTTCGGGGTAATGTTACTGGCTTTACTGGTGCTACCTTTGATTTGGCGCAAAGAAGATGAACTTGTGAAATTCCATCTTGATCTATGGTTTTTATGTATATACAACCACCATAAGCGTTTTCGGATGCGTCTGAGAAGCCATAAATTTCAACGCGAGCATGATTAGGGCTTCTAACTAATCTTTGAACTTTTAAAGTGTTTAAAACTTGTAATTGATGCATGAATCGGTGATATTTTTCCTGAATATCTGAAGGCAAAATGTCATCCCATGACAGTTTTTCCAGCCAGAGCTTTTGTAACATGATTTTCAAAACAATTACACAAGGCCCTAATAACCCTAAAGGATCAAATACTTGTGATACTTGAGATAGCATTACGCGTTTAGTGATGCGATCCTTAGGCGGCGATATATGAATAGAGTATAAAATCATGTCGGTATGAGGTGCCCAAGAGAGCCCCAAGGTTTTTGCGTTCTCATTTTGGCCAAAATTTAGGATAACCGAGGAGCCAAGTTCGGCACCAATTTCAGTTAGAATGGATGGTTCATTCGAATAAAATTTGCGCAGAGGGAAGCCTCCGCTTTTCAAAGCATCAGTGATTAATTTGCATAGCTTGGAAGCTTCTTCTTTGGATGAAAAACCGGTAAGCAAATCGTCGACATAGAAATCATTTTTTATGATACGAAACACTTGCTCATTTTTGCCTTTGTATTCTTGCGCGATTTCTTGCAAACATTTTATAGCTAAATACGCAGAACAAGCCATTCCATATGTAACCGTTTGCAACTCAAAAATCTGCAATGGATCTTCCGGGTTCTCGCGCCAAAGAATGCGCTGCAATGACTTATGGTCATCGTGTACTAAAACTTGACGGTACATCTTTTCGATGTCAGCACTGACAATGTATTTATGTATTCGGAATCGCAACAAAACTGCAATTAAATCGTTTCGTAATTTAGGTCCAACCATTTGGATATCGTTTAAACTGATCCCGGTAGTAGTAGGAGCGCAGCAATCGAATACAACACGGATACGAGTGGTTAAGGCGTTCTCACGGAGAACTCCGTGATGTGGCATAAAATATGAAACTGGGTGTATTTTATTTTGCTTTAAAATGTCTTCCGCAGTTCCTACTAGTTTCATATGATTTAGTTTGATATATTCTTGTATAAAATCGAAGTAAAGATGCTTCAAATCAGTGTTTCGTTTTAGTTTACGCTCTAAATTAAAAAATCTTGATTTTGCATGCTCAAGTGAATCACCTAAAGCTTCAAGAGAATCTTTTAATGGCAATTTGACTATGAAAAGATCGTTTTTGTCACGTGTTGTATTTGTTTTAAAATGTGTTTCGCAAGCTATTTCCTCATTGCTTAATATTTTTTTGAGGAGCGTTAACTTCTTCGAGTTCCCAGAAACGTGTTAAGGTGCTTTGAATATCTGCATTGATTGAAAGATTGCAACGAACTGAATGTATTTCTTGAGATGAGTTAAACTTTCCTGCTAATATCCATTTAAACGCAGTTTCTTGCATTATAGGTTTATTCCTTCCTAAACTGATTCTACCTTGGCGTAAAATATCCCAAAAAAGTTCATTGCCTATTAATATGTCTACGCTATGCGCCTTATGAAAGTTTGGATCGGCAAGCATGACGGTTTTGGGAATATTTAAATTACTTATATCTAAAGTAACGGGAGGAACGAAACCTGTAATCTCAGGAACTATGAAGCAATGGATTTGCCTTTCAAATGAATTAATCGCTGACTTTATTTTAAGTTTGCACGTATATTCCAAATCGATGTTTGTGTTACCTATGCCTGTAATCGCTAAATGGGATTTCGCTTTTTCTAGCTTTAAATTGTTGTACATTTTTGCTGAAATGAATGATGTTTGTGAACCGCAGTCCAATAACGCTCTAACTGTATGAGTTCTATTATCTGCGTCTAAAACGTGTAACAATACCGTTGATAATAACACATTGCTTGAAATTGTTGCATGAGAAGTTGTTAACGCGGTTGCATTTTCTTGCGATGTAATGAGGGTACTACTTGCTTGCGTTAAAGAAGCCTGGTCCGGTGCATTTTGGTTGATTTGGCATGAATCGGGATGAAGTAACGTATGATGCTTGGATGAGCATTTTTTGCATGTTTGTTGTCTACACTGTTTATAAAAATGACCTGGCCTTAAACAGTTAGTGCAGATTTTCAATTCTCTAGCTTTATCAAATTTTTCTTTAGGTTTTAGTTTCATGAATTCAGAGCAGTTGTAAATATTGTGATCTTTTTTGCATATAATGCACGCTAATGTGTTAAAGTGAAACCCGCGAATCACGTTTGATTTAAAATTATATTTTGGTTTCTTGTCTGCATGAATTGTTGCTAATGTCTCTAACGTATCCGCACGCGCTTTTATGAACTTTTTGAAGTCCTCCCAAGTGGGGACTTCATCGCCTTTTTGATTTTCCCATTCGCGTAATGTGTTTGTATCTAGCTTTGATGATATCATGTATATTAATAAAACATCCCATTTATCGGTGGGTTGCTTTAATTGCTGCAACGCATGTAAATGTTTTGAGACGTAATCTCTTTACCTTTTATATTTTCAAAAATATAAAGATTTCTATAGTGCACTGAAAATGTCAAAGTTTTCTCAAGTTTTTACTATTGTCAAATATTTTCTTTAAGTATTATACCTTGTGCAACTGTTACTTAATTCACTGGTAATTGCCTACAAGTTTTTTTATAGAATCCAAAGCCTGTTTGATGTGGTACAATCCCAGTTAATGATAAAATATATTGTTTCGTGTCCTAACTCAATTTTGTGACTAATACTTTTTGAGGTAACTGCAGCTGCATCTGCTCAAATACACGATCTGTTGCAAGAAGTAGTGACCACTGACTGATAAAAATGTTACTGTGATTGTTCCAAATGAAAACATAACGACAGGTAAATTCCGTAACTTTGCATTGTGGTGTTACTATAATGGCAGGTGTATTATTTCAAAGAAGTAGCCTTTCTCCAGAAACTTCTTTAACCGCCCTTCTTATTTTGTGTTTAAGACAGGGTTGTATGGGTAACAAATAATGCACAGAAAGAACTTAGACCTCTTGTAAATCGAAATATTATACCGTTGGCATTTCCTATTCGTTAACTTATAAAGCTGCTTGAGTCTTGTATTCATCTATTAACCTTTAATATTTCCCACTCCTGTATTTGTAGTTTATTACGCAATCACTATAATACATCGATAACTAGGCATTCGATAGCTAAAACGGTTTATTACTAGTACTAACATTTAACTACAACTAACTACAAACGAAGAAATGAACAGACAAAATTTATCTTAAATCTAAACAAAAATATGACCGTATCTCCACCATGTTCATCTCTTGTGCCTTTTCCTGTATCAACTCTTAGCTAGAGTATGAATTTAACATAAACAAAAATCATTTTTAAAATCTGCTTGATTTGCTTATGAGTAGTTAAAATAGTGAGCAACTGAATCAACTGTTTATATTTTCATTTTTTGCATTACTGAATAGTTCGTGTTTTTGCCCAATTCTTAATTTTATTTATCACTTATAAATTATTTATTTCTGTGAGCATTTCCACAACGCACATTATTAATCGATAGGTTTTGTGATTAATAAAATAATAAAAAGTAAACTTAATCGTGTTATAAATTAAATACGCTATATTAGTGTGACGTAGATGTCGGCCATTTTGCTATGGTACGTCAATATCCCAGATCCAAACCAACCTACTTAGTTGTCATAATGTGCGTAAGGGAGCTCAGCATTTGGTGTAATTTTTTAGTGTTAAAGGAATAATTTAAAGTGTTACTGTGTATGTTTGAGTAGCTTACACTACTTCGCTTTACTTAGCAAGTATTACAAACCGAAATTACATTTAGATTCAATGTATTCCTGAAGAGCTTAATGTACACTAAGTACGTGTGTGGAGCATTACAATTTACAAGTTTTACCAGAAAATGGTATTGGGTGGGGTGCCTGGATGTTCTCGTTATAATGAGAGAGAAACGTATAATCTTTACAGCACTTCTTTTAGGTTGTTTGTCAACAATAGATTGCAACTAAATGTAATTTTGGTTTGTAATACCAAATTATACGAAGTAACGTAAACCACTAAAAATTCACAGTACCACTAAATGTTCAGAGCAAAATTATAGTATAATACAATAGTTTGAAGTGTTACTGAGTATGTTTGAGTGGTTTACATACCTTTGTATTATTCATTAAGTACTACAAATCGAAATTACATTAAGTTGCAATCTATTGTTGAAAGACAATCTAAAATAAGTGCTTAAAGTTTATACGTTTCTCTCTCATTATAACGAGAACATCCAGGGACCTAGCAAGTTACCATCTTCTAGTACAACATGTAAATTGTAATGCTCTACACAAGCACTTATTGTAGGTTAAGCTTTTCAACAACACCTACATCGTAACTAAATGTAACGTTTGTAATACTTGCTAAATAACGCGAAGGAGTGTTAGCTACTCTAATCAGCACAGTAACACTTCTAAATATTCTTTTAACACGAAAAAATTGCACCAAACACTGAACTCCCTTATGCACGTTATGACCACTTGGTTTGTTTTGATCCGGGATTTAAACTAAATGTAATTTCGGTTTGTAATACTCGTGAAGCAAAACGAAGGAGTCTAAGCTACTCAAGTAAGCACAGTAATACTTCTAAATATTCTTTTAGTCACAAAATTGCACTCAACACTGAGCTCTGTTACGCACGTTATGGGAACTCGGTCTATTAGGATCCAGGACTTTGACGTACCGCAGAAAAATGGCCGACACCTACGTCAGCACTAATATAGCATACTGTAAACAAAAAGCTTAAAATATGAAAAATGTTATAAACGGTAAAGAAAATTAATAATTATAGGGCACTGATATTTTTTTAGATTCGATAATGAAACTAAGAGCACGACTTACTTTGTCGACTTGTATATTCTAGAGTTTAATTTACTTCCTCCTTGCATAAATTCATCCCTGCTCTCCTTTCCACTGTAACACATAAGAACATAAAAGCGTCAACGAATAGGAACACGGTCTAGCAATCTTCTAGCCAAGACACAAAGAGATTTTGCCGTCTAAATACAGTATCGTCAGTTTCTGCTTTATGATTTTCCTGTGCTTTTAGTCCCTTCAATCCGGGATTTAATATCTCATAATACTTGCTACAGTGGAGCAAATCCTGCTCAGTCGTGAATTGGTAAATCGCTCGGGGCACAGAGAGTCGTTGCTTGTAGCACGAATATCTCAGATCGCTATATTCTCTCCGCTTTTGTAGAATTCTATGTTGGGCTTGCAAATAACAAGCGTAACATATCTATTCGTACTGGTGTTTTACTTTAAACAATACTCTAGCTATTCATTTTGACGTTTTAGCCTCAAGAGCGCGGATTTTTATTTCAATTAATATTTACTTCAACTGCTTGTTCTAGAGACGAATTATTTATAATTTTGTCAGAGCGACAAACGTAAATAATTATCAAACTAGCAGCGTTTCGGTAATCAGCTATTATCATGTTTTTATTTTATTGGATTTCCTTTAAAATATACTATACTCTCTGCCAGAACATGATAAATTAGTATATATTTTGCGAAATTTAATAGGGTCCTAATTGACATGTTACTGACTTTAAAATGTTTACAATTCCAAACTCCAAACCACTGCACATTATGTTACATTACAAAGCAATATAATATGGCATCGTTGTTTCATTGTGTATCCAAATGAGATACTGCGGTAGCGCTTATGAAACATAAAGCTATCGCAAAAAAACTTGCGATTCTGCGACCAGAATCGGGGAAACTTTTTTCCTACAAACTCTTTTATACGAAACTGTCACTCTTCCTGATATGAATCGCGAGAAGCAATTGGGGTTTGCAGGATATGTCAGTTTGTTTCGCTCCGTTCTAGGAACTTTTAAATCCTGCCGGATAATGTTAAAACAAAAGCTATTTTGGGAATTATAGGAAGCACATTTATCATCAGTTCTGTAAATGAATGCTTAATATGTAAATAGTTAGCAATTCAGTAAACACCTGATATATTTATACATCCTTTTGTTATGAGGTAAGAGATCATATTTTTTATTATCATTTCATCATTTAAGCAATTAAAGTTTACGTTCGTTTATTAGTTCAGACAACAATTGAAACAAAATAGTCACTTATTAGGTCTGTTATTCTCACGATATTTTGCTTCCCTAAAATAAAAAGCGCTTTGATCATACGATCGTTTTTAAAGATTATATTAAACAGTGGTGGCCCTATTTTCCGCACCTTAAAACGTAACAGTTTATGTCTTCAAAATATTTAAAATTTAAAACCTTTTTCATCTTAAGAATTTGATATGCAATATCTATTTAATTTATTTAATAAGTTCTGGGATACGACCTACCAAACTCCTAAAGTCGTCCATTACTGGCAAACATTTTGCTAATTACTTACATAGTTAATGCTTAATGGTAATAGCGGCCATTTATATAAACATGTACTATTAGGCAATGTCATAATGGTTAACCTATAAAGGTTATAGACGATATATGGTTCATTTTGTACATAATTATTACTGGAGTCAATACATTTTCAATCGTTCACTACTTTTTGGATTTATTTATTATTCTCAAACATTTGCAGCAAATGCAGTAGGTTGCAGCGTTGTCCTGCATACCATCGTACCAAACCTGCAAGACAGCGATGTAACCTTATTACTGTTGCTGCAAATGTACAGATGCGGCTGTATACTTGGTAACCTGAGCTTGCAAAAAACTAGTTCCAGTAAGGAAAGTAAAATGAAATATGCGACTTAGTACAAATATACCTGACATACATTAATTCAATTTAATTTTCTTTGGGACGGCTACGTCCTAGAGCCCTTCTTCAGGAGCCGCGACTGATATTAAACAATACCTAATAAGCCATGTTTACATCATGAAAGTATTCACTCTGTTCAACACAACTTGTTTATTATTATTAAGAGAGCAGGTTCTACTTCTTGTTACTAATATTCAATTCACTCGAACTAAAAAGAGCTGTTTAATATAGATGCTGTATTTACATTATTTACAATGCTACGCACACAAACGAGTGCAGTAACGTTATTTGGATAAACGCCAAGCTGGAGCCACTAGTGCCCTCGATACAAATCAAGAGACTTTAATTAGCATAAAAGCGTAGCGGCCTCCTACAGCTGTAAGGAAAATTAATAGCCATTATCATAAAAATATCGTCATTTCACTTCCGTCCGKTTAATCTTCACGCCTACTTATAKGTGGTATTGGTATGTGATCTACTACAGGCCTAAACTGGATTTTAACAAAACGGAAACGGTTCAATCCATATTATGTAAAATCACCTCTGAGGTAAATATAAACCTAGTGTTTTATTGAAAGCCAGCCACCCTCAATAGTTTCTATAAAAGACAAATACAAAAATTCGAAGTGGTCGGAATAACCATCTACCCCTAGCAGATATTACACTTCATTTTTTAAATATTGAAGAGGGGTTTCGTAATACCAACTTTGAAGGTCTTTTAAAGTTTAATTTTGACAAAAGCTTTGTGAAATTGTATCAAGTTTCAATTAGTAAACAGAACTGCTCCTGTTAGCCTCCAACCAAATGTTTAGCCGCGACTGAAATGCTTCCCTGCCATTTCTGAAGACCCAGCACTCAAACACAATTCTTTCTTTGCTGGTTGCGTTTCAAAATCTTGGGGTGTATGACCTGGACACCTTGCTGATCATTCAATGGGCCCTCTCTGTTCAATCGAATACCATGAGCAGGATGATGAGGAGGTACCCCGCTCTGCTGAAAAACAGTAGCAATTTCTGAACCAGGCAAACTTCGAAGTGAACACTTACGCATCAGTCTGGTCAACAACGACTATAATAAGCGCGAGATACAATCTGCAATTGATCATCATCTTTACCCCAAACCCCCAAATTACATACATCTTGTAACAAGTTAATTTTCAAAAATTGTTGTTATTTAAACTGTATCGGGATTGAGGTCATTGCTCTCTAACAGCTGGTAGCTCTTCGTGGAAAACACGKCCGTTTATCTTCTGGTTGACGAATTCAAGGTGTAGTCTTAKCATCTAGACGTTTTTCTTCTTACGCTGAAAAGTTCGAGTAAAATCTTCCGCAAGGCATTCTGTTTCCGTTGTCGGAATATATCACATCATTTGACGGATCTGTGCCATAATTAAGCCACTAGTTTTCTGCAAATTTTTGATTGCAATAAATTATAGTGTAGTTGTTTATTGAATCGAGCCATTGAGGGATTTCGTAGAAGCAGTGAGCTTGAAATTTCACCGTTTTCTCACCTATAAACAGAGCTGAATTTCTTCTCACCTCGTCAGGGCGTTCTACACCTAAAGGTAGGCTTTCAGATAAGCTCAGTTTCTAGGCTAATGTTCGGTTTCTCATAATTTTAAGCCTTTTTTACGTACTTGTCATCGTAATTCTTATGGTGTTGCTCTTGAGTCCTGGTTGCGTAAAAACAAGCCACAGGCTCCCGTATCAAGGTACTTCGAGAATCGAGTTGACTTTTGATCTTCGTATCTACCCCATCGTTCTTAAAGGGTTGGACTACCATCCATCTACCCACCACCAAGGTATAGGGGGTAACAGGCTTATATAACTCGCGGTTAAGTCAACCTGGATTATTACAGTGGTGGAGACGTCATTCTACACTCGCCGTGGAGCAGCCCATCACAAAAACAGATAAGAATTTCACATAATATTCTCTTGTTTATCTTTATTTTATTACCATACGATTTCGAAAAGATCGTAGTGCTTTATGTTTGCTATTAACTTTGGCTAATAATTTAATAATTAATTAATTAATAATAATAATTTAATTTAATTTCGATAACTACTATTATTTTTATACAGTTAAAAGTTACTGTTTACTTGCGTTTGTATTGCTAAGTTTATACGACCGTAAATTATATCGATTGTTAAAGAGAGCAGTGAGTTTTTATTTTGTCTCTTACTTATTAAGAAGTCATCTTTCCCGTTTTTGGTGTTGTGATAGATCGGTTGCTTAACATTTTGGTGCAAAACGGGTGGCGCCTTCAGTAAGACCCGCGGGTTTAGGAGATTTATCCACCCCCTCTACGCTGTGCTGGTGGGTACTGTTTAGCAGCCGTAACTTTGGTGAGATAGTTTCCACTGCCACCCTCTATAATTTTTCTCTACTTTCTTAATTTACGGTTTTGTGCGCGACGTAAGGGTAATCCCCTAGAAGTCACGTCACAATCTACCGCATTACTTTCTTATGTTGAAGGTGTCACAGACAGAATTGCTAATATTCTTAAGAAACAACTCATCCGTATTATCTTCCAGCCCCATTCCCAAATGTCAGAGATTCCTCAATCTCCGAAGGACAATTTAAATCCTTTATCTTCTAGGGGTATTTACTACATTTGTTGTTCAAGCGGTGTCGTATAAATTGACGAAAGACAGATCCATTAAAATCAGGCTTACACAAACGATACAAAAAATTAGGTTTCTTTACCCACTCAGCAGTAGCCGAACATCAACATGAGACCAGTCACAATATTTTGTTTGACAGTGTGTCAGTTCTAGTGAAKGCCCTATTKTTACAACCCGAAAATTTCGAGAAGCCGTAAAAATTTCTAAATAAGCTGAACCGCGAAGATAGTTACCACCTTTCCACTATATGGAACCCAATCACACAACGAGTACCCTCATTTCCACAATCTCCCTCTTCTGTCGTCCATTTAATGGCATTTAAATTAGACATTAACATTTCAAACAACCAAGAAAGATCGACAACAGTAAATCCAGAATTATATAACAAGTAACAACCAACTAATGTTTTATTTTTTAACGTTTGTATGTATGGATTTTGCGCAAGCTCTGCATATATATCGACATTAATCGTTTCACTGACGTTTCTTTTTATCTTCTTGATCTCTCTGTCTAATACTTAATATTTTCTAAATAAAAATCCAGTTGGTGTCCTTCTATGACGAAATGGTTTGAAATAGCTATATTTTTAACATTAGTATTATAATTAAATTTGCAACCCTTTTTGTGTTGATATATTCTATTTTTTAAATATTGTTTTGTTTGTTCTTCGTAAGAGGCATCGCGTTGTTTACGTTAAATTTCATAAACTATTTCTGACGTAAATTCTTTTTTGTTTTGTCTCGTAAATTGTTATAAAACTTTTTATTTAAAATTAGTGTACTACWTGTGGCTAATTTGCAGTTTAAAGGTTTTATGATGTTGTCAATTTTAGAAGTAACACTTTTAATGGATGGGAGCCCGTAATAATTAATTTTAGGTTTGTCATAATTGTTGTTTATTTTATTCGTTGGTTGACTGTCAATAAAATTTGTTTATGCGTGTGTTTATGAAATGTTTGGGGTAGTTGTTTTTTGTTAGAACGTTAATGACTTTTTTTATGAAATTCAGGATTGCTTAAATGGTTAGCTCTGTTTAGTGAATTTTGTACAATATTGAATTTTTATTTTATGTCATGATCAGAATTACAATTGATGATTCTATTGGAAATGGTGGGTTTTATATACCAATTTGTTGTAAGCTTGTTGTTTTCGCTGATTATGGATAGGTCTATAAATAGAATTTGGTCGTTGACCGCTGTTCAAAATGGAGTTAAACAAATGTAATATATTATTGTTTGTCTTATCTGCCAGGACCAGCAATAGTGTCTCCACMTGTGCTGTCTTATAAGGGGTATTATGTAATCTATCTCGTTTATTATATATTAAAATAGTTCATTCATGAATAAATGTACTAACGAAGGACTTGTATGGGATCGAATTGCAGTTCCTTCTATTTGTTGACAAAAAAACGTCATTATGTTGAAAGTATCCACATTTAAAGAAAAATTCGACCATTTCTAAGAAATTATTTCTTTTTCTGTGAAACATTTTACAAAACTCAATTTTTTCCTTATTATATCTATTACCAATTGTTTTGGTATGTTGGTAAAGAGAGTTCACCTCTAAAGAAATTAAAACATATTTATTGGGAACTTCTACGTCTGAAAGGCTGTTTATTAATTGGTAAGGTCTTTGAATATTATATGGAGAAATTGAATTGTCGTCGTTTAAGATTTAAGATATTGTATTTGTATTTATGTGCTTTTCTTATGCCATATAATTTATAGTTAATAAAAAATCTAAAGTTAACAGTGCTACGCGGAAAATTATTTTAACCCAGCTTTCAACTTTAATCCTCCAACTCGCAACATCCAGCAGACTGTCGCATCCGCCATTTCTCGCATACGCTTCCAAAACATTCCCCATCAAAGTTTCCCGTCTGTATTTCCGGTTGACCACCGTTCTAACTAGTGCACCATGTGTGCGGTTAGCTGAATAATTGGTGCTTCACACACATGCAACTGCCGAAGCGTGTCAAGTCACAAGTAACCGCTGACACGTTACATCGCCAGCTCGTAGGTACAGGTCGGCGGAGGAGTCATTTGAATAAAGCGTCCGCTGTGTGTGTTTTTAATTAAACTCCGAGTAAAGTGTGCAGATTCAGTTTTGTAATGGCTGTGCAACATCTGGGTGCAGAAGTATAGTTGTTCAGCAGCATGCAGTGAATAGTTTTAGACCGACCTCGTCAGCACGGTGGTCGTACCGAAAACTGAGCGCCTTGATAGCTGTATAAATATACCATCGGGCATTTCAGTCAGGCTGGTAGCCAGGGAAAGGCCAGAGTGGGTATTGCCCTATTACCTGCTCTGGAATGAGGAGTTGCCCACTCTAAAAGAATGTTTTATATCTTTTCATTTTTTTGTTTGTTTGTTTTTTTGTTTTAAGTGTATATACTATAAGTAGAGACCGGATTTTAAGGTTTTTTGCTTACATTCAATTTTGAACAGCAACAAATTAGATTGAAATTTGAACGAATTACATAAAAATAGATAGTTTGAAACATATTTTTTGTGCTCACTTGTACTTCCCATGCTTATTTTTTATTTTGTATTTCATTTTGTCATTTATCTAAACAGTACGGCACTGGCCAAACAGGACTGCACTAGAAGTTAGAGCATGTGCAGTGCGCACTTTTCCTGTTCCAGCCCACCTTGTACTTCTAGGTTAGTTTGTTGTGGTTGCCATTTTACTTTACTTTATCGGACCTTTTAGCGGTATAAGAAATTTACAGTTTTTATTAACAAAAATAATAATGCCTAAAACATCTCGCACTGAAAATTGGATTCGGGGCCCTTCTAAATAACAACTTGAAAATAATAAGGTCTTCTGTCAAGCATGCCTAAAACAGTAAGTTTTCTGTAGTTTTTTTACTTTTATTTAATAAACGTTTAATTTTGTAGATACAGTACGTTAAGAAATACGATATTTCCCAGCACTTAAAAAAAGTTACATGAAAAGCTACTTAGGAAATTTAAAATGGAGACGTTCAAGCCACAAACAATTGGGACATCTATAGCATCAGCTTCCGGATTTAATGAACAAAGGGAATTCAATTCAGGTTTCTGCAGTGCTATGTTAAAAGCAAACATCCCTCTAAACAAATTAACAAATCAGTCTTTTAAAAAGTTTCTAAAGAAACATTGCAAAATCATATACCAGATGAAAGGACCCTTCGTAAAAACTATGTCACTCCTTTATATCAAGAGGAGGTTCATCAAATTAAAAATATAATTGGAAATAACAATGTATGGTTTGCTGTTGACGAAAACACTGATAGTTGCGGAATTTATGTGGTGAATTTAATTACAGGCGTTTTAAATGACCAAATTCCTACACAACTATTTTGATTAGTTCGAAATAATTAAGCAAAACTAATAGTAATAGTAATGAGCGACTAGCAAACTTTTATTTGCCTGAAGTAGTGCCGCATGAAAAGTTATTGCTCATGCTTTCGGACGCAGCGCCATACATGTTAAAAGCTGCAACTAATCTAAAAATATTTTATGAAAATTTATTTCATTCTGCTTGTTTAGCCCACGGGGTTAATCGTATAGTTGAGACCATAAGAACCCAATTTCCTCTAGTCAACAAATTAATAAGTAATGGCAAAAAAATTTTTGTTTAAGCACCTTTGAGGGTGCAAACGTTCAAAGAGAGGCTGTCTAATACTCCATTGCCGCCAGAGCCAGTGCTTACTAGATGGGGTACTTGGCTGAACGCTGCTGTTTATTATAGCAATAAATTCCAGAATTTTAAACAGTTGATTATGGAATTTCAAGAATCAACAAGTAAATCTATACAAGATGGACAGTGTGTTCTTCAAAAACAAGAACTTCAAAATAATTTGGCTTTCATAAAAAGCAATTTAAGTTTTGTGAGTGAAACCATTAAGTCTCTAGAAAAGCAGCAAATTCCTTTGGTCGAATCAATTAAAATTATTGAGTCTTTCAAAAATGCCCTTAATGCTGTCCCAGGGCCCATTGGTGAGATAGTTAAATTAAAATTAGCACAAATTTATTCAAAGAATACCGGATATCAAATACTCGAAAAATTTCTTCTGTTTTATGTGGTAAAACTGTGTCTAATTTTAACAAGGGTCCTACAAACTGCTCTAACCTCATTCAAATATGAACCTATTACATGTGTAGATGTAGCAAGAAGCTTTTCGCAATATAAAAATATTCTCAATGATAAAATACACAATCTAACAATGAAATAGTTTGAAGCAATATTTAGTTATCAATATTTTCAAACATGAATACTGTACAGTTACCTTCCCTCTCGATATAGTTTGTTTGTTAGGTTTTGCATGACAATTTTGTTTTATATAAATCTTAATATTTTGTTCTTTATTTTTTAAATGCATAGTTTTCTTTCAAATGTTTATTTTTGTTTGTATTTTTTTATGAATAGCATTTTTTATTTACATTAAACTGTACTTTTTTAATAATAAACACTTTCAGTCAAAACAGTCTAATTAATTCTTGAGAATTTAAAATTATATAACTCCTTTTTTCTAATTTTTTATTTTATTGCTTATTTGTTGTTTTTTTTAATAAATATTATGATTTTTAAGCACTTTAAAAAAATTTGATTATTTTTCCGGTCTCTACCTGTAAGTAACAAAGTTGTCTCGTTTTGTCGATTATTTATATCCTAAGATTTTTTGTCGTGTCCATTTGTTTAGAAGTATCTTATTAAAAGTTTATGGAATCGACCAGGCTGAGATTTTGTTCATAGAGGTTATCAAGTACAATAAAACATTCGCACCTTTTACGCACTTCCGGTTCTACCGCAAGTAGACGCTAATGTTATATGAAATGGAATATTCTGTATATTATTACATTTATAGGTATCTTATTGAATTTTAATAAAGTTTGACAAGCTTTTGTAGGGCGTGGAGTAAATGCTTTGTAGTTGTTTTATAACTGTGACATCTTCAGTGACCTCGATAAATAAATATATAAAGTACTGTTTTCACCATTTTGTTGATCAAGATGACCACTATTAATTATACCCAAGAAATAGTTATTTAGTTTTTAATACTTACTTCAATATCGACGTTCTAATTCAGGAATAGTATGAATCATATCTTGAATTTTTCAAATGGAACGGTATATTAATTATTATTATATCAGTAAATGTAGATAACAAATTCGAATAAATCAGAGCAGAAAGTACATTGTATAATTTCTGAAGGAGTACAAAGTATAAAGTGCTATACTAACTGMAAAGCACTCCAAGTATGCTATTCAGTACTTAATAATCGTATTTCTGTACATGTCACAAGACAAGACAAGTAAATATTTCAAAAAATTTAGGTAACGCGAATTAAAAGTATGCGATTTAATGAAATATTTATTACAAATATATAATAATATGCATGTAACAGTAAGTAGTAAGAGTAAATGAATAAATAACAAATTACTGGTTGACTTTGTTTGCTTTCGTGATCACCAGTTTCTCGAAGTTTTCGTCTGTTAGAGCTTTGCGTCGTGAACTAGTGTTTTAAGAAATGTACTAGATTGTAAGAAAATGTACCAGTGTACTAGATGGAGCCAAAAAGTACTAGATCTAGTACATATGTACTAGACTGACAACGTGGCAACACTGATTGTGGCCCTTAAAACTTTTAGCGTATGCCGCCCAAGCTGTAGACGCAGACAGGTTCCGACTTCTATAATGTACCAGTAAAAATGTAACTGAAATCTAGTCCAAAGTACTGAATACGTTTAACAGAATCTTGCAAGTACAAGTATCAAGTATATATTTAACAAAGTACTCGAGTAATAAGTACAAAGTACCCAAAATGTACTTAAAGTACAATATTCAAGTACTTGTACTTATTGAGTACTGCCCAACTCTGGAATAAATATTATGAGAGTTTATACAAGACAAAAAATCGGGATATCAGCAATGTAGATCTCTCTACTTAAATACTGAACCAAAGAATATAAGTAAACTAGAATGGCCACTGTTAATAAATTTCTCTCTTTAGAACGAACTTTGTACTTGATTTATTTAAAAGTCACTCCAAATTTTATGGTTTTGTGTGCAGCCATGGGTATGTAGGCATAATTTGTACCGTATTAAGCTGTTAAACTAACACTTAAAAATTGTGAACAGCCCTATTAACAGAATATGGCAGCGACGAGTTTTTCTTGATTTTCATTAAGAAGGAGTAAAAACTGCGCATACGTTGTAATGACACAAATTGAAGACAAAAGTCGGCATCCTACTATGTCGCAATATTTATTATACGGGGTAAGGTAAAAAAAGAATTACAAAAATTAATTTTATTTGCAAAATATCAAAATCTGCAAAAAAAAATTTAGACCTTCACTATGCTATTTTTAAAGAGTTTAAGAAGACCTACATATAACTTAAGGTTGCATTTAAAAAAATAGTTATGAAGATACGAGTCTGGGGATTTGCGACAGCTTACTACAGAGTTGACGCAATCTGTTGATACTTTGTGTACCGAGCCATTCTTTTCTCTTTATTTGTAGCAAAGTATTCTCTACTTTAAGAAATCTTAATAAGCACCAGAGATAAGTGTATCTATGGTTAAACTAAATAAATCAGTGGAATTTCCAGAAGATATTAGTGTATAAATGTATATACCATTGTAAGATGCCTTTTTAGTTAATTTCCAGTAAATAAGTATCGTCTTCTCGAGACACCCAACTACATGGGTTAGATCCCAATCAACGGCATCGGCGGCTTGACGTAAGATTACCCCATATAGGGAACCGAATTTAAGACCGCAGCGCTACAGCGGCGAAAATCGGAAACTTCCGAACCTACATTATTTGTCAGCTGATTCAGTGTTTACATTTGATTGTTGTGCTGTTTATGTGTTTTAAAATACTTGTGATCATTAAACAAGTTTAACGTGTTGATTTACGTTATTATAGGTGAGTAGAATATGATTAGTATATATTTTAAAACTGACCTTTCAGATATTTATGAAAAAAAATGCAACTAAGCCTGGTGGAGTATTTACAATACATTGGAGGGACTAGTAAACCCAGATGCGTGTATGAGGGCGAAGAAGTTTTAAATGCTGGGCATATAATTCTTTTAGCCAAAATGAATACATCGGACGATTACAAGTTGCATTTGTGTGCTCTATGCCTCCAGACTAGTGCACTAGCTTCGGACCCTCATGAAATAAAAGGAACCTTACTAACAGCTGGACAAAAAGTTACAGTTGGAGATATGTATTGCACTTGCAAAGCTAGAAAAAGTGCTAAGTGTAAACATATCTCTGCAGTTTTGATAAGGTGTACCAGGTGTAAAACGTTAACAATTTTAAAAGGCATTATCATGCCCAGGCGATTTTATTTGCAATAGAAAACGTATACCTATTTCATATAAACGTATCCTTTTGTTTTTCTTTTTTATTTTAGAGAAAATCTTCAAGAGCTGGAAGTAGTCCCACAAACTGAAATGGGCAAATTCAACTGGGAATGGCCTTACTTAATGTGGAAAAATGTTATCTAATTTTACATGCTTCATTTGACAACACATTTATAATGATTGAGGTTCCTTTTAATTACAGTTTTACCAAACATATGTTGGAAATTGTTCGGGATTCTTCTTTGCCCACGACGAGCATCGGGGAACCGAACAATAAGCATTGTATGTTTTGCTCATGTTAGGTTATTCTCGGTACGACGCAAATACACATTGAACACTATAATGATTCAATAATTTAACAATCAATAACAAATGTTAAATTATGTGGTTATTTTTACAGTTTACGCTTTTGCTTCTACTAACTAGGCGAAATACGAAACTAACCAATACAGCAATGTCGGTTCACAGCGTTACTAATAACACCGCAAGAGGGCGTAGCGCTTATTTTCTTTTTCCTATCAAGTCAATCTAGCATCTAGCACCAACACGCGCAGACCCCGGCCAACAAGTGCGGCCGTTGTTAGACCGAGCACTCAGTGMTTACAATGACAGTTTTGCACGGCGCTGATTTTACTAAAACMGCAGTATTCTACTTTACTGCAAAAGTACTTTCTTAATTATCAAGTTATTCAGGGAAGTATATACCTATTGAACTATGAATTGTTCATTCGGTGAAACCTATTTTCTATTTCCAAGAAGACAGTTCTCTCTGTTGTAACGAAAATCTATGTCATATTTTCACACACATTTAGCTCTGTGTAGGCCAACAGCATCAATGCCGCGGTGCCGTAAAGGAGCGGTGCTTATCACATGTTAATCGGGAATAAATCGTTCAGTTTGTTCCCAGTATCCTGTGTAGTATAAGCAAATATGTTTATTCCTAATTAAGTTTTGCCTGCCTGGTGCTAGGTGAGCGTATAATCTATAAATTTACTGTTAATATATTACGGTACATATGTACTATTATTTTGGGAATCAAGGTCTTAAAAATTATATATGTAAGTAACAGCTCCCAATTTACTTCACACGACTTCATTTGTTATCACTGCAAGAACCCCCAATAACCCCTGAGGTCGAGACGCACAGCGTTTCGCTACACTGTACCTACATGTAGTTGAATGACATAAAAAATAATGCTAATTATTTTAAAGTAAAGAAAACATTTTATTCATATAACGTTATAACCTATATTATTTCGTCAAAAAACAGGTATTTTACTATACAAATAAAGAAAATGTGTTTAATTAAGTTCGAAAACGGATCATTGAAGGTATTCATTAATGAATTACTCAAATTTTGTCACATAGATTTCTCTGTGACAGCTAGCTAACGTAATATACAGGTACAGTAACTAATCAATTAGCGATTGTTTTGCCTGCTAGCTTTTTCAGAAAATAGAAGTGTTTTTATTTTTTTAATTTAGGGTATTATAACTATATTCTAGTAAGAACTTACAATTATTGTATGATAAATAAAATAATTAAATTCGGCGTAACTGAAATTAAAATACTACTATAATAAAATTATGTAGGTAATAAAAGTAGGAACCTAAATAATAAGGGTGTATTGTGCAAATGATGTATACGTTAAAATAATGAGTACAGACATGGTAATTGTATTATTTACCTTTGAAATATTCTCATTTGTACTTACTAATGTAAAAAATTTGGCCCCACTTATTCTTAATTACTATAAACACCCGAGTCTCGTATGTCCGGTCTCAGTATCATATCGGTCTCGTCAGAAGCACTAATACTACTAATACATTTTTGGGATTAGAAACATAAACGAATAAGTTGAGCGCTGCCCTCTTGACTCGAATGGTGCCCAGCGCTCTTAGATCGACCTAATTCCGTAATCCAAGCCCTTACATAGCACGGAGCAGTTAAATCTTAATCAACTTAAGCTTCTAGTCTGCCGGACATTCAGGCTACCAGGCGCCAATCGTCTGCAACTTAAAATTTAAACTGCTCCCCATCGTGTAGCTTTAGAGCTTTCGTAATCGATTCGTCCTAAATTTATTGAGGAAAGCGCCGCGGGAGCTATCGCATAGAATTTTCTGCAGATCGCAAGCCTCCGCAAACAGATTCGATACCAAAATCTATCGGTGACGTAAAATACCGTTTAGATGAATTGATATTTACTACCGTGAATAAATTTCGGCTTTCAGGACGTCGCCAAACATTTCCAGCGGGTACATCGACATGGGATCATTTATAAAGAATGATTTATTTGTGTGCCGGTGGAAATTAAACTGAACGTTATCGGTATGATTATTGCACCATTAAAATTTCCATAAAATAAAACAAGTTTATTTCCACAAACAATATGTTTAGCAGCAGTTAATGATATATACAGAAGGTACATGGTTCATTACATGCCTCAGGAATTGATATAATTAAAATTTGCACCCTCAGTCTTTTAAAGAACCACCCGTTTATCATACGCATACAGTTTATGTTTTAGCTTTTCAAGTAAATATTCGATAAAAATAGTTTGACGTTCGATAAATCTAACGAATGCTGGATATAAAATTTTCACGCAAGTTAAAATAATAATTCCTCGATAAATATCGTAGACGCTCGATAAATGTAATGAATGCTCGATATAAAATTTTCACGCATGTTAAAATAACAAATACTCGATAAACATCATAGACGCTCGGTAAATGTAATGAATGCTCAGTATAAATCTTGCATGTATGTTAAAATAATAAATATTAGTTAAATATAATAGACACTCGTTGAATGTAACGAATGTGCAGTAACAAATTCAAATGTTTCCTGAATTATTAAACGTATTCGTTAAATAAATAATAGATGTTCGATTAATTTAAGGAATGCTCGGTACCAGATTCGAATGCTTCCTCAATTAGTAAATTTTCGGTAAAATATAATAAATGCTCGGTAAATGTTAAATGGAAAGTTGATGGTGAAACAATAGGTACTTGCCTTCAATAAAAATGGCCTCTCCATCAACTTTTAAGCAGTAGCTACACAGCAACATATTTTGATTGATAAGGATAAAAAGTGAAACAAAATAAATATTTAATTGACTAAATAAATACATTATTTGGTAACTGTTTACATAATTGGAAAACAAAATGCACTCGCGGCAAAGAACTTAAAATATTGTCTGGTAGGTACACTAACCAAACTTCAATCTGAAATAAACATGGCGTATGTGTAACATACATCAGGGAAATATTAACCTGTCGCTTACCTATTGAAGTAAAATAGCTGTTTTAGATTTGGCTGGTCGCCTATGCGGTCTCTTTCTTCCAATTGGAATTGCTTTTGCTCTTTCCCCGAACAAAATAAGGATTAGCGTTGGGAAATAGACGCGACAGTAGGTGTTTACTTGTGATGCGATATAAGACATTTCAAATTATTGTAATAAGCAAATTAGATTTAACAGTGCAAATGACTCATCGAGCATTTATATTTCTTTCTAATGCATTGCTGTAAAATGCTAAACTTAATTCAATAGTGAACGTAAATTATCGAGCAATTATATATTTTCATAGTGCATATTTCAGTAAAATACCGACCAGAACTAAGCTTACAAATAGGATATTTTATATTGTGATTCTATAAAAAATATAAGGCGCTTTCTACTATTTTATCCTGCATTTTTTATTTTTTTATCGAACATTTAGCATTTTTTTAATCTACAAACTGCATTAAATTACCGGGCGTTAATTTCAACCCCTTTTAAAAGAATGTTTTACAGTGGAACTGTATAGGTAAGTAGATGACAATCTTTCGCTTTACTTGCATGTATTACCAATATAAATTACATTTAGTTACCATGTATTGTTGAAAAGTTTACGTACAATAAGTGGGCATGTAGAACATTACATTTTACACGTTGTACCAGAAACTGGTAATGTGTTGGGACCGTGGATGTTCTCATTATAATCAGAGATAACAAGAAAATCATGTGTTTTAAGTCAGTTATATTAGGTTATTTTTTAATACAGAATGCAAGCAAATAGTAAATATAATGTTGCTGAATCAGCGCCATCTGTAGACATGAGTTGCAGGCATGTAAATGCGGTGTAGTAGGACACTGCAAGTAGTGATATTAGCGACAGACAGATGGCAGGGAATGTGGAGACTCTCCAGAGAATTCTATCAATGGAAACCTGGCGAAGTTTAAATAGTGACTGGAAGGTGTCGCTTCTGGAATTTCTGATGCCGACGGAGAGAGCGCGGATAGTTCTGAATTTGCATTACGGTTATAAAGCGAGCTGAAGGAGTTGTTTTCAGTGCCAATGTGTGCAATAAAGTAGTTAAATGAATTAGCAATATTAAAACAGTAGTGTAATGTGGAATGTAACTATAACCTACTCTCTTATCTATGATTTAAACTACTCAAACAAAGACAGTAATACTGTATAATATTTTTTAAACTATAATTATGCTCAGAAGATTGAGCTTCCCTTACATAACATAATATGACAAATCAGTTTGTTTGGATCCAGACATAGAAAACGATCCAGGATTTAGACATGTCGCAGTAAAACAGCCGACATCTAGATCTACGTCAGCACTAATGCAGCGTATTACGTCATTCAACGAACAGGGGAACCCTAAAAGATGCTTTAGAAATCGTGGCAGTCTACAAGGAATCTACTGCCAACTAGAGTCAGTACAAGGTACGTAGAGCCCAGGTAGAGGAAAGGGACATAGTGCAAGAACTTATCAGGAAGTTAATAGACGTAATAAAGCCTAACAGACCTCAGATCTGCTACCGCTGCGGGAAACCAGGGCACTTCAAGATGAACTGCAGAATGGTGCTTCAAGCTTCAAGGGCAACGAAGTCCAAAGTGGAGAATTCAGACGGGTGGAACAACGCAAGAGCACGGTCAGTGTAAGGAGAGTCACAACCAAGAAGGGCGAGGAATGGACTTTCGAAAGCTTCCGGAGGGCCCAGCCAGGAGATAGTGATAATAGTCCTATGCTTAAGTGGAAAGAAGAGAACAGACCACGACCTGGATGGGAAAAGGTGTCCTCGGAAAGTCCGAACCTAAAGGTGATCACCGAACTCAATAAAATATGGAACATCAGAGGCCTCACAAATCTGCCTCCAATTGAAATCTGCGCAGTTTCTTGAGGCGCTTGCGCTATCCATTATTCGAGAACAGTCAATGTCATTTGCGATGCCAGGTGTCAGTTATCAAGCTGTTTTTTTCTAGGTTATTTTTTTATAATTTTTTGGCTCTGCCTATTTGGCAATTAGGCAGCTCATTAGTTTTTAATATTGTTTATTGATAAATTATGTACATACATTTTTACATTATAAAGGGACATTCACAACATCCATGCCTTACGCGGGATTTGAACCCGCAGCCTACCTGGCCATAGGTAGTCGCGCTTCCGCGCTACCCACTAGACCAGCTAGGCCGGCTTTCTAGGTTATTTTTTTTTATTATTAATAGCCCTGCCAGTTTTGGGCAATTAGCCAGCTCATTACGTGATCTTTATTAGAATTAAATTGTAATTAGGCATTAGGTACATAATTAAGCGTTCACAACATCCATGCCTTACGCGGGATTCGAACCCGCAGCCTACCTGGCCATAGGCAGTCACGCTTCCGCGCTACCCACTGGACCAGCTAGGCCGGCTTCTAGGTTATGTTTAACCGTAGCGTCAGCTGTTAGCGTCGTTGCTTGATATGACATTGACAGAGTGTCATGAACACCAAAATACCTGACACTGCACATGCCTACGAAGAAATAAGAATTGTTCTAAAGGAAACATTATTTTAATGCCACATGCCCAATTTCTAACGTTCCATATTTTATAGTTTGGTGAAGGCGAGCCCAGTGGGAATGTTTGCGGATGAAGAACGGCCTACTGAAGAGAGCTTGGGATAGCACCAATGGGAGGTATGTTACCATGTTGTTGGTAGTGCCTAAGGAGTATGTACCACGGGTATTGGGAGAGGTACATGGAGGAGCATCGGGTGCCCACCTGGGAGTGAAGAAGACTTTGGCAAAGGTATGCGAACGTTTCTACTGGGTGGCTTGTTGCGAAGATGTAGAGAAATGATGCTACCAGTGTGCAAGCAAGGGTACATCAACACAATTTAGGAAAATGACGAAGCAGCACAACGTGAGAGGAGCTCCATTAGGACAGATTATCACCAATGATCGTATGAAAGCTTGCTATGAAGGAGCAGACACACATGCAATTTAAGGAAGGAAATCTGGTGTGGTTCTACAACCCACAAAGGTGGAAAGGCCTTTCTGTTACGTCGTCGCCATCCTGGGAAGGACCATACAAAGTAATACATAGGATTAACGGCTTTGACTACAGAATCTAACGCTGCCCAGGATCAAGGACGAAGGTGGTACATTTAAATCGTTTGAGTAAGTACCCTGGAGGTCCAGTGGAAGGGAACCGATCGGGACGGTTTAGTAGTTTTGTGGATTAGCAGTGTTAAAACAGTAGCGTTTTAAACTAGTTGTGTTTAGATTTAGTGTATTTGGTACAAGTGTTTTAATTAAAAATTTCGGTTTGAAATGTCTACTAAATAATATACGACATATGACAACTAGGTTCATAGAGTAGGTTTGGATTCAGTCATAGACAACGACAACAAAAAACGTGTCGCCGTAAAATAGCCGACTTCCAGATCTACGCCAGCACCAGGGTTGGCAAAAAACATGTTTTTTTAATTAAACAAAACAAACAGTTTTTTTTATTTAATCAGGTTTGAATTGTTTTAAACATGTTTTTCTCTTACTTAGTTGGAAACATGTTTAAAATGTTTTAAACTACGCAAAGCGTAGCAGTTGTCTAAAATCCCTAGGTGACTACGATTGCCTGTTGTCATTTGTCATTTGTATTCGATGTGTACGGCGTTTACGCCTATTTTAAGCGAAAATCAACTCTGTTCTTAAAATCCAGACCAATCACATACTGGTTACTGGGTTGATTTTAGCTAATATCAACTTTAACAAAGAGAATAGGAACCGACCTTGTATGTTTAAAGCTTAAAGTTCAACAATTACAATAGCCAGTAGGAGAAATAATGCAGTGTGGAATTACAAAATTAAGGCGCAAAATAGTACAATGCGAGCTTGATGCAAGAAGTGCAAAAAAGATATGCTTGCACTAGTAAAAATATTTTATTTCTTGTTTATTGTGTTTTATATTCCCAAGTTCTATTATGCTAAATATATAATTAACTAGTAAGTGTTGAATGAACGTCTTATTTATTGTTTTGTTGTATTGGATCAGAAATACAAATTTTTATGTTATGATAAGGTTAACTGGGCCTGGTTTTGAATTCAATTCATTTTTATGCAAATGTAAGTGACATTATGTAGATATGTAATTACTAATAATTCTGTTTAGCTATTTGTGAAGGGTAAACGAGCCTAATAATAATAATTAATGAATCACATACAATAGTCGTAAAAAACACTGTTTCAAACATTAGTATAAAAAAACACTGTTTAAAACAAATGATTTAAACATTTGTTTAAAACATATGATTTAAACATTTGTTTAAAACAAATGATTTAAACATTTGTTTAAACAAAGTTTTAAACAGAAGCGTTGTTTTAAACATTTTGTTTTAATCATGCCAACCCTGGCCAGCACTAATATAGCGTATTACGTCATTCAACGAACTGGATATATCGAAGAGTTTGTTTTTCTTGAAGACGAAAGCCTTTACAAACCATATTCCGCATTGCGATGCCGAGAAATACGCAGTGAAATTTCAGCTACCCAACTTCGAGGGTCTTACTCGGCTGAGAAATACTGTAATACCAACGTTATTGGTAAGATTACAACCTTAACGTAGCTTGCTGCACATCCTTTTGTGTTAAACTTTTATAGATTAATAGTTATGACAATTTACATTACAACGGACAGACAAAAGTTTCTAAGCTAAATTGTTATTCTTGTCTATCTGGTGATTTGCTAATACGTCTCTTAATATCTTGCTAAATTAATATCAACTCCTATATAATTGTTCGTTCTTTAGTTTGTGGAACTCCCTGCTAATTTATTTGTTAGTTTAGAGTTGTGGGAACTGGTTCCTCTTTTGATCAAAACGACCATGTGATGCTGTAGCTCGTTTATTATTCCAGACGTTTGCGCTGCTTTTTGCGCCATCCTCATTGGTGTTCTGCATTACAATAATTATAACGGTAGACGACATACTCGGGTATAGTTTACAAAACACACGTGACTTACATTTTTTAAATGTTAAATGCAGTAATAATAAAATTTATGCTTGTAAAAATTTGTAATTTTCAAGCAGGTAATATGTAATCTGTTTAAAACGGCATAGCGGTTCTACCAATAAGACAATGCCTTAAAACTGTGTTACGAAAAATAAATTAGGTTTAAAAGGGAAACATAGCATTTCTTTATTGTAATTTTTTGTTAATTACAGAGAAGCTTATTCCAAAGACTGTGGATCCAACCGAACTTCTGAATAACTGTGTTTTCTTGAGATTGGCAGAGTGGGGTCGAGAGTTATAAAGACGTCTAAGTTGTTGACACAGAGGAGTTGTTGTTACTAAACATCAGGAGTAACAGTTTTGTTTATCTCAAGCAAGTGCCAGAGGATAATCTCCACCCATGCCCTACCAACAACACAACATCTTCCAAATATGAAAATCGCACTTAGCGCGAGTTGTTATTGACCTGTTCAGTGTTCACATACAGACGCCATCTTTACTTTGCAGTAACTATTAGTAGTAACTAACGATATAGACAATAAAAAAAATCGCTGAAATACCCAATTTATGACGTAACTATAAATTTATGTAAAAAAATCTGTACATATACAGGGTGATTCACTAAGGCCCCGTTGCAGACATCGTGGTCAACCAGACCCCCGGTTAACGCAGGGTCAACAGGCAGTTGTCATGGAAACGTTTCTTTTTAAATTATTTTCATTGGTGCTGCCCATGGGTAGAACTGGTTAACCACCTGTTAACCAGATGGTCTGTTAAACCACGTTTTGTGCAACTGGGGGCTAAGAGTACGGAGCGGCTGTATCTTGAAAACTACTCATGTTATCCCTTTAAGCTTTTTTTACTAAAAATGCATCAGAAAACCTTTACAAATATTTTAAGGTTCTCAAGTTTCCCGCCAGGGAGCGTATTTGATATCACGTTACAAAAAACCCAAATATTTTAAAATTTTAATGAAGCCATTGCGTACATGTTTTGCGTTTCGTAATAGAGCCATTAAAACGGATTTTTTTTATTTTCCAGTGTTGGTATCACAAAAAAATGAGGGAACATTAAACAAACTTACGGAACAGTACTTAAAAAGATAACGATCTTTGCCATCTGTCATGCTACAAAAATGGCCTTGTTTGATAGAGGTTTCAAGTTTTACCGGTAGATGGCGGCAACTTACAATAGTAAGATTTTTTATTTTTTTCTCTTTTTTATCATCTTATTCAAAGTGACACATTTTGATGATTATGCAATAGGAGGACGTGACATATGAATACGTAATATAAACTTTCAATATGCTCTGAACAATTACAATACGGTTACGGTTAAATAGGTGCTCAATTTCTTTAATTAATTACCGTTTCACAAGTTTCATTACCTTTTTAGTGTTTTTGAGCTCATCATAATTTGATTTTTGCTAAATTCGTTGATTAGCATCGATCTAGTAAAATTTAAAGTCGCTTGGAGCAGACAAACTAATAAATGTGCGGTAGTACATAGCTGCTTAATTGTTATATTACGCTAAGCATTGTAATTATACGGTAATTTTATACTTATAGCAACAAACTGAATGGTTGGTATGTATAGTTTTATAATTTGAAATGAAAATAAAACCTAATGTTTACGCAGTAAAAAAGAAATTGTATCATATTATGCATAACGTATTTAAAAATATACACTTGACATGAGCTTGAATTCGTTCAGCTTCCTTAATGGAGATATTCGTATTCATTATTCATAATCATTTGTATCTTTTAATTAGAGGATGTTGCGCAGGCACTGAAAATTAGTATGGCAACAGTTAACAACTGTTATCAGAATACAAGCTGGGTATTCATCCTATATGTGGTCCGAAGAAATATACAGTGTGTCCGCGGATTGGGTTCCAAATACGAATTTTGATTAACATTTCCATTAAAAAGGTAAGGGCCAATAATTTTGTTGTAACTAATAGCACACCAGATATTAACTTTTTTATAATATTGGCTACAAGAATTTATTGTAAAATGAGGATTTTTCCCTACTCCAGTGCTTAGTATTCTGGGAGCTACAGTGCCGTTTGTAGTAAAAGTTCCTGCATTAAAACATATTAAGAAACTTAAGTAATTTGGACCTTCTAATATTTTTTGTGCAATTTCCAAACAAAATAACAAACGCTTTTCCCCATCTACTTGGTGCGACGTGTGCAAAAATTTTGGCCGAGAGGGTTTAATTTTGTTTTGTTTAAATATTGTTTGTAAGTGGCTCTTATTATCAATTGCAATCACACTTGCAGTATCATCTTCATTATATTTTTTCTTTTTCTTCATTGTAGTAACAACAGTCATCAGTGCCAGTTTGATTAAATTTATTAAGTACCTTAATAATTGATTTGTTCCTTGTCATACTGATACGAAACATTTCCCAATCCATTACACTACAATAAAAATGCGTTCTCCTAAACTTAACATGACTTTACTGTGCAATATTCGCAGTCCAAAACTTAATGCACTTTAAAGAGCAAAATAAATTAATTTGATACTTGCCTGCTCGATTTGGATGGCCTAAAAACGTGAAAGTACTACACCGTATTTATAACAAATTTAGGAGATTAGAGCTTTGCGCAGAAAACTGGGGATCATTTGTAGAAAAATAAAATCCTCGTATTTTAGTCAATAAAAATATTAAACTTTAGAATGGGTTTTTATAAGCAATTTATGTTTTTATCAATTATTAAGTTATGAGGGGAAAAAGTCCCCGTCTCTCCCCATACCCTAAGCGTATGGTCTTCAGCGCGAGGTATTAACTAGCTTCTGCTCTTCAGAATAAAACCACAAATAATTGTTTTTCACCTAAATTATACTCCGCTCTTACGATAACAAAAAATAACCGGTACTTATTGTTTGACATATTAACGATGCTGTTTAGACTACATGTTTATAGAAACTTTTTTGTTTATTTTAATAAGCCAACACGCTGTAAAAGTTTGGTACTTTAATGTTTGAGACACCCTGTATATCTTCTTTTATCTCCTCAACCATGCAAGAACATTTGGTTCGATAGATCTTACTTTTAGAAGAAGCGGGCGCGTTCATAAAGAATACATTTGTCGGAAAGTGAAATTTTTTGGTCATTATACCTATCTGAAACCCAATCTGCGGACACACTGTATAATGCAAGATACATATTGTTGAGAATAGGTAATTAGACAGAGATTCCAAAAAAATCTATCCTCCGCCTATATTTTAATGATAATTATTTAATTTATATGGTTTTATTTATTTATTTATATGATGTCAAATACGCCCCCTACCGGGAATCTTCAAAATATTTTTAGTGAATTTCTCTAGTACGTTTTTATCTAACAAAAATTTTCTTCAAAGCGATAACATGGGGGTTTTCAGGATACACTCGCCCAGTACCCTTAGAAACGACATTGAAAGTATCGTAAACGCTTAAATGGTGCGTTAGACCGACAATGAAATGACTTATTGAGCGAGAAAATCCTTACATAATTAGTAAGCTTGTTTTTAAAGAAGCTTATATGCCAATACCGCCACCACACGATTAGCAGATGCTTCCGGAAGGATTACCCCGACACAGCAAAACGGGATTTATCTACACGAAAAACGGCGCATTGGCAGCTGGTGCCGACGCTATCTGGAAGGCGTCACGTTAAGTCGTTTTAAGATAATGACATATCCGGAGCAGTATAATGGGCCCTGCTACGAGGTTTAATTAAAAAGAAATGAGCCCGCAGATTAAACTATTCGCTTGCAGTTGTGACGGCGACAAAATCTGCATAAATGCAAATTATTGAAAAACGGAATGAAAAATAATAAGTCGAAAACGGCGTGGACGGAAATTCTATGAGGAAAATTCAGCAAATTTTGTTTGAAACAGTTAACTAAGTTTAGTCGCAGACCCGCTGCCGACCGTGTAAACTTGCGAGATTTGAATTTTGAATAAGGCTAAGGAATCCGGAAAGCAGGACGTTAACTCTTAGCGCGTGATTAAATGCAGATTACAGAGCTGCAGTGGTTAAAATACTCGGTAACGCACCCAACTTTGTAGGCAAAATATATATAAAGAAAATTTCAAGAAACTGTCTTTGGATATAGGTAAAAATAATTTACTTCATAATAATTTACACACTGTAAATGTTACAGTTTAGTATAATATTGTGTTAGTACTATTAATTTTACCTGTGTATAACATAAGCAATAAATGCTCTAAATAGCATTGCAACATGCCGTAGTTCCTTTTTAGTCGTACGAACCTTCTCCGAATGAAATATTTGTATACCCAATGGTTTTAAAGCTTTCATCTTTACCGCATACCTTTTCACTAGTCCAAGGTAATAAAAATAAAAACATTGTGAATAATTTAAATAATCAGCTTCAATGATTGCAAATAAAAATATACTGCAGATTATCAGTTGTATATTTGTATACCTACATATTTATTTGGTCAAAGAAATTAATTTGCTACTGTCGCGTCCTGGTAACGTTCGCATCCACTCCAATGAGTACAGATCCAGCATGCAATCAAGATAACTTTCGACAGTTACATTAGGGCATAAGATTGATCAACCTCATTCTTTTTCCAGTTCACTGTACCAAATTAATGACATGAAAACTTGAGGATTTAAAGCATATAAATGATTGGTGGATAGCAAAGCATAACTTCTTTAAAGAAAAAGAAAGTGTTTCAAAACTAATTTGCTGTCTGTAAATAAAATATAGTAAAAGGCATTTAATATTTTAATACTAACAACTTGTCATAAAATAATGCATGTTTGGCTGATCCTATAAAACGTGTTCTCTATTTTACTCAGTATATAGCAGATGTTACATGGATAAATTAACGGCTGACAGATTACAAGGTGTCCACCATAAATTGCATTGCAATCAATACAAAAAAAAATGTTAACATTTAAATCATTTAGAAACATATGTTTCTTTAAAATTTACCTGAAACCATCGTCATGTAAATATTATATTAAATAATTTGGAAAACTGTTGAACTAAACTACGGACTATATCCACATCGTCTACAGGGAATGCTGGTTCGAATCACAAGGCATGGGTGTTTGTGTATGCCGATTTATGTATGTACCTGTATTATGTAATTTATCAATAAAGAATAACAAAAAATAAATGGCTAACGAACTGCTAAACAGGTAAGGCCCTAAATATTAAAGGTAAGCGACAACAGTTGCGACGTATATGATTTCTCATGGTTTCTAATTGTTCCATCTCTGTTGGCACCGGACCTATTTCTCTTCTCTGACATAACAGACATTGCTAACACTGACGCATACCACAAAACTGACAACTTACTGTTACACACTGGAAGCACCGTAACCTAGCATCTACTGGTGATTTTGAAACACGGAAATACTTGCTATATATACTTTGTGATTTGAAAGTTGAGCCTCACGCCATTAATCTAAAGTGGGTATGGTTCAAATCGATTGAAAGCCGCTGTCAGATTCTTTCAGTGGCGTGCTGTTTAGCGGGCTAGAAATTATACATAATGTGCGCTTTCATAAAGACTGCATACATCGACAAACATGAAATAAGTCTCGAAAAACTTCCTGCTATTTAAAAAATTTTGCACAGAAAGCAAACGAAATATTTACTTACGAATTAAATGTGGGGAAGCGTAAGTCCAAATATCGCGTTGCGCTACTAAAATAAAATAAATTCGTGACACAGTAGACACTAATATTATAGGTACGCCAACTTACACAAGTTCTTTTGGTATAAACTACACTCACTAAAGGTTCAATACAAAATTTGCAAAATCACAAGATAAACCACGAGGCACTCACTACAAATAATAATGCAACGCCAGTGATGAAATGTCAATGATGACATTAGTTGGCGACATACGTTCGCGCAGCATCTACATCATGGCAGCTACTATTAGAAAGAGAGAGAAACAGGCACGTATGTCTAATCCGCAGGAGACGTACGTCCTAAATGCCACTCCATATAAGCAACGCAAGTACGAACGGCACAACAATAAAATTAGTTGTCGGTGCTTGATTCGCGAAATCGTGACGTGAGGCTCAACTTTCAAATCACCAACTATACCTCTATTTAAGACAATATTTTGTCGGATAGATCGATGTCTCTTGAACTTGTGTCAGGCAAATTTTGAGGTTCTTCGTCTTTGACAAAGATTACAGGTGTAATCGAAACGTCAGACTATTAACCTTTTGTCAGTGTTTTCAAAAGACAGCGATCTATCCGACAAAATATTATCTTATATTATGGACGCTGAAAGCATTCACCCTCGTATACCTCTATTTTTTCTCGCACCACAGAGAAAAGCTCCTAGAGTTGTAGATACCTTTAATATTTACAAAGCCAAGATAAATAGATAGGAAACTCTAATGGTGGGAGTAGGTTCATATAAAGCACCTGCAGTGTCATTAGGGTAAACTACACACGAATATGCAAAATCGATAATATAGGAAACTGTTTTAAATGGTGCATCAATAACATGCAAGTCAGATTTTTTATATTTTTTATTCCTTTTTAATTTGCACCTAGTTTGTTCTATTGCTACCCCTTCGAAGTTACTTCTCAGATAATATCAAACGACGATGGAATGAACTACTTGCAAATTAAATAAGAGATTACGTAGGAATAATTTGCAATTAAATGATGATAAACAAAACAAAATATTAAAAATATCAGATATGTTCATAAAGAACTCAATTCAGGCAGTAATTAACTTTCACTGTATAAAACAAAAGCTGTTTGATATTCACAAATAATTATAATGATCATAAATGTACAATTTATATAAATATACCAATAAAACAGAAGTATGGTAGACGATTTCGTTTAAGTCTTTTATCTCTAGATAGTCGAAATAACTTATCAAAATGCTTGTGACAAACCATCAGATAGCATATATAAGCTATCTTTTTATCCAAATTATTTTGGCGTTTTTAATACGTTTCAGTCGTATTTGGTGGGTACGTCTGATACAATTATACATTTTTTAAACAGACCTTCATTGTAAATAAAGATGTATCCAAAGGGCCTATATTATTATATTATATTATATATAATATTTTATAGTATGTGATAAATAAGGGGTGGTACCCAGGTAAGATTTCCCAAAGTTATCGGGTGATACCAGCCAGGTCCTAATTAGTATACCTATAATTTGACTAATACTACAAGCAACATAAGTATCTTGAATTGTTGTCAAGTTAATGTTGATTTTGGTACGAGATTTTTTGTCGCGATTGATTGTGTCTTGTCCGCTATCTAGAAGTAAAACAACCCATTAAACATCTTCACATCAKTKCTGCTGCTGTGATAKTATAATGCATGTGGATTAATGGTACCATAATTTACTCAAATATAATAWATTACTKTACAACCCCAGCAATGKATATCATCAGAACGCTGCTATTGACTACTACTACTACCACTGCCCTTGCAAATATTTAAATGAGCCAGTTTGCATCTGGATGGATAAAATACATTGCTTAAAGCTGTGACTTGTAAATATAATAAAATTGTTCCTCATCTATACAAGTGCAAATCGACTCGCTATTAAACTTTTAACATTTTTTTAATTTTTGAGAAAGAAGCAGAACATTTAAACATGTTAAGAATTCATAATAAACTTTTTAAGCACCAATTGTACGTACATCACTTAAAGTGTGAACTACTTTGTCCAAAAACAAGTCTATGTAGTAACTTCCATGCGGTTATTGAGACATATTTTTCCAAAGCTAGTAGAACTCACCTCCTTACCTGCAACTAGCAAAACTCGCTTTTAGTGGAAATGACTTGTAATTACTAACTGTTTACACATCCAGCAATTCAAGAATATCTTATGCAAGCTAAATTTGATTGTTATCAACAAATGATTACATTTTAAATTTGAAATATTTACGGGCCGATATATGTTCTTAATAAACTGGTGCCGATGCGACTGTCAAATAACAAAACCGTCAACTGTAAGTGCAACGTACAAGAAGTGTAGTGACTATAAAGTCACTGTATTGTAAGCAGATGCTAGCGCCAAGGCTCTGCTGTGTCACTAGGCCAACCTCTTATTTACAAACACTTGTGGCGTCACAAGTGCAGGAATTTCTACTGAAGATGGAAAAAACGTGCACAAGTTTGCAGCCACTTTACTGTGCATGAAAGCGTTGACCGCGGCTATCAACTGTCTGTCACTGCTGTCAGCTGTTCGACGTTTGTGTGCTTTTGAGCAACGGGGGCGTTTGCATTTATTTTTAACAGTTAGGCGGAAACTTACAAAAGGTAAATTTAACAAACAAAAAAGGCTTACATTCTTGAAAGCTGACTCACATGTCTCTTGCGTCGAATAACATTGCTACATCCCCAGTTTTGCAGACCCCCCAATTTTAAAAGTGTTTTTCTTCTTTATAAATATTTTTGTTAGGTTTTAATTCACATAATACGTTTACTTTACAAGTCTCTTTTAATATAATACATTATTTTTCAAATCCCCGATACAGGCGCGTTCCTCATTACAACAATAAAACGCAACATCAAATTGCCTATGCAATGTCGACACAACATTGCAGCCGCGCGTCTGTTATCGCCACTGTCCTCATAACTATTATTACAGTGGCTGCTTATAGAGTCACTATACTTTTATTTTTATAGCTACAGGCATCAAATGTTTTTTTCAGTTTTATACTACAAAGTGATTTATTCCTGTAGTACGTATAACGATGTATGCGCCACCACACTGTTTCCACCAATACAAGTATATTATACCCTAAACAAGAGTTATGTGAAGCTATACAAAGCAGTATGATTTTAGTACCTTTAACCCACTTTTCCATTTAAATAAATTGCAATATTTTTGCTTGTGCTAACAATATTGCATTTCTTATGATTAAAGTGTGGTATTTCCGATTACCGGTACCGGTTTATATTGCCCTTAAAACTTATTGTAATGCTTAATAAGTTTGGAGAACATTGGAGAACTGTGTAACAATTACGCGAACTATATCCATTTAAAGTCCAAACCACGATTTCAATTCTATGGCAAAATATAACCCAGTCCATAATAAGCGTTCAGATCTGCACGAAAACCAGCAAATTTTCTTTTGCGCCATTCAAAGCAAGCTATGCTGTGAGCATAAATCTATTTTTAATTGCACCCATTCTTCTCCGTAATTAAAATTTGCTTTGTAATTCCACTGCATTACTGGCTTCGCTCGTGGGCGTGCTCCAACCGTAAGATAATTTTTGAGCTAATTCCCGTCAAGTTCCATAACTTCATTAAGTCGATTCGTTTCTGCACAGCTCTTGTAACGAGTTTAATGCAAGTTCTGACACAGCATAGACAGATTCCGCTCCGGAGTAACGACAGAACCTGAAATGTGCTGTACATAATAAGTGATTACTTTGCCAGCATTCGCGACCCGGACAAACAGGATTCATGCGACACTTGGGAGGAACTTGTACCAGCTAGAAAAGTTTCAGGGCGAAGCATCATCCTCTTTAGAGTGTAATGGAAGTATAATGAAATGCATTTACGAAACTTCAAATCCGGCATGCATTTATGAACTTATATTTAAAGGCATAGCCCAGCTAGAATGAATATCCGCTTTAATGAGAACAACACCATTCGTTAATTCTAAGGAATCGGGTCCATATTAAACATAGATAGTTTAAAAGTAAATTAGCGATATACAGCCTCTTTTTTTTCTGCTTCGGGCATATATCAATGGACTCAGAAACCAATTTTTGAACATTGACAATTGGATACTTCTTTCATTGATTTTGTTTTTAGTGCAACCTAAAATCAGATCAGAATTTCAAAAACAATCAAACTGTAATTTGAACACATTTTCTTTGACCTGACCTGACCTGACCTGACCTGACCGTGTATTTGAAAGGATAAACTATTAAAAAACAGCCATATTGTTGATCCTTAAAGATATCAACAGCTATTCAAAATCCGTCGAACCGTGAAAAACTTATGAAAACTTTATTAATTGAGATAACTTCAGCATTATTTAAAACTATTTTGAATGCATTGAAGCAAAATGTTCACAATAGCAAAAATGAATTAGATTATTTATTACTAAGACGAAAGATGTTTTATAACTCGTATTCCCAAATACGTTGTAAAAGTGTGGTAAAAACTTTCGAATTTTGGCCTCAAATACGTAGAAGGAGCTCGCTTGAAACAAGAAAAATATCACCAAATGTTCATTAAAACGTAAATGTAAGGAATGACAAGAATATGGCACTTTATAAAAAAATCTTCCTTTCCGGGATAGTTAATGCTATCGAAATTCAAAAAGCTGAATATTGCGAAGCTTTTTGCAGGTATGAAAACAATGAACTAGAATGTACTTGTAAGAAGAAAAAACTAATTTATTCCATTTTTTTAACAAAAACCTAAATTTTATAAGCTCAAAGCGGGAATGTATCGATGTTACGAAGCTTTTTCTGCTAATCTAGTGTAATTGTTACAAACCTCGTTTATTCAACAAAAGGTTACGGCAAGTTTTGCTATCTAACACCTCAAATACATCATGTTAATTTGGAATACTACTGTTATCTGTTTACTACTGGAATGTTTAACGTTGTTAAGAAAGTTTTTAATTTGTATTAGTTTGTTTGTTACCGGATTTCCATTATTCGCTTGTGGATGATTCCAACTTTAACTTTAACCACCTAGTAAACGTGATGTAGAACCATCCTTGGTAAATGTAGCAAATCTGTAGTTGTCGTGTAAATGTTTAGTGGATATACGTATGTAATTGCAGTAAATATTATATACATTTCGGTAATTGTATAGTAAATATTTTAAATGTTTAAATGTAGTGTACACGTTTTTTGAGGTGGAAACCACCACGATGTACATTGTCAGCACCCTTTACCTTCTCCTAGTATTCGTCAACAAAAACCTTTGTCCTGTAGCGCGCTATACTATAGATTTCCCGATCAGCGGATAAAATTTGGTCTTCATAATTATTCGAGCGCTTTTATACAGGGTTTCTATAAATGATTCATGCAACGCGGGCGGCGTTGATTTCTGAATTCCTTGTGCCGCCTTTTTATAACTGCTGCCAAGCTACAATATGCACGGCGATAGTAGTTGAAGCTTGCAAATCAATGTCACACCACAGCTCCGAAATATGAGCTTTCTGCAACCTTAAAGTTAATTATCCCACAAAACACTACATAGTATGTTGAAAGTACACACTCCCAAGCGCTTTCTCATATTAAAATATATCAAGTAATTCAAAAATCGACCGATCACAAATATACATCAATATACATAATATAATAATAATATACATAAGCGCCATGGATGCATAAATTATTTATAGAAACCCTGTATTTCAGATTCGTTAGTTATTGATTAAGAACAGCAAATTATCGCTTATCGTATAATTTAAGTTTTTACAGGCATTTATCTCATCTACTGCATGTACAGGCTAATCACTATCCTAATGCATGTCTAGCCCACCAAATATTAACAGTCCATCCAAACAATGCATATTTTAATAACACGCTTAACAGATTAATTCAATGCTTTTAATATTCGTTCGCCCAGAAGCGCCTGAATCTTAAAAAGCAAGGAAATTCATCATTAAACAGTTAACGTTATTAAATCACGCTTCGTTCCTTGCACTAGACGTTCCCCGTTGCAAGGAAGCTGGGAAAATAGTAATTTCAAATAAATTGTACCAAGGCATTAATCGCTACTTACCAAAGAGAAAAGCTACTAAGAGGATCAGATTCACCCAACTGCTGTCTCTAGCACTCATCTTCAAGTTGTTAGTCTGTAAAAGACAAGGGATACAGTTACTGGTTATTCTCCCAATTAAACGACCAAGTATAAATAATTATACTTGTAGATCAAAGAATATAACAACGCTAATAATAAAAAATATATCTTTAAGAGGTTATTCTGTTTAGGTACATGGGCACTTTTTTACCTTTTCTTGGTCAAAAATACAATTAATTCGCAGCATAAATACGGTCAGAAAGGACTTTCTCCATTAAGTGTTGTTAACAAAAAGGCGAGTGATTTGAAAACGTTGAATCGCTATAATGTCTGTAGCAAACCATCCATCATTGTTGTTGGGTGTCATACTGTGTTTCAATTGTGTATCAAACATTTTAAGAATGTGCTTTTTACGAACAAGCTGACTTTTGTAATACCACGGCTAAATCCGTATTATAATAGTAAAATATAATTGCTTATTACATCCTCTTTAGGAAAGAATTTCCAAGAATGCTAAATATATGTTCCTTTATCGTTCAATACTCGTAGTTTGTAACAAAGTTTGATAGATGATTGTAGCGTTAACTTAGATACAAGCTTTAGTTAAGTTAAGGTATGATGATTTTGCATCAGTTAATGAATTTGAGATAATACATATAATTTACTTGAAGAGTTTTGCAAAAGTTGTAGTTCTTGGGTGCTAGAACCATTTCCATATTTAAATAGATGTATAGCATTAGCAAACCTTCACACAAGCGGAAGAATTGCTTCAGATACTAAATTGTAAAAGTGATACAACTCGCACACAAGTGATAATTTTTTTATAAAAAAAATTGGAACATTCAGTAGCGTGCAAAAAAAATCGGACACTGAGTGAAATTTTTTTAAACGTCGGATAACTCATGAATGAAGTTACCAATTGACACGGGGTTTTTTGCTGTTTGATTTTTATTTTCTTGTTAACATTTCCAATAAATATAGTTGAGATTGTTTCACTGTATGAAAAGTTATGGTATCACGTTTCAATGCATATCAAAATCTAACCGTGCAAAAAAAACGGACACTTCCACAAATTTAGTAAAAAACATAATTTAATTTAAGAACCACAAAGTTAACATTTATCTGAAAGAACTATGAATCAATATTTATTCGCATAACCCTTTACAGCAATCACAGCAGCACAGCGGAGTCGACCAAACTGATAATTTTCTTAAGAGAAATTTTCTTCTATTCCGCTTCCAGCGCTGCCATCAAGTCGTCCGCTTTCTTAAATTTTCGGACGCGGACGCGCCTTCCTAGCTCTTCCCACAAGTGCTTGATCGGATTGAGGTCCAGCGACTGTGCTGGGCACTGCACATTTTCTTGGTGGCGTACGGAAGCATAATCTTTTCCAATATCAAACGATATTGGTTGGCGTTCATCTTGCCGTCCACACGTCTCAGCAGACCGACCAAGTCACCACTGAAACGGCCTGAAAAATACACTATAGCATAGTTCACGTTTTCAGAATTTACAAGAATTCGACCATCCAAACCGGTTCGAAAATCTTGTAGTCGGATGTGAGTAAATTTTATTTGGTATCTTCGGACGGCATTCGGTACGTGCGCCGGCCGGTCGGAAAACGCTTCGAATACCGTTATAAAGTCTCCACTATCAAGCACGGTGGTGGAAACGTAATGATTCGATGGTAATCTTTCCTAAAAATTTCTGAGAGTATGAACTATGCTATAGTGTATCTTTCAGGCTGCTTCAGCCTTGGTCGGTCCGCTGTGACGTGTGGACGGCAAGATGAACGCCAACCAACATCGTTTGATATTGGAAAAGATTATGCTTCCGCACGCCACCGAGAAAATGTGCAGTGCCCAGCACAGTCGCCGGACCTCAATCCGATCGAGCACTTATGGGAAGAGCTTGAAAAGCGTGTCCGCGTCTGAAAATTTAAGAAAGCGGACGACTTGATGGCAGCGGTGGAGGCGGAATAGAAGAAAATTCTCCTCAAGAAAATCATCAGTTTGGTCGACTCCGTGCCGTCCCGTTGTGCTGCTGTGATTGCCGTAAATGGTTTTGCGACAAAATATTAATCCATAGTTGTGTCGGATAAATGTTAATTTTGTGGTTCTTTAAATAAATTTTATGTTTTACTATAAATTTGTGAGTGTCCGGTTTTTTTGCACGGTTAGATTTTGATATGCATTGAAACCTGATACTATAACTTTTCATATACTGAAACAATCTCAACGATATTTATTGGAAATGTCAACAAGAAAATGAGAATCAAACAGTAAAAAACCCTGTGTCAATTGATAACTTCATTCACGAGTTATCGACGTTCAAAAAAATTTCACTCGGTGTCCGGTTTTTTTTTTGCACGCTACTGTACATCATCAGAATTCATAGTTAAGTATGGAATAACTCATTCATTCCCGTAAATATCAACTTTAGAGCAAAATTACCTTGTCAAATACATGTTTTTTGTAATTCGTCATTTCTTAGCCTGCTTTTTGTGTTTTTGATGTCAACGCATTTCCATGGCAACGACACAACTTTTTTTTTGTTTTGCGGATTTGTATTGTTTTTATCCTTGAAACGATCTGCTCTTTTCAAATAAACTACGAAATGCGTTATGAATGTTTTACCGGTTTTTATTCACTTCACTTCTTTAGATAATCATTCGTTCAGCAAAAAGTATTCTCTCACTCAGGATAATGCGTGTTTTTTTGCCTAATTATATGTTACATATGAATCAATATTTAAAGGTGCATTCGACCCAGGTGTCGTAATAATATAGTATACATATAATAATGTTGCAGTAGCTAATGATAATCAGGATTCATAATAATCAATTTCTAATATTTTTTATACTTACATTGTTTTTATACTGGTCTAAATATCACAAGTAAATTCATCTTGGCAATTACTTCTGCGAACAAAATTCCCACAAGATACAAAAAACCGAAACTTATTTTCTATAGCGCGCACGCATATTTCTATTAAAAAGAGCACCAGTACAATTTATTTCAGTAAAATTAATACTGTCAGTAGAGAGTATAATATGAGATAAAATACAAAACTACTTTCCCCTTATCAAACACCACATGCTAGAACAACCATTAATCCTATATATGATTTTGTGTTCTATAATTGTCTTTTATCACTAGCACTGGTTGATCTTGTCCTTGATCTTCACACCCATATTACCACACATGAATTAGTTAATCTATGGGTCTACTACTCTACTTTCTTTTATTTATTACATTTTGGTCTTCTTAATCTCTTACACATTTTAATAATTGAATAATTAGTGATTCAATATAAATAACGTTCAATTTTACACGGTTAAACTGGTTCATCTATCCTAATATTTAGTTCCCAGTCCAATCTATCACTAGATTAAAATCAATTGAAACTAAATGGGTTCGTTTGACAAGATAGAAAGAGGAAATTGAGTTTGCTAATAAAAGTTAAAGTTTATATCATCGAAACCGACCTGCCGAACTTCAGGATACCCAATTAAGCCAAGACGACACGGAGCGCAATCTACTCTAAAAGTTTCATGTCGTGATTCCTTCTCAGTGCAATTCCGACGAATGTAGACGGATTCTCACCCAAGTAAGTATCTATTGCATGTTGATGCAAAATGTTAGGCAGTTTCAGGTGACCAAAACGTAATGCAACCATTCCAACTATGAGCAAGTTAATTTCACATACAAGACACTTCATTTTCAGTTGAAGTAACGAATTCCATTAAAGCGTCTTGCTAGCAAAGGAGAATTTTCAACAGAATGGCTGATTAAAGCACCGGGATTTTCATTACGAACATCGTTGAATGGCTTTTACAAAAGAGGTTATAAATTTTCACGGTACGTTTACGGTGAGGCAGTATTAAATAAATCTTGTTTCATATTGCCACCGAGAAATAGGTACAAAAGTACTGCATACTTTACTCAATTAATCCCTTGTTAATATATCTTTCTTCTTGTAATCAATCATTGTTGTTTCTTTTGCTATTTACTAATTACTATCTAGTTATGATTGTGTCTTATCCCCCGACCACCATTTACGGACTCACGATACATTGTGTTTATGGTCTGTATTATGTGGAGTTTTGTGCTAAACGTTGTTACATTTGGTTTAAAGACATGTTGTTTTCCGGGCTGACTCCCACGTTGGTTGTTTGAACTTGACCTTTCGACACTCACGTCGGTGTCTTCCCCAGAAGTAGCTCTGAAACTTATATTTGTGTAGACAGTACTAATACACATGTGCTCATGTTCTTTTGTTGACACATTGATAGTTGCATTACTTACTTAATTCACCATTCTATCGAAGTGAATGAGGTCCGAAATGGTATAAGAAGTACAATATAATAAATACCTTTTCTAAAGGCAAATAATCTAATTCATTATTCATTTGTCCGGCCTATGACTGATCTGCTGGTTGCCAAAAACTTTTTGAGAGAATTAAAGACTTTGGTGTAATAACCCGAATTTTCAACGGAACTGACTTTTTGTACTGGTTATTATGAAACAAAAATTAAGACAAGTTTGAAGGCCTTGAAAAACTTATATGTTAGTTGCAAACTTATTCCAAAATCCAGAATGTTTTTCCTTGTTTTCTCAAAAATGTTGTTTTAGGACCAAGATCTTCAATTTTGTTCAGTCTAATTTAAACAATTTTTTCCATGCAATAAATCTGGATTTAGATCTCATCGCGGTTACACAACTAAATTGTTCACAGCGGAGAAATTGCACAATTTTCAGAAACATGGTAGATCGAAGGAGTATAAAATTTGGGAGTATACGCCGCAGGAAAAATCTTAATCAGCTTTCGAGTAAATATGAATTAGAAATTTGAATTAAACCCACGTCTCTAAAACGAGCTCTAGCGTCACGTACTGGGACGGTGCGGATCTTATTAGGTGCAGATAATCCCGCTGCTAGCCATAATCATAAAATTCTAGCCATGGATCTGACAATCAGATCGATGGTGTTATCACAGAAAAATAGGTATTTTTTTGTATTTATTTATTCTGTAGTACTAGCGTCTCCTTTTGTCAGTCACTGACAAGTGTCAATGTTTTTCGTTTTTAAGCAAAATGAGTTAAATCAGATGACAAGTACAAGAAAGGATTACTGATATTGTGTCGTGCAATGTGCAGGTATACAATGTATACGACGCTTAACCAGCATCTTGCCCGTGGAAGGCGATCTTTTGGTAAATTGTGGTATTGTACTTTTGCAAAGCCCAGCTCCATCGTGAACAAGTTCTACACATGAACGTTGTTCACAACGTACGTATTATAAACACGTAACGTAATTACTGATTTGGCAAGAAAATGCGAGATTAGGCATGGCATATAAAAAAACTGCTACAAAGCACAATGCACAAATGCTTAGCTAATTTACCATACCGGTGCAGTTTTGATACTACTCAAAAGTATCGAAGTATCAAAAGTATCGAAGTATCGAAAGTATCGAAGTATCAAAAGTATCGAGGTATCGAAAGTATCAAAGTATCGAAGTATCGAAAGTATCGAAGTATTAAAAGTATCGAAAGTATCAAAAATATCATAGTATCGAAGTACGTAAAGTATCGAAAGTATCGAATAGGGCTGGCTGATAACATTAGACAAGTATCGATACCGTCAATATATTTGATGATGTCAATATTTTGGACGCTTCTATTTTTTTTGATACGTACTTTTCCAACTTTCCATTGTTTCAATTTCTAATATTTTAATTGAATGCTGCAATACCCATGGAACTTCTCATCATAGTGCAATACTCGATTTTCAACACATTTGATATTTTCAACACCTTTGAATACTTTTAATACCTGAATACCACGACAAAATAGTATCGATACTCGATATCGGTAGATATGACGATACTTTGAGTAAGAATCGATACTCTGCCCAGGCCAGATCAATGCTTAGGTATTTTCAATATATTTTACACTTCAGAACTTCATGTAATTTTGAATGCTATCGATACTTCGATACTTTTCAATACTTTCGATACTTTTAAACGCTTTCGATGCTTCGATACTTTTGAATACTTTCGGACCTCGATATTTTTGAATACTTTCTATACTTCAGATAATTATGAATACTTTCGATATTTCGATACTTTTTAATACTTTTGAATACTTTCGATACTTCGATACTTTTGCATACTTTCGATACTTCGATACTTTTGAATACTTTTGATATTTCGATACTTTTGTATACTTTCGATACTTCGATACTTTTGAATACATTCGATACTTCAATATTTTTGAACACTTTTTATACTCGATACCGCCAAAGGTATCGATACTTTGAGTAAGTATCGATACTTTGCCCAGCCCTAATTGTCTCCTGATTTTTAAGTTCCATTCGTTCTATTTCTATTAATAAAAAATAATCTTTTTTATAAAGATGTAGTACCCAAGACGTACTCGATGAAACGGTATATCATATTTATATAAGGTTGGCAGTTTTCTAGTAACACCCATAACAACTTCAATTATTTCTTCGACGACCCCCAGTGTCATATCTGCAGTTTGGCCATGTGAGTACCATTGTCCAGTAGCAACAAGAAAACAGTCAAGCGTGCACAGCAATTTGATATTAAATTAATTGATTCAGATTCAGAATCTGTTGCACTGCAAGCAGTTTATTCTTGTTTTAAATACATAATTTTGTAATATAATAAATACGTAAAAAGTAAGTCCCTTGAAAATTAGTGTTACAGTAGGTAAATGACCGAGAATTCTCGATGGAAGTAGATACAGGTTCAGGAATTTCAGTAATTTCAAGGCATTGTTACAGCAAATATTTTATAAGTCTCAACTTATAAATTAATCGTACATAAAGACCTAAAGCGGCGAAATCATCACTTGCCTTTGTTGCGTAAACTTTAAAGCCAAGTACGACAAAGTAACTTCAAATCTTAAATTATACGTTTTTAAATTGATCGGAAGCGATTGATTAAAGAAACATATTGACAGCTATAATATTTTTAGCATAGATCTTTTCAGCATAGATGAGATTAAAAAATCAAAAATCAAGAAATTTTCTTCTATGTTCGATAGCGGGATGGGTGAGTTTACCAAGTCGTCATTGCATTTAAACGAAAGTATATCTCCTGTACTCAGTTAGTCAAAATCATTACCTTATTGCACTAGAAAAGGTTTAAACTGAGCTTGATAGGTTAATTCAGTTGTAAGTGCTAGAAWCAATTGAATTTAACAGATGTTTCATAATAATAATAATAATAATAAATACAAAATTAAATGTAGCTAAGTAGACAGCTATTACCCAAAACTGAAAATTTGTTACTAAAGAATGCATATTACTCAATCTTCAGTAATTAATTTATCTGAAACGTACGCTCAAACAGAATTGGCCTTTATCCTTACAAATTACAACCTACTTTTATACGAAATTGCATCCTGGAATTTTCAAAGAATATTAGAAATTTTTTTATCTGAAATACCTGTTAGTATTTGAACAACTTGGCGCTAAGCAAATGTAAATATATGAAATCAGGTATGGAGTAGGTACTTGAGTCACACCGTTAATAATAATTAATAATAAGAATTAAATAAAGTTAGTAATTAATTTTATGACAAAAACATAGTAAACGATCAATTAGATTTTAATTTACCACCAATTTTAAAACACGTCTTGGCAACCATGTACTCCCACTCCACCCGTATAGTGCCGGTATTATGTTACTAGACGTCTATAGTTCTGAAGAATAAAATTTGCTGAGTATGATTATGAAATTAAATTTGTGTCGGCAGAGAAAAATGCTGATGCAGTACTTATCACGATTACCGCTAAATAACACTAATCTGAATGAAAATCAGGATTACACTCATATTTTTGCAGTGAAGAAACTTACTTCTTGATCACAAACGAGTTACCCGCAACACAATATCCACCAAAAGGAGCGGCACATTTAAGGCCTGTTTCTAATGTTTGTATGTAGATCTTTAGAGGTCCGTATTTTTTAACAAACACTTTGTAATAAATGCTTAAATAAAACATTATTAAAAGCAACATAAAAACATGTTGCATCAACATTTGAGAAAATCAAATAAGAAGCACGGAGCTTGGCATTTGTAGAGCGCTTTTTGAAGTTGACGTCCTCAACTCTCTCTAACACAGCTCTATGAGGTTTATCCCTAATGGCTTAAGATGCTGCCACTCGTAACACTACACACAAACCAGGTTGGCCAAGGAGACCAATGTCAGCAAACCTGGAAACTAGGCAGACTGGTTATTTATTATTCACGCAGATTTCTGTCGTCCGCGGTATCATGACTGTAGCTCAAAAAATCGTGAGATGGCACGCACTAAATCATACTTATCAAACATTTGTGCCATGTCAGAAACTTTGTCCTTTCCGTCTGATTCTGTGCTTATTATAAAAGCTCATCTTCAGAAATAATTCCACTCATTGTATAGGCAACCAAATTTACACGGACGAAATAATTTACGCCCAGTGGTTTTATACAGCTGCTATATATCGTTGCCATGCTTATAATTTATTCCAAATGAGAAGGTGGCAGGGGCGTCATCGCTAACGTCACTGCTAAGGACCTGTTTTAGCTGTGGTGATCTGCTGGCGCAGACCAGTGGCGCGTCGGTTTTTCAGAATTCATTGTTGTTATTGTGTTCGATGCGATCAGGCTGATAGACGAATAACCACGTGCAGTGCTTTGTGTTTTTTTCATCAACATTATACAGTAATTTGTGAATCAATACTTTCCCCACAAGTAATTATTTTCGGTACGCGACTGGTTACGCGATACATGCGGAGGCAGCCATACTCGCCGCACATATGACATCAGAACTTGGTGACGTACTTTTACATGTGGAACGAACAATACGTCACCATTCCACTCGAACTAATATTTACTTCATATGGACACAATCAGGGCCGGTTGCACAAACGTGGATCAAATTTGATCCCTGTTCGTTGCCTAGCAACATCATGAAGCCGATGTTGTGATTGGTGTTGCTAAATCAACGACTACGGATTAAACTAGGTTGACCCCCCCCCCTTAAAATATCAAAATATTGCATTAATGTTATACGTATTGAAATAAGGAGAGACAAATATAAAATATTACTTCAATATTTTGAATTTGCCGCGCTACCACCTGTGGCGGACTGTCGCCGATTATCGCATTCAGTAAACCTCGTATGCTTTCGTGTGGTGCGGGTGGTTCAGTTCAGTTTCATTTTTGTCTTCGAGTGTTCGAGTAACTTACTTGCCTTATTATTATTAATCCAGGAGTAAGTAAATAACTCAATAGGACTAATGTTTTATTAATTCTTGACGTGCAGTGTAGTCTTAGGCCCCGATTTCATTTTTTATTGCAAGCAGTAGCGCAGTGCGAGGGTTTGACGCGTTCTTATGCAAAGGCGCCACAAGTACGAAAATGGAACTCGCAATCTCCATTTGCATCGTTTCCGTGGCAGCGCTGAGTGACGATGCAAATAAAGATTTCGAGTTCCATTTTCGTAATTATGGCGTCCTCGCATAAGAACGCGTCAAACCTTGCACTGCGCCACCCCTTGTAACCAAAAATGAAATCGGGGTCTTAGTCGCAATTTTGTTTCTTTGTAAGGTAACCATATTTTTTATAGGGTACAATTCATTATGGTACCAAAATTGATGCAGATGAAGTAGTGGATATATTTAAGCGAAAACCCAGAAAACTAATGAATAGTAATTTCATGAATTTTTTTTTGTTGTTTTATTTTTTAACCCCCGCCCCCTTTCCCGACGCTAAAACCTGGCTAAGCCCTTGATAGTATGTATATTCTGAGACTGATCAACTATTTATCTACAAGTATTTTGAATAAGATATTATTTTTTTTAATTAACAAAATCTCAGTAAAAAATTATTACATATATATGATATTGTTTTGACACAAGAAATTTTATTCAATCAACTACTTTTTCGTTTGTATTATGTAGATATTACACACATATTAACCTGTTGCTTGAGGCAAGTTAATCTTAGAGTGACCAACATTTCAATTCCAATTTTACCGAATCTGAATTATGAAATATGAAACTAATTTCAAAATATGTAATAAAAATGACTACAAGATTTGCACGTAAAGGAGTATTCTTGTTCTAAACCTTTATAACCACAATGTTTAAGCACATGTTTTGAAGAGTACTATATCATATCATTTAGATGAAGACCCTATGTTTTTTATAACGCCACTGACTTTTATCCTTGTTCATAAAATACGAAAACAAAATTGTTTAAATATGTAAGATTCTACATACCGTACACAGAGTAACTGCTGTAGCTGTACCATACAATACCTATAATAGTATAATCAGGGTGTCGATAATAATAAATAAAACAATTTTTGACTACTGCAGAGCTTTCGATCCTGTGTGACTCTTTTTGAGTGTCTAACATCTATTAGCTACTTTATTTGTAAAAAGTTCATAAAACTTATTTTAATAGATCTTGAAATGAAACATTAACCATAGTTTAACAGGAAACGTATAACTACATGACAACAGTACACCACACCTATACGTTACAAACTATTATAGCTCTTTTTAATAAAAGGWTCCTTAAATTGCWTTACGAGCTATTTGGAACAAAAAAATTTTTATCACTTTCAATAAGCTAAACTTCTAAACTTTTGCACTAAGTAATAAAGTAAGATTTCCTCAAGGCGGTTTTCAAAGTCTCTAATTATTATTTGTTTTAAGATCATATAATAGTTCAGTAAAACCCTAYCGACACAATCATCAAAGAAAAGAAACTATAAAATGCCCTTAGTACGGCAATTATATTACTCACGTTCAGCGAAATGCTGCATTTCATCTACACTCATTCTCGTAGTCATATCGAAGCTGCCGAGGTCTCAATGCGAAACAAAATCTTGTCGCTATGCAAAATTTTCATTTAGCAGCCAAAATGTCACACTAATAGAACGTAAAATTTGAGCTCTGTATTTTGTGTTCCCAAATTATTTAGTGCAAAATGGATAAACGTGATCTGGATGAAATTATAGAAATTCAAGCAAGATGCCACTCCTCGAAGCCTCGAAGCATGGGCAAACGGCAGTCTCGCTACTACCTCGTTCGCAATTTGGTAAGTTTTAGATGCTTTAGTGATCTTAATAAAAGCTTCCCTCAATTTAGTTTAAAAAGGCTCCCATAATGATAATGGATCCCTGTCCAGCGGGAGATGTATCAGAGTGGGCTAAAGCACTGGCGTGTGGCAGGAGAAGGCGAAGGAGAAGCTGTAGAAGACGAAGAAGCAGATGCCGAAGAAGAAAAAGAAGCCGTTGCAGAAGGAGGAGGAAGAGGTCTTGTAGGCGTCGTAAGCGCAAGTGTAAACGTAGGCGTCGCAATGCCGAAGTCAACGAAGGGGCACCTGCTTTGAAGGAGGAGTCGAAAGTGGCCAAAATGAAAAAGTTCCTCATGCGGAAGAAATGAATACGTAGCGTTACCACCTCGTCATGATATTTGTATTGTGATTGTATTTGGTCCGAATAAATCTGCATGTCGTTACTGTCCAATCAACATGTATTATGCTTGATGTTTTCTAATATATGTATCTTCCGCAACTGTGGTTAATAACAATATTAAACGTTAAATTTGAATGGTTCATTCAATTAGGACTTTTTTACACATAGCATAAAAATTTCAAGGTTGTCAACTTTTACCTCTTACTCCTTTAAACTTTTATTTTCTTAATTTGCAGCTAAAGTATACTAGCTTCAATGATGAGATTTACACAAAAAAAGAGTAAGATCTCAAAGGTGTAAATAGAACAGTAACTAAAAAACTGCCATTACTTATTGGAAGTAACGGTGCAACGGATGGTCGAAAAAGCAAACGTCTAGGACAGCTACCAGCCCAACTACTCGTCACGAAGTTTGTAAGAAACGATATACCACCGCTGACATCTGAAGAGATACGTTCACAAAAAGTGGTTAATACAAGTCTATACTGACAGACAAGCTCTCGATGACAGATTAAAATTTTGACAGTTTTATCTTATCAGCAGGTAATCAGCGCATCAGTTTGCAAAACCAGGAGGGAGAAGAAATTTTCGACAAGATGTACAAGTACACTGTTAAGTAAAACTAACATCTGTTATAGGTGACATATTTACCGTTTAAAGTAGGAAAATAATTTATAAGACCCGTGTCGATGGGATTTGTTAATCTATATTTACTAGTCATCGTTGGCAATTCCTATAAAACTTTTGGGAACACATTGGAAGTGAATCTCGATGCACATTGTGCTTTCAAATGAAAAGATCTTTTTTTATAGGAAGCAGAGTTTTGAAGCTGTACTAATAGGAGCTGTTGTACTTTTTGTCAAACCCTATAGGGTAAATCCGGACTAGACGGCCCTAGTTTTTTTAACGCCGAAAATGAAAAAGTAACTGTAAAGTAAAAAAAATAAATAAAATCCTCATTGAGGCAATTGGCCATCTATCTCCAACTGTCCAGGCGAAATGACCGCAAAAGACTTATTATTTCCCTCTGTGTTTTTCCTTTCCCGCCGGGTTTCCCACATTTCTGGAAGGAATTGTCATAGGAATTATCAAAATCCGCATCTCAGGCACCTTATGCAGTCAAGGATACTATTTATTCGAGTGTAGTCTTCACCGCAACCAACGCATTTAGTTTTCATTTGGTTGTTCACAAGCAGAATCGTTGCTCTCTCACTTAATACATTCAGCGTCACTCTGTTGACATCTTCTTCCTTCCTCTTTCGTTTTTTTACCAGTAGGTTGTTTGTCATTGTTTTTGCCGTACACTAATCTCCCATGCTCTGCAATAATTTTTGTATCCATCCGGTGTATTATAAGAGGCATTGCCGGTCGCAGAAATTGTAAATGGTATGACTGACGATAGCTCAACAAGGAATTTTGCTGGCCTTTCTTGCTTCATGGATTCAAGTAGCTCCTCCTAGGCAGAAATACCCGCTTTTGGATGTATCGCCTGCACCTGCTGCTCCGTGGATTTTCCTGGTTTGATGTTCAATTTGCTCGATGCTGGAGTTCCCTTTAACGGCCATTAGTGTATATGTATGTGTCCGGTATCTGGTTTCGGTTTAACTGCTTTATCCCCGTTGCCTTGAAGCCTGAGATGCCGTTTAGGAATGTTGCTCCAGCTTGCAGTTGCTAATTCGCCGAACTGGCATATAGTAAGATTTTAACCACATGCCTCGTAAAAGTGCGTTTTCTAAGCGCTGTAAATAAAGCGTCGTGCGACTCGGCAGTTATAAAAACCTGATATCGTGGGGATCTGCAAACTCCAGCATCCCTACTGAATTTACAAGAGACGAGTATCGGTCAAGGATTAATGACACTTTTTCCATCGGTTTCCTTGGAAGAAAGTCAAGCAACCATTTCATGTAGGCGTTTACGTAGGTAGATTTTTGGGACATATATAGAACAGACCCTGGTGATAATCCGTCTTTCCAATCTTTTTCTTTTTCCCTTCATACCGACAGCTGCAGGTAACACGTCGTACACGCCAAGCGATTCCTTGTCACAATCCTATCATTTGCGCGGTGGAGGCTCGTAATTTTTGCAGTTGCTTCTCACTCTTTTTCAATTCGAATCGCTTGCGATTGGGATTAGCTTGGAAATCTTAAGTCAGACACGTGTGGGTGACAAACTGGGACATTTGGATTGTTAGAATTGTCGTTATTGAAGAACTCTGCACTCACACGTGGCCATTTTAGGATTTGTAGTGTAGTGAGTAAAATACTATCTGATCGAATGCGTTTTAGTTCCTTCTTGTATAATGTAAGTAAGAATTTCGATGGCAATGCCATCTGTCAGCATTACACTGACATGATGACAAAGCCACCTAGCTGCCATTATGGGAACTACTTCCTAAAGGAAGTAACCTTGTATATTTTCTAGGGCTCGTACGTTTGTTCGATTCATTCGTTTAGTTCGTATTGCATGACTTTGTATTGCATAGTATAGTTACCGCATCGTTTCGAATCTGAAGAACATCGTTAGCTTGTCTTTGATTCTCCATCCTGGTGGCATCTTTATTTCGTCCTTGATTGGGGAGTTTGGAAATTGGATCACTTGACTTGGGAAACACTCTAAGTTGGGATTTGCACGGCTAACGACCCGGTACACTCACCAGACGACACTCTGACAGACTGTGGACGTCCAACCCTGTGCTGAAAACCTGCAGGAATTCACAGATAATTCTAGTTTTAAAGCATAGGTCATTGACCCCTTAAGCCGAAGCGTTAGATCAACGCCGTATTTTGGTTTGAAGGCTTCCGTGGTTGTTGTCGATGACGTTGTTTTCCGGGCTGGTTCCCACGTTGGTTATTAGACCTTGACGTTTCGACACTCATGTCGGTGTCTTCCTCAGAAGTAGTAGTTTCAGAGCTACTTCTGAGGAAGACACCGACATGAGTGTCGAAACGTCAAGGTCTAATAACCAACATGGGAACCAGCCCGGAAAACAACATGTTATAGATCAACGCCGTGTAAATCGAATTGTATAAATATAGTAGGATTTTGAGATTAACTAGTGKTTAATGAATGATTGCCGTGTTATAATAGCCTTCAGGTCGTATAATTTTCTTTATGTAACTTGTAAACAGCTTTATTAAACACCCTTCTACTCCGACCGAACCTCGTTGTCAGCTAGAAATAACATATTTTTTTTAACGCCACAGAGCTATTGTTTGCGGTTATCACCGTTTCTTTTCTGAATCATTTGCGACAATTTTACATTCGTTTGTTACGAATCTTTCGTTAGTGCGAAGCGCTGGCTAGTGCGGAGGTTAACGGAGGCGTATTGCGTAGATTTTCGGTGACCGTGGCACTTAGTCGTGGTGCCTTATTGGCGAAGGGGTTATTTGTTTGCCTAGTAGTAGTTTTAATTAATATTCTTCTACGGGTTGATTTATATTTTGAAGTTATAATATTTCACGTTGTGTATCTTTTTTTTAAATATACGCTCTACCCGTACAAACGTACCTTAGTGTTTGCTTATATTGCAGTTTTTCAATAATTTTCGCCACGAGTAGTCCGTTGTTGTTTCACTCAAAATTCTGGTGGCGCCGTTTTTTTCTTTCTTCGTTCTCTAAGAATATTGGGACCCCCCATTCTTCCGGCTGGAGCGGCGAGAGACAGACTACAGATTGGAGATTCAAGCGTATCACCCCTAGGTGTTATTTTTAATTATTATTTTACATACAATTACGCTAATGCCTGAAGGCTCCCACCGCCTTGCCGTATTGAAGTTACTGCCTGCTGACGCTAATCCTCTTGGGGATAGGTGACCCTGTAGTAGTCCAATATCGACATAGCTTTTCCAGCTTTGTGAGCTAGGGAACGTTTGAATCTATCACCTGCTGACGCTAAKTCTCTTGCAGACTGGGTGTCCCTGGGGKAGATTGAATCGAAGCCAAGCTCGAACTCTCCGAGTTAAGTAACGTTTAGTAACTATCACCTGCTGACGCTACGTCCCCTGTGGACGAGGTGACCCTGTGGTAGTCCAATTCGAAACCGAGCTCGCTCCCTCTGGTAACCCCCATTGCTGACGCTAGCTCCGTGGACCAGGTGACCCCTGGGGAAGTGCCATTCCTAGTTGTCCTAGGTAACCTCCATTGCTGACGCTAAGTCCTGCGTGGACTGCGTGACCCCTGGAGAATTACCTATCCTATATAGTTTTAACCTGGTGCTCCATTGCTGACGCCAAGTCCCCCGTAGACTAGGTGTCTTCTGGAAAGCACCTATCCGCATATTAACAGTTAGCTGCGACGTCACCGTTCCATAAGCAGCACAACAAAGACAGCGCTCCGTAACCTCAGGTCCACGGCGACCACGCCGCCGCGCTGGGCCGAGCCCGAACCCTCCACGACGGTTACCGAGCTGGGGGATGTCACGATGCCTTGCGGGAGACCAGTGAAAAGGCTAGGTAAGAATTTCCTTGTAAAAATCTTCGTATTTAGCATTATAACAATATCTTTTTAATACCGTTTCGCCACCCAAATATATATATTAGTTTTATGTGTATTTGTTTTCTCAATTTTTTTACTCTAAGTGCTAATCACCTTATTTACTTGCCCCTAATTTGTCTATCGGTATTGATCTTATTCTGAATTAGGCCACTGCAGGCTTTATTTGGCGAGACTTCTTGTTGTCAATGCCTTTAGCAGAGATCAAAGGCTATTAGGCTACCAAGAATATCCTACAACGTGGGTGCTCTCGAAGCCCGAAAGGCTTCACCTGAGAGACAGTGGTGATGTGCTCCTTCGAACTCTAGGCTAGGCGTTGTGAGCATAGTGTCTCCACGTACCAAAATGCCGAGGATATGGGATCTAGGCTATTGCCTTCGAGAACCACGCTGAATAAGTCATACAAGGCTGTCTTTATTGTATATGTTTCCCCCATGTATTATGTGTATGTGTATATACCTGTCTTATTTTGTTTGTGCTCTTATGTTATTTTGATATTTTCCCTTGTTTGCCCTGTGATATATTGTTTACGTAAATCCCTGTCTTGTCACTTGATTCTGATAATTTCTTTACAGCTTAATTACATAATTTCTTCACTGCGACCATTATTACGGGTCAATGTGGTTCTAACACTGACCACTAATTAAACAATTCTGTTTGTTTCTCAGGCACATACAGGTCCCTGCTACATACCTGGCCTTTTCGAGGAGCCTTCTCCATCGATTTATGACGCAATATGCGATATTTAAGTAAATTCAGGTCTAGCCTGATTTGCTACCATACAAACATATTTTTCATAGTTAAATATGACATATATTTGCTATGTAAAGAATGGAGCTTTTCTTGCGGTTTTTCTTCAGTCTATTGTAAGCACTCCGCAGTTTTTCGGTGCAAAATATACGATATACAGGGTGTTCACGCTAACAGTCTACAATAGCTAACTTTTTTATTTGAAATTTTGGAGTAGTGGTTTAAATGGGGAAGTGTCTTAATTTTTTTAGAAGAATTTCATGGTATTTACAAAAAAACAATTGAACGTCAACTGTAGCAGATATTGACTACAAGTTTGATATTTTAAATAGAACGCATCTAACGCATCCGATTGGGCACATTGAATTAAACAAAAAAGTATTAAGATACCAATACCCTATCTTCATTTGTTTTTGAGATATTCTGGGTAGAATGATTTGTGTTCACGCTAACAGTCTACAATAGCTAACTTTTTTATTTGAAATCGTAGAATGATGTTCAATTGTTTTCTTGTAAACACCATAAAACTCTTCTCAAAAAATTAAGAAACTTCCCCATTTAAACCACTACTCTAAAATTTCAAATAAAAAAGTTAGCAATTGTAGACTGTTAGCGTGAACACAAATCATTCTACCCGGAATATCTAAAAAACAAATGAAGATAGGGTATTGGTATCTTCATACTTTTTTGTTTAGTTCAATATGCCTAATCGAAAGCGCTAGCAAAAATAGGGTCGTTCTATTTAAAATAACAAACTTTAGTCAATGTCTCTGACAGTTGACGTTTAATTGTTTTTTTTTGTAAACACCATAAAATTCTTCTCAAAAAATTAGGAAATTCCCCCATTTAAACCACTACTCTAAAATTTCAAATAAAATGTTGATAAGTAATTTAATTTGTTCCCCGTTAGATCTCAGTACACTAATTAAATAACGTTTTTTAATAAATATTTAGTTTTTGCGCAATTTTCTCCGAAAAATTAAATGGCATACTCTCTAGCTATATTCTACAAGAGTAAACAATACCTAAATTTTAAAGAACTCCGCGTGTTGATATCTTCATTAGTTTTTTAATTATTTAGAAAATACCTATTTTCGCGCACAAAATGAATATTAGCCATGAATTAAATGTTATTACTGCACACAGTATTACCAAAGCAATTGTTCCCAAATACAAATCTATTTTTGCAAGTTTTCTAATTAGAAATTTGTTTATACCATGTAAACTGGAAGTACTTATTACTTTAGTAGTTTCATCGAGATTGGCTTTTAAACAAAATGTTCTACGCACATTATGGTTAATATGACAGTTTTCGCAGTAACTGCTGATTGTTTAAGACTTTTGTAATTGCAGTAAAAATGTCTTATTCTATACGGCAGACAATATATGCGATGCAACATAATGTTTGCTCGGCACACTTTTCTCCGGGACTTTTTTATGAAAATTATCCAAACTTCTAGATAAGACAGCTTGTTTCCATGCCCAGCTAGATCCCGGGAGCTTACCGTGCCTAATTTTAATTTACATGAAACAATAAAACACAATAGGCCGGTTTCTATTCTTTTTGGTAAAGTTGATGTTAGCTAAAATCAACCCAGTAACCATAACAACACCTTAAATTGAGGTATACGATTGGTTTATATTTTTAAATACAGAGTTGATTATGAACAGAGAAGAGAAACTGACCCATTGCTTTTGTAACACGACCTACCAGTTCCGAAAATATGGTTGAACGAATCTAAAATGCCATTGTCAGCATTCCAAAAGCTGCAAGTGATGGTAGGCATTAAGAACATTTGTAACCACATTTTTTGGAATTATTTCTCATAAAACTTGTGTTTCTTGTTAACAGTTAACAGTGTTTCTGTTTTGTTACTTTTGAATAAAAAGCATCGTAATCTATATGAACATGTTTATGTTAAAATGACAAAAATATAATAAGTTTTGCTTTATCAATAGAACATGGTGCAGTAGCAACATTTGATGCATGGCTAATATTGATTTTCACTGAATGATAGCTTATTTGGAAATAACTCAAAAACCAATAAAGGTATTAAGGTGAGGCTTTCTTTACATAGTTCTTCCATTTGTTATGTGAATTACACCATTTTGCGGTCATTTTAGAAACTAGCAAATATTTTTTAGAAGCTTCTCTTGGCCTCTTTAGTAATAAATTTTTTCCACAAAGCTTTATTATCTATAGTTTCGAAGATATTCTACCTCGCCACACCCTATATACAACCATGACTTTTTCCACTTTTTTTACAGCAAAACATATTAATCGGCACTGATTTGAAATAATTCTATAAAGCAGCAACTGGTTACGTATTAAAGAGCAACCCTGTTTAGATGGAGTGCCATTAGTATCTACAATTAGTGCTACAAACAGTGGTCCTGCATGCATCAGGATAATTGAATCAAAATCTGCATCACTTAATTGCAAACCACCATGAAGCGCAACAACGGCTGGTTTAATCTAAAGTTCCAGCAACTACACAATTCGCCTGCTGCATTCGATTATTATCTTGTATGCTAAATAACCAAGAAACATTCTCGTTTTTCTCCGGTTTCGCTTAATGCGGTAAAATGTTGGCACACTGAAACTGCGGACATTATGCTAACTACCAGAAATATTCCTGTGTTGTATAGGAATGATATACAACGTTGGTAACTGGAACATTTATGTTAGAAGAAAGAGTGGCCGGGTGCACAGATAGCGCAAAATGTAAGCTTATTGCACCTTTTTGACTCGGACCGCAAAATACGTGGAATTTGAGATAATGCCCGTTATTACGGGCGCGATAAAATGTGTAGGTGATATAAGCCTGAGAGCGTAGTGTGCATAAAATTTATTATTATAGTCCTGGCAAACTAGAGCGGTTCCAGTCTAGTTTCGCGGTAATACGGTTTAGAGCATACGGGCAAATAGTTTTGAACTTGGGTACTGCAAAGTAGAACTTCATCTAAATATTCCGTTAAGCAGAAATCACGCAAAACTGAAAACGGCTGAATATATTTAAGTCAAATACCACTACGCCTCTCGTTGTTATTTGAAATAAACATTGTGGTTCCACTTCATCATTTTAGCATTGAAATATTGAAAATGTTGAAGGAATCGGTAATATTATGTGATATGAATGCATAAAAGATGAACGTGTAATAAACTGTAACCGCTGACCATTAGGACGCGCAAGTAATTGCGACTTTCTAAATGAACATGCTGAGGAAATTGGAAGGTCTATATTTACGTCAGTTTCCATATTATTTTTAGAGGAAGTAAGTATACCTCAAGCTGTGGTGAGAATAAGGTATGGTGCGCCATGTAGCTGACGCATTTTGTGCGTCTACTGCACACGACGTCACCTTGAGTGCAAAATGCAAAACTTACGTTTGCATTGGATGAAAATTATTATTAAATGTTAGCTCTCAGTGCGGTTTTGAATCAAATTTCTATAGCTGCTCTCTTCATTTGTACGATACCATTGTGTACAGTGGTGTAGTGTACCAGTTATAAAATGAGAACAACTGATGATGCCATTTCGGCCTAATTTCTTCCACAAAAGTTGTGGTTTATCGGGCAGATTTTGATTTTACGTATATGTGAATTTACACAAATATGAGTATGTATGTATTGATCATTCTTTTTTTTCGATTTTATCTTGTTCATATTACTTAAATTTCAGATTTGTATAACATTATTACCTATGTATTCAAAAACTGCATTCATATTTTCAATGCCAAAAATGGCTTGTTGATTTCATTAACTGTTACTTCACCAATGGTGGTGACATAATTTCTAATTCAGCTTAGCTATAAACTAAGTTTATTAGGTAAAATTAATTCACTAAAATTTGTGTTTTTAGATATTCCACTATATTGCCGATTGTTCTCTATTACTTAATGGTATACTCTAATAATTTGCAATAGATCCTCGCATGTTCTATATCTAGATATGTTTATCCTTATCGAAAAGGTAAGTTAGGATCTATTTAATACATTCCACATATATTCTTTAGTCCAGCCTAATATGAAATGCAACACTGCTTTTAAAATAGTGTCAAAATGTACCTTGCTACTTATTTTCATCGCAACCCTAAAATAATCTCATCGCCAATAAAATGACAGATGATCTTCAATTTCCATACATACGTACATTTCTGATTGTTTATTGCACAAAACATATAGCACTAGGTACCGTTAATCCTGTTGAATTCGGCTAGAAATATTATTTTCCCACATCCATATTGGGGTATATTTCCAACTCAGTGAACTTTATGTTTCTCGATTAATCATTTCGTGAGAGTTTAACCGTTAACGTATTAATTGAGTTGTGATGGACGGTTATCAAAAATCTATATAGCTCATGGCGGAGAGATTTTATTGGATAACTGGGGTGAATAAAACGCTCACGTTCAAAGTGTAATTTTAACTTTTCACATATGGTACCAATACCACAGACGTTAGATTGCTTTCAATCCTTTCTTATGAAAATTCTTATATTATTTTCGAGAAAATAAACAAAATTATCAAGTGTACTGGTTCTGCCCTTCTAGCGCAAGATATTAAATAAATGTTCATCTGATATTTATATCGGATAGTGCATTATATTTAAATAATAAAAAATGTTTCATTGCAGAAATATTTATGCAATATTTGTTTTAAAATATTTGTAAATAAATATTTATTTGGTGTATATACAAATAATAAAAATATATTTGGAACAAAACATTATCCAAACGCCTAATTATCCGAAATGCTCGGGACCAGACCTGTTTCGGGTAATTGAAGTTTCGGATAATGCGGAAGTTACAAAATTAGATTATATAAAGTATAAGCACTATAGCAAACATTTATTTATCAGGAAAAATAATACATTATGATACCCATGGTTTTAAAAGCATTTGCACATATTATGTAGATGAAATAAAAGAATGTAATGTGGATTGTTATTACTTTAAAAGTGTTCATTGCCAATGTACCACAAGACAATTTTTCCCCCACACACGAAGTTCTCTAATAGGACATTCGATTCGATTCTAATCGTTCAACTAAGCTCTAGATTCGGACACAGGCGTCTTATCTATTACCTAGACGACCAAATCTTAGAGCATGCCTGGGAAAATTTTGTGACGAACAGTAAGTCGCCATGTTGCTTGTTTGTAGAGCAGTGAGTCTGCGCAGTAACTCGCAAGTGTAACCCAATAAATAGTTTACCACCAAGAAAATTGCGATTGGCGAGATGTGTGGTAGGTCCGGTTGTTTGTTTTGACATTGCCATGACGTTCCCATATAATATATAATCATTACTGCACAAGCGTCTGGCCATACGTGAGGATCATTTGTCGCAAAATTTTATCATTGGTGTAAACTTCTAGATAACTATGCAGGATGTTTCGCGAATGATAATGACCCTGACGAAATTAAAAATGTAACCCAAAATACATTTTCATAGCCAATGCGGTTATTTTACATAATGGTATTATTTTATAAATAAATTGGGAATCCATGACGGCTATGCGCTATGATTCTTGTCACAATATTTATTAAAAGTCAAAATGTATTCAAATGATGAAAAAACAGATATGATTTTGATTTATGGTGAATGCAAGAACAATGCTTCCGCTACTGCCCGTTTATACAGACAGCCTTTTCCAAATAGAAGAGCTCCTGCCGATACAATTTTCAAGAGACTTTAATTACCTTTAAGGACATACTGGCCACCACAGAAAAAGTCAAGAGAAAGAACAGCAACAGGTCCTGACAATGAAATTAGAATATTGGAAGTGATTGGCGAAAATCCTCATATTAGTCAAAGGGAGGTCTCAAGAGCAACCGGCTATAGTCTGTCTTCAGTACACCGAATAATTAAAGGCAATCATTTTCATCCGTATCACTTGCAATTGGTTCAGGCCTTAAAGGAGACAGATTATCCTAAAAGACTGGCTTTTTGTAACTTTTTTCTGGAACACCAAAATTAGAATGTGAGATTTTATGACATTTGCTTCTCAGATGAAGCAAGATTTTCTAATAATGGTGGAGATAACAAACATTACACATGTATTATTATGCGCAAGAAAATCCACGTTGGATTCGAGAAGGACATTTTCAAACTATCTACTCGACCAATGTCTGGTGCGGAATATTGGGGAATAAAATTGTTGGGCCTTATTTTTTCGCGATGGTTTAATCGACAATAGTTATACAAATTTTTTAAGAAAATTTTACCGATACTTCTCCAAAATGTAAATTTAGAAGTAAGACAAGATCTATGGTTCCAACAAGATGGGGCACCTGCGCATTATCATAGAATAGTGCGAAATCATCTTGATTTGGTTTTGCCTAACCGATGGATAGAAAGAGAAGCCACCGAGAAGCCCGGACTTTACTCCTTTGGATTTTTTTCTGTGGGGAATGGTAAAAGAGCAAGTATACGAAACACCAATTGAAAGTGTAGAACATTTAGAAAATAAAATATGTGATGCATGTAGATTCATCACTCCAGAAATGTTAATGCATGTTTAAAGATCGTTTCGGGCACGAATTCAAGCTTATGTAAACAGCGGAGGGCGACATTTTGAGTATTTATTACATAAATGTTATTGAATAAACATTTTTCAAAAATAAAATTTGTTTTACAATACCAAATTTACTTAAGCAACTGATTGAAGTTTATGTCAAAATTTACGAATTTATGTTTTATATTTTTTAAGACGATGAACAATTATCAATATTACCTCTGCAAATGTAATTTGGGTTACATTTTTAATTTCGTCAGGGTCATTATGATTCGTGAAACATCCTGTATATTTCTGTAAACTCGGATCGTACAAATTGTTAACGAATTATTGCAGAGAATGGGTTACCGAGCTGTTAGACCTGCTTAGACAACATGTAAATATGCTGTGCTCTCGTCGTGTCGTCTCGTCGACTATGAACGTCGCACGAACATGCCGAATCAAATGAATCAAGTCGTTCAATCTGAACCACTTGATCATGAACGACCCAACTGCCCAACTCCATCAGTCACCCGTCAGCACATTTTGGGTCTCCATGGCTTCCTATGCGCGCAATGGGTGCCCCTCGGAAGCCATATTGGATGACGTAATCCTAAAAAGCCTAACTGCAGAGATTTTGAAACAAAATTTGCGGTAATTGTACCAAACGAGCCTATCGCAATTTGGGTGATTTTTTAATATCCATGAAGTGTGAGCTATATTAGTTTAATATTTAACGTTAATCCTTTTTGATTCCAAATCCAATCCTGATACTGCTAACAGTTACGGTATGTACCATGCTAAAAAAAGCTGTTGGCTGTGAATTACAATATTTTTTTCAAAATTGGGCAATAGACTATAAAATTAATCATTTGCAACTAAGTAGCCTTTTGAAAGGTCTAAGTAATATTTTTCCTCATTTTAATTTGCCAAAAAAGTCCATGTTCTTTGTTGAAAACCTTAACATTTCATAATATTCATATACTTAATTATTAAAAATAATTTATCAATGCAGTTTATTTCAGAATTAAAAGTATCTTGTAAAGATACTTTGGAGAAAGATATAAAAGTAGAAGTTTTAAAGACACCTTGTTTAAAATTTATTATTATTACTATTACTATTATTATTATTATTATTATTATTATTATTATTATTATTATCATTATCATTATCATTATCATTATCATTATTATTATTATTATTATTATTATTATTATTATTATTATTATATTATTATTACTATTATTTCTAAAAACATAACTACAAAACTTATTTATGTAGGTATGAAAGATGCTTTAAGAAGTATCAGACGTCGCTGAAGAAACTGACAATTTTATATTTTTGGAGTATTTTATATAAAACGTATCGACTTAGCATACACGTGTTTGTGGGAATAACCAAGACCGTAGGTGAGCAACCGAAAATCCTACCTCGAAGCCAAACTACACACGTCTGCCGTCATGGGATTTCCAGCTACAATTTCGCACTGATATCTCACCCGTCGTACATGAGTACGTGCAACCCTAACCGCAACCCGTCTCTCGATCCAATATATCAGTAGCAACTCCCGGAGGGGTCCTTGTTTGCCAACAAGGTGCGTCTTGATGAATATTTATGGCGACCGGCAATTATTCCACGTAAAAATGCCGTCGCTTGTTTGCCCATGTAACTGAGTGCCATCTTAAGTTAGGGTTAACATTTAATTGCAATTATTCGCAACAGGTCCGCATCGTTCTCGTAGAAAACTGGTAAACAAGTCTTACAGTTCTACACTTCTCAACCGATACTCGTCGGTTGTTCTTAATTGATTTAGGATTGTTTTTTCTGGATCTTGAATTAAAAGTAAAAGCAATCTCTCGTCACACCACATAATTATGCTGTGCTTGCGTTGTCGTGTCAACCATATTTCGAGTTTTGAACGATGAACGACGGTGACTTATTAGCTGTGAGCCGAATCGTAAACGAACCAAAGCAAAATCACCCAATTTGAACGATTCGGTCATAAATGACCCAGTTCTATTAGTCACCGTCACGCGTGAGTTCATTTTGGGCAACGAAATCCATATTGGATGACGTAATCCTTAAAAGCCAACTTAGATTTTCATTTCTTTTTATGCACTTATAAATAAAACGTTTCCAGTTTCAGTAAACATGAGTCACCCTCAATAACTCCTATGGAAGACAAATTTGAGTAAAATCTTAAAACAAGTCGAATTTGCATTGGAGGAGGACAGGATAACTTGTTATTTAACGTTCGAAGCTGTCAAAGCAGCTGGCAGCTATCGCCGTTAATTTTGGTTTAGGATTGACTGGTGCGCAAAATTCAAGTTGAAATGACTATCAACGCCTTTTTTAAAAAGCGTAGGAAGAAACGATCAAAAGCTGCCTCTGTATTACATCATATTTCAACTAATTAAATTTTTAAAATGGCTCCCATTCAACCTCCATACAAAGGGTAAGTCGCAACTCATATGCTTTTCTGGAGAACTCTGGGATGAACTGCTGGCACCTGGCACTCAAACATCATTATTAGGATATTGGTTGCGTTTCATGAACCTTCGACTTCAAGTGTACCGAGAGAAGAAAATCCATGCATATTAGATCTGAAGACCTTGCTGGCCATTCAATCCAATACGCCTTGACATTGTCATCAACGAATTACCTCACAGGAGCTGAGAAACTAATTACCCCTAACCTTTTTTCATTAAGTCAAACATATGGGGATAGATTAGTGTATCTATTATATCGAGCAAACTTGAACATTTGGATTTTTCTTCGAGGAAGAAAGAACGATGAAATCACTTAATATTGCAGCCCATACATTAAGCTTTTTTCTTTAAGTGTGTACTTTCTGCATCCAGTGAGGATTAATACCGTCACGGTATCTAAAGTTATGCCTTTTACATGGCCATTTAAGAAAAATGCCTAACAAATGATGATGACGTTTCTGAATGTAAATATCATTTTGGAATTGAAACTTTTAGCGCTTTGAACGGTGGGTAATAATCAGTTACAAAATTCAAACTAGCAATGGAAAGCAAATAATTAAGGAAGATAATTCAGTTTATACTGTGCGAAAAAGGATGCGAAGGTAAAAAAATAAAATAGAAAACTGAAGGCCAACTTCGAATATTACATTTTAAAATTTTCCCGTCCGGAATAAAAAATCGACCTGTTTCTGGATTTTACTCGAATTTGATTCTCATAAGAATTGTTGAGGGTGACTCGTTTTCATTAAAACACAAGTGGAACATGTACCCATGTAAAAAGTACTTCAAAGGATATATGTCAACATATTCACAGAATAATGTTACTCAAAGATAAGCTCATTGTACACATAAGATTTCCTAACTATACGAACGTAATAATATAACCAGATTACAATTTTGATCGAAGCGTATGGCCGCCTTTGCTTGAAGGGACTAATTAATTTCAGAAGATATAACGAACCTGTATTGTTTTGGAAGTCTGCTAATCGAGTGTGGCATGACCCTAAACCCTAATCATAGTTAGTCATTTTGACATAGGGTATAGAAATTGGAACTGATTTTTAGAATCCACATTGCAACTATGTTATGTCCTGTACCGGGTGTTAGGTGTAGCGCGGACATTGGCCATATCGCAGAATCGGCTTAGATGGAGCTTACTAACAAAATTAAAAAAATTAGTAAATTTATCACAAGCATAAGGATTTAGCTAAAAATAACAAAATAGTAATTTCTTAAAAAAACAACAGGAAAACAGCATGCTTTATAAACCTGAAAAAATAATTACTGATATAATAATAACTACAATATGATACATATCATATGATGAACATTGATGTACACTCGTATAAAAAACCAAGTATAATCGGGTATAATACAAATTAAAATTTGTTAAACAACTAAACAATACTTATAAACAGTAAATTCAAGCTGCCTGCCATTGTTTTAAAAATACAATTGTAGCTCTATTTATCTTGTTTACGAACTTGTAATTTTCTGGGTGGCATTATGAATTCTATGGATCATGCCATTTCGGACAGTTGGTTGTTTCTGGAAAACATAGTTGTTCCTTCCCCATATATAAAAGTCAAGCACTGTGAGATCGGGGGATCCTGCTGAGCACGAAATCAAGATTTGGAAAATGGTGTTTCCAGATGTGCATGAACACGTAATAATTAGATGGGCAACCCTCACGCTTTAAAACACATGACAGGGATATGTCTTCTATTAAGAAACGTAAATACCTACCACCATTTAGATATTCATCAAAGAAAGCCCAGTAGTGCTACCACAACCACAACACTATTATGTTGGTTATCTATTTCTTGCACCCGGTGCGGATTACTTTGTAAGGAAATTTAATTGGGTTTTTTTGCAGATAAATATATTTATGAAGAAGTATTGCCAGCTCTGACCAGGATTTGAACCCGGCATCTTTTGATAGCTAGTCAAACATTCTAATCACTGCACCATCAGAGCCATATTAAAATTCCAGGTGAAGGTGGCCTATATACAATGATGTATCAAAGTTTACGAAATGTAACGCTACTAAGCGTCATTTGCCGCTTTTGTAGCTAAGTTGCTCGTCGCTGTTTTTTGAAAGCTTCAAAGCAAACTTTTGTACGGTGCTGTGGCCAGATACTGGCGAACAGTAGCTAATTACAACCTAGTTGTTAGCACATTTGGCTAGTAATCAAAAGGTCCTGGGTTCAAATCTTGATCAGAGCTTGCAGTCTCTTTATAATCATTATATTATATATCATACGGGTAAAAATAACTTTGCCATTGCAATAATTTGGGTTGTAATTATTGTTAGTGCTCCAATTTTTCAGGTACAAGTACAAATATTTTATGTGATGTTTCAAAAATATCGACAGTATTACATATCCAGTTGTAAGATCTACATATATACAGGAGAGGAGAGTAGAAGTGACGGTTAGTGCGAGACGAACGAATATAAAATGTATCAGAGGATCTTGCATTTAGTCTAGGTACAAGAAAAGATAGTTGATTCAATAAACATGCTGATAATCTCACCATGCACATTTATATAAAAATTGATATAGGTTTCGCCGAAAACTTAAGGGATACAATCGAAATTCCGCATAAAGCGTCTGTGAAGGACAGTCAAAACACGGATAGCTGTTATGTTTCTTATAATATAAGTATCGAGAAAAAATTTTTTGTATGCGTTCTATTTGATTAATATAAATATTATAATTCGGACTGAAACGTATTTAAGTTATATAATAAATAAATAAATATAATTTCAAAATATCGTTTAATGAACACCAGTGCCCAACAGTCTCGTTATACATTTGATCAGTACGGAGATTAAATGACAGCAATCTATCAAAAATGATTCCCAAATCCTTCAACTTAGGTACATGTTCTAGTTCAGTGCCATTAACGCTGTATTCACAAACGATCGCACTCTGGTTCCTACCAAACGACCTAACTTTCAGCGCACAAAAGAGAAAATTGATTCAAGTCGCTTTGCATCCTAGTACAATCATCGAAATATTTAATACATCTTACAATCTTCAGATCATCAACATAAAGTAAAACATGCGTCGTAAAAATAAAAAACGCGTCATCAAAGAACGACAAAAAAAACAGAACTTCAAAATTAGAWCCTTGTACTACTCCACTACATGTCTGAAATGGCTTACACCTATAACGCAAGTACTCAACATACTGCAAAAACCCAGTTAAATCTTCTTATAATCATTACATACCATTAAGGTAAAAGTAACTGTGTCAATAAGTATTATGTCTATTAATGCTTCTGGAATGAGTAAAGGTGGCTTCATCAATCCAGCAGCCACTGACAGTACTGTACTCGCATTTGAAAATCGAGTTTGTGAGAGCTTGGTAAAGTTCCGTATATATGGACGGTATTTGTCTTCCTGTAGGATTTTTTATGCTCCCAGTAGACAATCCGACGTGTCAACGTAATGCTTGTGTGAGGCTTGCTTCCACATGCGCCAGGACATTAATTATATTATCCTCGTTTCTCGTTCTGCCAGTTATTGGGTAGCAGGCACACGCCGTACTTTCACGTAAGCAATTGGGTATCCGGAGAAATACATATACTTTTCTTGAATAAATAGTTCCATTCGGATATTGCACAGCATATTCCCTTGTGGTGACTGAAGTTTCAAAAGATTGAAAATGCGTTTTAACCATGTCACGTCACCGTTAGAATAAAACATTTTTCGTGTTTCCTTTTGCTAATCACAACTGAATTTCACCGAAATTAAAGAAGCCTAAAACAATACAATAGGTTTAACAACACGATATTTCAATTCTCTTGTTTTACAAGGCGTAATCTGTTTTACACAGCCTGCTCAGTTTACAATATTCAATTAATTTGAGCCGCAAACATCGTATCTTTAATCTAGACGACTAAATCTTTGGCATGCGCGAGAAAATTTTGTGAGGACTAGTAAGTAAGTCGACGTATTGCTTGTTTGTAGGGCATCGAGTCTGAGCAGTAACTTGCAAGTGGAACCGAGTAAATAGTCCCGTATAACCTTAACTGCATATACGTCTCGACCTACGTGCACGATGATTAATAATGATAAAATCTTGTCATTGCCTTAAACTTCTAGGTAACAATGTATTTCTGTGTTTTGTGCTCTTTATGGCTATTGGCGATTCAAATTAATATTTTCGCATGCTCCAGCCATCAGCTGGTCGCGCAGAAAGCAGTCCACTTGATTCGTTCGCGCTGTGTGGCGTACAAAATACGACTTCGTTTGAAAAAGATTTTTACCTTTTTGAAAGCACTATTGCCTGTAGGTGTAGGTATGCAGAAAAGGTTAGAAAACTTTAGCAAGCTAGTAAAATACATGCTTGTATACCATAACACACAATAACCTACTATATTTTTTAAACTGGTGCTGCTATTTTCAGTTTTTACTCTATATCTGCATACATCTGCTTTGATGAACAGGAGAGATGAACTGTGGCGTAAATTGAAAATTCAGCATGTATGCATAAGGTGCATGAAATGCACATGCACTCTTACCGTAGCAATATTACATTTTAAATATGTATTTTCTAAACAAAACAGCTGTATAAAAATGGTTGTATGTGGAGCATCATAAACAAATAGGCGATCAAGAATCCCTTGTCATTCATAAAAGCATCTTGGTATGAGATGATATCGCTTTGTTAAAAAAAAACCTTTTTGGAATGTGCCTTTTTTGGTAACACCACGGAACCTTTACTTACTTAGCATAGACAACATGTGAACGAGTTATTGTTTTATATATAAATTACACCTCATATTTAATTTGTTATTTTCTATAAACGTAGGGAAGGACGATAAGATTTCCAACAGCTTTGTACATCTTTCAGAGAATTTAATTGAATGTTAGAAGAAAATGAACGAGGAAAAGTTCTTGTAACAGTAGTCTTTACTTCATTATCATTATCTTTTCTATGATAAGGTTGGTACAAAAATAATAGGGCTTCAGTATCTTGCTCCTTTAACGTCTATGTAATTCTATGTAATTCAGTGGGAACAGGATACTTTATCCCATTTTTTGGTTTTGCAATTCAGACGGTGCCGATGTATACCTGTAAATCAAGATGCTATAAATAGCTGGCTTTGTTGATCATTAAATCCACTACGCTTCCTTTAATAGGGAAGTAATACCTATACAAACTAACGTGCCTTTAATTTAGCTTCAGAATAGTAGCTATAGACCAACAAAAGCCTTATTGTTTTCTAGCATTCTTTTTATATTTACTTATTTTTATAAAAAAAACTCGGCTGTCGCTCAAACTCATTTATCGCAATGCGTACACGAAACCACGAAAGCGGAAACCGCCAAGCAACAGCGACTGTTTTTGAGTAGTTCACTATTCTGCCGCTAGACTGCGTATCGCTTAGCTTGAATCGCCAATAGACACCGAGCGTTGAAGTGAGCGCAACGCCACCTCTGCGACTAGCGGTCGAAAGCGGCGTAATTGACGGGAGTGAGGTTGTGTTCTGTGGCGAAAACATAAATGCTGATTACTATATAAGATGTAGGTTTAAACGCATTCTAGGAAGTAAAATCTGAACAAGTTTTTAACACAATTCGAAGCAAATCTGGTGCCAGTTGTAGAGTTTCTGCGCAAACTGTACGGCGAAGCTCTATTTCTTTACCGCCGTACAACATAATAATTGAAGTAAACAGGATTTTCATTTAAAATGGAAGGTCTTTCAATAAGCGCGCGCCAACTTCAATATTAACTTGAAATTGCTTATATTCTAATTAAGTGGCATTCGATTTTTGACTGGGACTGAACTCTATAAATAAACTTTTTAATAATACATACACCTACATAACACTATGAATTGGCTTAATTTGTTTACTCACGTCAAAACAGTTTATAGGGTCTGTCGATGTTAAATTGGAGCAAATAACCTGCGCGTGTTCAATCAGTATGTGGTAAGAGTCTCATAATCTGCATTTAAAGATATACCTAACGCATATATTCGAACTTAACAAATAGTTTACGATTAAGACAGAATAAGATCAAAAGTGATGTACCTGTACATATTAATATATATTGTATTCAATCTGAATAAAGTTGATCTGTAAAACTCCAAGCACAATCGCATAAAAATACATAGGTCTTCTTTGAGAAAGGCAAATACTTTGTCTGGTCTCTCTTTTCCGTTTTCTTTACACTAAATGAATGTGGGTTTTAAATTCAAATTATAATACACTACTTCCTGACGGCGAATACATTTATGCTGTTTGTATATAAAAAAGAACGTAAGCCAATCTTTCGGTATGCCTCTGTAGCCTTTCCCCTTAACCCCCTCCTAACTCAATTGTTACACAAAACAATGTCTCGCGCTTGTTATTTTATCCCGGTCCTTTGTTGACTGATTTGCTCGGATCTGCAAGAACGACGGTTATTTGTTGGAATTTGAGGCAATACAAACTGAAGTTCGGCCCTTAAAATAGCATTAGACGACGACGTCGTTGCTAACCTTCAGTTAGAACGTGCTTTTAATGGATGCAGCTGGGTTTAAAGCACATTAAATAGTGCTTAGGAGCTCTGTCTGTGTAGTAATTGAACGGGAATGTGGAAATAAATCTTACAATTGCAGTTTAGATTTCACCCAGGATTTTAACAAAAACTTGTCACCAGGTTTATGCATTTATTAAATTTCACTTAAATTTGTTTTGCCCAGTGTTACGCAATATTAGATACCTCAACGTACGAAATAAATTTTTAGCCTTGTTACTATGAAGTGTGATATAAATGCAGCTCAATTAATTCCTTAATGTTTATTGTCTTGACTGCTGACTTGCTTGTTTTTCATATTCGTTTGTTAATAAATACTATGTGCAGATGTGTGTATTTTATTTTGTCTCCATTTTTACGCCAGTAATAAAAAACTTCCTTGGGTCTGTAATGGTTCACGTTCGCCATTCTTGGCACACAACTAATACGGTCCTGTTTTTCGTAAACTTTTTTTAATGCAAATTCATTATTTTTTCCCAAATTTATGTTTGCTATGTAATTAATATTTATTAGCCAATTCTAACGCGCGCGGCTTTTGCGTAGACTCCTACCTATGGATCATTACAGTACATATGCAATTCCTTGTTGAGTTGCCTAGATGATTTTTTTTCTCAAAAGCTTGCGACCTGGAATCTATAGAGTATGCGTATAAAGCGTGCTGCTGCTGCTTTAGGGAATAAAATAATTTTTGTATTTGAGCAAGATGATAACACGGGTATAAGCACTGATATGACAGCAAAATTGCTTTTTTTCCATGTCCCACTTCACATGTTGCATGCGGTTGCGCATACTAATACCGCCTGTGCACCTGACGTGAATAACAAACAACTCGGGTATATCCACGCGATCAGATGAATAGGGCACATCTGCCTTTTCAGAAGTTAATAACGAACCAGCTCATTTGAGAGCAACATCATTGATATGTCGTCTAAAGCTGCATATAAAGCACGTGGTAGGTTACAGTTAACGATAGTTACAATGTTAAAGTTATAAAGATAGTTGTCCAATTTTTCGTTTTTTTTTGACCGTGCAATAACCTTTTTTATCATAAACCGTTTCAAAATTGATCTCTTTAAATGACAGTAGAGAGTGCCACTAAAACACGTGTTATTGCATTTTCAAAGTTCCAAATGAAATAAGGTTGTATTGCACTTAAAAAGTTCAGATTACCCAATAATTGCTCGTTTACTGACAATGAACCCTTGGTTGAAAATAAGCCCTTGTATATACTGAAAAAGGATGTCCTGAATTACCCCAACACTTGGCTAATGTACAAAGTATCAATACCTTTTTATTTAGTCGTCTCAGATTGATACCGTTCTAGACGAAGAATTATTGGAAAATTTGCTATACAGGGTGACACATAAGACTTTAGACCTCTAAAAAACGACATAGAATTTTTATTTTTAACCAAATCGAAAAAACTTTCATAATAACATGATATCATTTTAATAGATTTTCAAAATGACCTTCCTTGGCCTTAATACAACGACCAACGCGTTTCTCAAAATTTTTTACAATGCACGCTACCGTATCCATCGATATCTTTGCCCATTCTCGTTGCAATACGGCTTTCAGGGATTCGAAGGTTTAGTGACGCGTAGCGCAGATTCTGCTCTCCGAGTTGGACCACACTGCAAAATCCGGCGGTTCGAGATCTGCTGAGTTAGCAGGGCAAACATCCCCAGGAATCAGCTCAATTTTCGCCTTTTCGAACCATGCAATTGACGACTTCGCGGAGTGAACCAGCCTACTGAAACTTGCAAGGCCGATTCTTCACAGTTTTCTTGGACCATGGAGCCAGCACGTCCTGAAAAACGTCTTTCTGACACATTTCGGCGGCCATTCGAGCGCCTGAGTTGGAAAAAAACAGTTTGGCATTTTCTCTTTTGCCATTTTCCGCATCGACTGTCCATAGTTGCAGTCGACTCGTCTGGTGTAGAAACAGAAGTCGGCGTTCCACTTCTTGGATAGTCCTCGGATGTGCCAAGCTCTTGTCATTTTATCGTGTAACAGACGATTGATTTGGCAACATTGAGCTTCTTAACAATCTCGGTGGTGGCAACGCCTGCCTTATAAAGACCCAAAATTGCTGCTCGCTTCTCTTTAGCGCTCATTTGTTGTAAAATGTAAACATGTGTTATCAGATCTTAAACAAAAGTTTCTTGTACACAATTTGAATTCAAATATAATAATATAAATTTTATAACTTTCAGAAATTACAAAGAAAATTGACATCAAAGTTATGCTTCACCCTGTCACAGTTTCAGCCGACGTCGGTAAATTTAATTTTGTTTTCACTACTGAGAACGAGGTCCTAGAAACCCTCCTTTCAGTCAAGTCACTAGTGACAGCCTGTAGCTCATGATGATATTAGCATTTGTATGCTTTATTTGTGTTGCCCATATATATTGCCGTATTTGGTCCATATAATGAACTGCCTAATTGAAAGAAATGCATTTTCCAGAAAAAAAAGCGCATCCTCAACAATACTGCTGATTTACGGCCAATAAGTATTTTCCAAGCGCTCTGTAAAATTTTCAAACTTATTTTATACAAGCAAATCAAAAACCACCTTGAAAGGCATATTGTACCTGAAAATCAATCCGGTTTCCGTAGTCACAATGGCTGCTCTACAGCTCTCTTAACTATATTATTACTGCAATTGATAAAGGTATGTTAACTGAACTTGTTTTATCAGATTATACAAAGGCGTTTGATATAATCAACCCTAAACTTATGATTGCCATGCTACATCATATTGGTTTTTATTTTTACGCAATGGAATTGATGGCACAGTGCTAGATTACAGATGATAAAATACAGGGAGCCGATATCCGATGCACATGCTTGTATTAGCGGCGTACCGCAAGGGTCGGTGCTTGTCCGTTGCTATTTACTATATACGATTCAAGCTTTGCATTATTGTCGAAGTCGTCATTATGCTCATGACACAGATTTATTTCTCCTTTGAGGAGTCCCAAACAGAACTTTCCAATTTCAGGATTAACACCCACCTGAAATCGTTATCTGATTTGTAGTGTAGGTATTCCTTAGCTGTTATTAGGCCCCAGAGCAATTAAACTTTCTAGATTAAGACTAATAATACGCTGCTAAATGTATTCTAAATTTCAACGACAGCATAAGGAGAGGCATATTATCTCTGAATTAGCTAAATCTAAAAAATGCGGTTTAGCCATATGTGTTGTCTTTTTGTTAGAATTATCAAATTTGGTCAACCTTAATATCGATTAAAAAATAACATTTCGGTGAGATGTGCACAACATTCTAGTTAGAGATAGGCATCTGCTTACGCTGCCAATGCACAAAACAGCTCAATATCCTTATAATACTTAATGAGATTGATAAGCGTGGCTTGAATGGATTCGAAGCAGTTCTTAAATAACTGATACTTAAGTAAAACGCTCTAATTCCAAACATAATTTGTAGTTTTGCAGTTAATGTGTCACCTCCTTATTGCTTCGAGGTAACAAACACCAAAAACAAAAGAGGGAATGGCGATAATTCTTTATTCGAATTGCTAAAACAGAGCAACAAAGAGTGAAGGTACTTACCCAAAAAAAAAATAGGCACAAGCTTCTATTGCACCGACTAACCCACACGGCAGAGTGGGGTGGGTAAACATAAAAATATATTGTAGTTAAAAAGAGCGCCACCTGTTTTGTATGAGCTTAGAGTGAAGCTTGCGCCGGATTTCACAATTAAGAAAACGGGAAACCACTTAAAAAAATTCACGTAAGAAACCAGTACAATTTTCGCCAACTAAAATGTTAATTTATTTAACCAACCCTGATTTATAACAACATACGTACGACACAAATATCTGTGCATGAATAGTTAATAGCGGTAATACAACTATAGCTATATGTTTATAGTAAATATTGATTGCTAACAACAAATCTACAGAGAGAGAAATATGAAATGCATTTGTGTGACAAAACAAACCATACACAACCGTGTGAGACGAGACGGTGGTACCTATAATTAGAAATAGTTTCTTACTTTGCAATAACATCAAAGTTAAATTTTCTTAACGTAATATATCTTGTATTACCAGCTTTATTATTCTTTCTCTTAATTAGACACCCACAAAAACATGCACGGACTTGCCGTATAATGGAGAAAATTCCTAAAGAACCACCGTTTAGGACACCAGCAGCAAATGGAGTGTAGATTAAATTGTGGTAACTCCTAATGACGAGGGTGATGACCTATAAGGCGGGGCTTCCTCAGATGATCCAAATCTCCACAAGACGTAAACTTCGGGTTGTAAAACACCTTTCCAATATAATGAATCCTATTGTAAAATAATGGGAACCGACCCAGATCACAAACCTAAGGAAACAAAAAGGCCTAAAAATTTAAAATACTGATCAACAAAATTTATCTTTTATTAATCATTTTCTTACCAGGTGGTGATAAATAACCTTCAGTTAAATTTAAAATTTGAGAGCAGCAAAAATATATTAGCTACAAATTCAGCTAAGGAATTCAACCAACAATGGGTTACAAAAGCCAAAGGACGAAAATGGCTAACAAATCAGTTCAATTACTCCAAAATCGCCAAAGGAGAACGTTAAGGCAGGATTTCTAGACGAATCCGCAAAATATTGCGATATCTGCTCGCACCAATAGCAAAAAACATACTGGATCCAAGGATCCGCAAATAGGGAAAAAAGGTTGATAAAACTCTCACTTGATTCATACTGGAAGCAAAGTAACGAGAAAGACGACTGGTTGTATACCATCAAGAGCAGTACAAAATGAAAAATTCATAAAATACCACAAATAAACCAAATAGTCGTTCACAAAATAATTCATACGTAACAAATGAAGCAAGTTTTTCTTAACCATTGCTTTGGTATATAAGCAAAACCAGTTCTATGCCGTGTTGTCTACACTAGACCTAAACTGCACTGATGAGCTGTAATGACAGCGAAATAGTATTATCTGCAGTTGGTTGAGGTGTAGACAGCACAGCATAGACATGCATTTTTTCTTAACATAATTTATAAATATTCGTTGATTAGAATGAAAATATACCAATGCATGTTTAACTAAAATTCTATTATAAAAATGAAGTAATTTAACAAGTACACTAATATTATATTATAATAAATTGAAATAATCGATCTTGTGATTAACTGAATAAATGTGTATTTATTTAAAGACTATATTCGCTGTGATCGGAGGATTACACTAAATTTGGTTTTGGTAAAAAGGAACTCTCGTGTTCGCCAGGAGTAAACTGTACAAGACCCGAAACGCAATTACGTTCTTGCGCACATTCTCGTCCTACTCCCTCGGTATCTGTAACCAACAAGCCAAAACTTTCCCATTCGATTCTGAATGCGCGGCGAAACTCCTTCACCAAACAAAAATTTTTGAAAGCGGTCATACATCTCCCCTTTTATACCACCCTACGCCAGTTCTCTAGACGACGAGATTTATTGTCCACGCTGTTGGGTTCCGGAGCGGTATTCTTGTAATTACTTTCTTCGCTCTTGTTAGCTAGTAACAACAGTTTGTTATGAATTATAGTTGCGGAGTCTTAAGCCACGACGTCTACATAAGGCAAGTTTAATCCGTTTGATACCTTACGCTGGCATCCATCGCCCTGATTCGGGGCAATTTGTCAGTGGCCGGGAAGTTCCGAGATGTTAACTCTCTGTAGTTGGGGCGCTGTGGCTGATGCAAGTTCGAACTTCGTTGTACTGACCCGTTCATTCAGCGAAATTCATTGACACGAGAAGCGAGTAATAATTCTCACCAGAATCAGATCTTCTCAACGCTATGTATTTTAAAAAAGGCTAATAATGTATAGTGCCAAAAAAGAACACAGAAAAGCTGTTGAAGATACAGAAGAAAAAATCCAAAACAAGGAGTTCTAATTTTCTGTTAAAAAGTGTCGACATCGTGATGTGGGTTTTCTTAAAAATTATAAATGTTATTTGGTAAGAGAAGAGAAACAAAACCTGTAAGGATTAAAAGAATTTTTCGAGAAACTTTCCAAAATAACAGTGAGGAAATTGATATGTAGAAAATATTTTACCATGCCCAAGATGCTGTAAACAGCGTTAAACAAGTCGCTATCACATTTTTCTCACTCGTTTATCACAAAAAAAAGAAAGAGTACCTTAAATACTAGTTAAAGTAATGATAAAGTAAGTAATGCCTATTTTACCTGTACTGTACACAAAATAGAACTATTTTACTTATTATTATTATACGGGGTTGATTCATACACCCAGGGCGCTTATGGAAATTATCGATTAAATCAATTTACCGCCTCTCAGGAAAGTAACGTATACTCGTATTTGTCATGTGTCGATTTTTTAATTATTTAATACATTTTAAGAGAAAACGCGTAGGAGTGTGTATTTTCAACATATTCTGTAGTGTTTTGTTGGATAATCAACTTTAAGGTTGCAGAAAGCTCACATTTCGGAGCTGTGGKTGACATTGATCAGCAACSTTTAGTACTGTCACCGTGCATATTGTAGMTTGGCAGCAGTTACAAAAAGGCGGCACAAAGAATTCAGAAATCAACGCCGCCCCTTGCATGAATCGTTTATAAAAGCCCTGTACAAAAAAAATATTAGAAGAAAATTAGTATTAAATAGTATAATAGTAGGTACTTATACTTATTCATGACGGATGCGTCGGATAAATAAATGTCATCTCCTATGTGTATTGATAATCATTATAAGAAATTTTGGCTGTTCTGGAGATCAAATGGAACGTATTTATTGAGGTTAACTCTTCAGTGGTGCACACAATTGTTCCACATTTCGGGCATAATTGTTAAAAGAGCTTCTCTCCACATTTCTTTCACTGCTTTGTCACCAAACCCGTTTGTTATTGATTATTGGCAGTAGAAATTTTTGGCATTTGCTCGCATATGTGGTTGCATTGACTTTTTCTGTAGTTTTGTGTGGATCCCCAGTATCTAAAAGTTCTGTTTTAGTTAATTTTTCATCTATCCCAGATTTGATGTCTTTTTTTCGCGTTAATTTAAAGAATTTTTTTTTGATTAGTTGTCGTAGTTGTTATAACTGTCGGTTCTTTCAGTAGTGGTAACAATTTTTTTCAATTTACTTTTTAAATAGTAAGGCATCCATATTGTCATTCGGTTTATTTTTGAAAAAAAAATCAAACTCGCATCTAATCAAATGATGTACCTTTTCTCATCACTGCTATTTGACGATCTACAAGAAACTACTATGCTATGATGCCAAATGCATTTATTTACCCTCTTTTGAAGAATCCAAGTTTTGTTTGGTTCTTTAAACATCCGTAAAATGTAATTTTTTTACGCCAATATCAGGCTTTTCACAAACAAACCGCCGGCCACGCCGGTTGCAATGTTTTTTCTTATATTTGAAACCTAGAAATCCTGCCAGGTTCTTCAAACTCGATACATTACCATCATAATGAAATCTTGCTTCTAAATCAAGTTTTAAAGAACTCATTGTCACAGGCAAATTGGCTTTGTGAAGCTCATAAATGGCACGTCAACCGTTTTTGGCTTTTTTCTTATGCTTTTAAAAACGATGTGGGTTTTTTGCCATCTTCTTGTATAAATTTATAGTTTTACAGTTATTTTGGAAACGTTGAGTTCTCTAGCACCATGTTTCATGTGAGAATATACAGAAATTGTGGGTCTTTTATAAATTCAATAAATTTCTCCATACAACATACTACACAGTCATTTTAACAACTCTTAATACAATAAAAATCACATTCACACACTAACGCTAATGTAAACGTGTTGTTTACACTCGAGAGATAAAACAAGACAGAAATCCTTCATACAATTACAGTGGTTTGCTGGTACACAATAAATGTGCGATTAATTTTAATATCATATACTAATCTTTATAAGGATTATCCAAACGTTTGTATGATTTAAGCAATTTTTAAAATACTTCAGCAAACGCAAGCCCATCTAACTTCCTTTTATTTAAAGCACTTGTACCAAATACAGTAAGTTTAAAAACAACTAGTTTTACAATACATATTTTTTTTAATTAAGAAATAAAATTGTTTCATACCGTATTTTAATATTAGTTTTACTATCCTTTGAGAATTCCTGTTTTTTTGGCGGAGATTCGATCTTTTGATCCATCTGATTTAGTTTAGCTAGTATATGTCGTAGGCACTCTTTCTTTTGCGTGCTAAATAAGTGAGAAAAAATATGAGAAGGGCGTGTTGAACACGATTTACAACATCTTGGACGCAGTAACACAGTAACCGTAAATGAAACTAGTGGTTGTGATACAAAAAATGCCGTGTTGTACAATGTAGCAAAACAGAATGGATAATTATTATTACTAAACAGTCGCTATTGTTCCAGAAGGCTTCAAAACTTTAATCAACAAATTTTACTTTAAAAGCTGTAAATACACGAACCGATTATAAAATCCAGCAAGAGGATATGACATCAACGTTCAATATTTTAATGTATTAATTCGACTTGATACTACTACGATTATATGATAACCTTTAGCTTAGTTCGAAATAGAGTTGTAACAGCTATGTATTTTTTTGCCATGTGATTACACACAAGAAGCATTAAATTTGGTCATATATATGTAACAAGTTCATGCATGATTTTCAGTTCGCGCCCTTCACCAGCTCCCTTAATGGAAGACCCACAAATGTTCCCTCTTGTTTTTTGACACTGCTGACCTTTGAGAAGCTGTGCAATAGTGGTGAAAGAAAAACATCTGGTTTCATTACACAAAGGTAAATTTTAAGAAATAAAATATAAAGCTTTTTGTATCTGCACCTACTTCTACTATCCTATCTACAAATTAAACAACACTACTTTATGTAACTCAGTTGTAATCTAAACAAAATTGCAACTATTTTTGATTATCCGCATAATTGCTATCATTAAGTTTTTTAGACCATGTAACATTCTTATTCAACTCCTTGATTTGACAATAATATTTACCATTGCAGAACACCAAATTAGTTTCCGGCGAAAAAGTCTTACTAACTAGTAATGATATTTGTGAAAATATGTTTATTCCTCTTCCGATGTAATACATTCCAACTCTTTATTCATGTCCATGAGGTTCTGTCCGCTGTTTAAATAAAGGATAAAAACTGAAGCAGCAAATAATTTTTCAATTCCTACATGTAAGGAAAATGCCCCCCCCCCCTCTAACTTTACCCTTTCATTCTAAACATAAGCTACAATTCTGCAACTCTTGCATAACTAGTGCAATTGCCGATGATAACACTTTGTGCCCGGCTGCAGTTCAATCTGGTCCGGAATTTCGTACGATGTCAAGTAAAAACTGAAACGTTGCAGAGTAAGTGCACACGGGAAGTTCTGAACAAAGAATTCCGGCAAATCTTGAACGTCTCTTTCGAATTATTCGTGGACGATTACACAAAACAATTCGCAAAGCGAACTGCTGTCGAAGTCCCGCTTCTAAATTGACTTTTCCAAACTCGTCCCTTCCGTGTACATCCACGAAGTAGAGATTTAGTAGGGTCATTCGAAGAAGCTGTTTAACGATCAGCGGGAAATTAAACTGTTGGATTGGTTCAGGATGATGGAACGACATATCCAAGGACAAATACGATTCGTAATGACCAGAGAACGAATCTTTCAATAAAATATTTTTTTCTGTTACCTACATATTCCTAATTGCGATTTTTTTACTAAAATGTGTGATATAGAATGAAATCAAACGAAATTCATTACAATATTTGGTGCTAAACATGGGTTTAAATTTAACAAAGCTGAAAAGATAAATATGACACTGAAGCGTTTTCAAATTCAAATCCCCATATTTTTTACGTAAATAATGAAAATTTCTTTCAAATGAAATATGATCCCTTCTGCATATTATTTAAAACTAGCTGGTGCAGACCCGCTTGGCTTGGTCAGTCAGAATACCTAAAAGACTGTAAAAATTGTGGTAACCTTGAGATAACCTTCTGAAAGCCGATTTTCAACGTCTCCATCGCGAAACGGTTTTCGTAATCTGTCACATTTGGGAGCTCTTACGTCTTCTAATGAATGTTCTAGAATTTTCTGACCTTTTCGTCGATTCTCCACCGCGAGACACTTATGGTAATGTGCCAAACTTACAGGTTATTTCGTCTGCTGATGAATTACCCATAACGATCTCAGACCTTCTCGAAACACTTTTGAGTTCCCCACCGCGAGTTGGATTCGGTAAACTGACACACTTAACGATTCTCTCGTCTTCTATTGAATCTTCCAATCTTACAAAATATATCCGTGTAAAAGGAAGTCTTCTTCTTCAACCATTTTACGCGGATTTTATTTATATTATAAATAAACACATTCAAAAGTTAACATTTGGGGAAAAATTAGATGCGAATTGTATTTCGACAACTAAAGCACAATGAAGCCAATAAATCACATGATAATCGGCTAGGTACAACACAAATGAAAATATCAGTCAAAAACTAGAGTATATATGAGACGATTAAAAATTAACAGAATGTATTGCCCGAATGTGTTTATTTTAATCATCATCACTATCGTCATAGATGAATTCATCTATGCTATCATATAGTGATACTTGGGCGAATATCACTCATTTAACATGTGCTGATGTTTCCTAATTTTTTTAGTTGATAATCTAAAAACCGCAGAAGTATGCTAATTGGCAGGCCTGTCTCGCAGTGCTTCTGCCAGATTGGCATTACTGTGCTTTTATCTTTTATACTACGATTATAGGCTAAAAAATTCACCATTTATTGTTAGGTAAAATCCTATTTAATATTTCCTCGTAGGCAAAGCGTTAATACAAAAATTATTCTTATGATATGAGATTATTGTGTTTTCGGTAAAACGATATGTCGCTACATTATACATTGGCAATAATTATCGATATTACTTTCGATTACACATGTATTCTTTGTCATAGAACAGAACCACTAATAGTAGGACAGCCGACAGCGAGATTTCAACTCCCATAAGATTATAAAGTGAGATGATGTGTAAAAAAGGTAGAGAGTATATTTAAGTACTTACTTAAATCGGTTGGGTTACCACAATTATAGCTTACAAGATAGAATGTCGTTGCCTGCTATCAAGTAGACCCTTGAACTGGCAGTAAAGTAAAATTTCCAGGTTTGCTACCATTGTAAAAAAGCGGGCCTCGTTTAAGAACAATAACTGGACTGCTTACAGGACATTGCTGTTCAAAAAAAAACACTTATCTAGAATTGGTATAGCAAATGATACTGTATGTGGGAAGGGCATTTGGGGTACCATTTGCTGAATCTGATGAGATTGCAGAAGCACCTGTGGTTGCATCTCAAATTTATTGAGATTACAGGATTGATGGGGTAACACGCTTCTGAGGAGGTATTGGGCCACAATAAGCTGAAGCTTCACTGCATCAATAAGCTTTCGGCGTTACACCCTATGCAGTAACAATAATAATAACCATATTTCGCGATTTTATCGACGAGGCATTTTGGTGACGATGTAGGGCTATCGATTCCCTCCGACACCAACCCTACTATAGGGAACATTTTGTAGCAGACAACCACATTCCATCTTTTAAACGTCAATTAAAGTTCATATATATCTGGTAAGTAGGTCATTTCTACTCTACAGGTTTAGATTTTATCAGGTTGAAACACTGTTTCTATAAAGGCTCGCTTTCTTGGTTGTCTATTTATTCACGTTATTTACTTTCAAAGTTGTCTTAGAACTTGAGGAAAACAATTTTAGAAGTCCTTTTTCAGTTGGCCCTGCCTGACGTGGCAGTTAGCCAGCTCATTGTGCTGTTTATTTTATTTTGCCATTTGAAGTGTGTTTATCCAAATTCTTTGACTAACACGCAAGCATTCTAGCCGGGATTCAAACTCGCAACTCGGTGTTCAGTAGCAGGTACCACCGTGGACTTTGAAAACGAAACGACCTAAGAGGGTCGATTTTTCGGGTTCCCCGTAATACTTTTCTGTGTTCGCGGGAAAACTTATAGGTAATGTTCTTCACCACAAGATGGCACTATTACGAGACAGCAGTTAGTGTTCCTGTATATAGAGAGTACCGTCATTTTATGTTACCCAGCGTAGCGTAGGTTATTTTGTTTGCCAAAAAATCAGGAGCAAGATAAGCATGGGTTATTTTTATATAAATAAGCGATTTAATCATTGATCTCTAAATAACTGGATGTCGCATAAGTCATTCAAAACTGTGATAAGTAGCCACCATGCCGCTGGTACTCGTACTATCAATTTAACGGCCCGTTCAAACTTTAGGTTAGATCCTTAACTATATAATATGGTTATGAGTAAACGTAACATCCAGTTTGTACGGTACATGTTTCTTACTCAAACACTACAACGATCATCTTTTGGAAATCTGCACAGATGATGAGTTCACGATTTTAACCGTCAATCATTAACGTTATATTTACCGCAGAAGCGAACCTTTGTCAAAATTTTAGTACAAGGACCAGCGGCTAGGCGCTAAAGTGGCTTAAATCTATCACAAATAATTTACATGCATTTTGGTATCTAAGGGACATCCAGTTATTTAGAGATCAGGGGATTGAATGCTTACAGCGGCCATTTGTKAAGTTAGGTCCAAATGTCAAATTAACATTTCAACAGTATAAGTAGTAAACTTCTCCAATTTCTCGGAAATAATATGGCGGCAATGATGGTACGCTTTCTATACAGGAACGCAAGCAGCAATGTTTGTTTGGCAATAATACACAACCCTCCTACAGCGTTTCATCGTCAAGTCAAGCTTTTGGTTACATTCTTTGATAAAGATGACAGATCAGAACATTATATTATAGTAATATATATTGTACCAAATAAATAAAACATATAACGTTACTGTAAGGGAAATTTATAACTTTAATGTGTAGATACAGAGTTCGCCTACTCTGTTTTACTATAAAGTTCTATGCTTTTCACGTGTCTTCGATATTGTTAAGTACAAAATCAATGTTGAGATTTGAATTTGGCTTGATCTTTCAGAACAGTATTACTCGACTAAATGAGTCCGTACTACGAACTTTTATGCTCTGAAAAAGTAAAATTCACCTAGGAGACAAACGAATTCCGACTAATTTTTGCTTTATTAAAAAATCCTAATTTTATAAATTTGGGCGTTAATTTTACAAAAAAAAAGTGGCATTTAACGCAATTTTTTACTTCTGCAAAATAGTTTAGATGCTACCTCAAACTGTTCGTTCTTATAAATGTTATAGCCATTATTTTCACATCCAACGGATGGGAAGTATTGTATCGCGAAAAAAAATTTCAAATTTTTTTATTTGCTCATTCGCTTTAAAATGGCCGAAAACATAAAAAGAACAAAATTTGAGCAAAAAAATTTCTTGTTTATGTGTCTGTGTGTCTGTGTGTCAATTTGACATACATATGAATCTCTACTACTCAAAGCAACCTATTGTTTTTGGGGTACCTACCCTTTTTGCAAAATTTTATTTTTTTTCGTTTTAGTATGTGATTAGTAGTATAACTGCGAGTAATATTCGTCCTTATAAATTTTTGGTGCAGCAAACTTAAAGAAAACTGTTTTTTGTAAATATCTCCGAAAATACTTAATATATTCAAAAAATCTCTTCAGATAGGAAATAAAATGTATCACAAAACAGGTTTCTCAAAAAATTTATCCAAAATTTTGACATTTTCAAAATATTTCCAAAAAACGTATTTTGCAATCTGCCGATACGTTTTTTTAATTTTGGTATTATATAGAAAATCAAATTTCTGATCAAAATAAACTCTCGCAATTTTTAAATATTTTAATATTTTTCGAGTTATTTGGCAAAACCGATTTTAGAAATTTATGTATTTTTGCTAATGTAACGAGAACCGTTTGTCTTAAAATATGTGTAGAGAGAAGAAATGCTCAACACCTGATTGCTGATCGTATAGTGTTAAAAAATAAAAAAATATGTCATTTTGACATATTGGATGTGGGAGTATTGATAGCAATCATTGTAATTTTCAAGATAATTTTATGTATTTTATGTATCACGTCTCGTATATATATATCTAATGTATATTCTTCAAAATAGTTATAATCCGATTGTGTTAATACTTGAACKTTTCGKCCCTAGTTTTTCAACATTTATTTATATATATATATACACACATGAAGGCTCTTTAAAACATATAAAAACATACATTTGTAAAAATGGATGTAAATACCTCAAGCGAAGCCCACGTAAGTGCAATGGCATTATACAGGGTTTCTATAAATGATTCAGGAGTCCAGCGTGCTTATGGAAATTATTGAAGTTTTTTTGTCGTCTGCTGATTTTTGAATTATTTGATATATTCTTCCTGATATATACATGAGAAAATGCCTGGGACTGGGAGTGTGTATTATCAACATATTCTGTAGTGTTTTGTGGGATAATTAACTTTAAGGTTGCAGAAAGCTCACATTTCAGAGGTGTGGTGTGACATTGATCTGCARCCTTCAGTACTATCGCTGTGCATATTGTAGCTTGGCAGCAGTTACAGAAAGGCAGCACAAAGAATTCAGAAATCAACGCCACCCGCGTTGCATGAATCATTTATAGAAGCCCTGTATTATTTAATACTGAGAAACGCCAGCAGATGTTTTAGAAAAAAAATCGGTTATGAAAAGTTTGTTAATTTAAATTTGATGTATATGTGACAGAAAGGTATGTGATTGTCAGTGCGGTTTTGTGTATCTAAGGAGGGGTTGATATATTTTTGATAAGTTTTTTTTCTGTATGGTTGTTTGTGCAATTTTTTAATTTTATGTACCTGTGTATTATTTTTAAATGCATGTGTTAGGTTCGATATACATTATAGTTGTGTTTTGGTATCTGAATTCGTGGGACAGTTCTGTTTTGTGGTTATTTAAGGCAGTAATCGCATTGTTTGAGTATTTGTGACCTTTAATTATTTCTTATAGGTATTGTGAGGTTTCTCTTATATAAGATTTATTACAGTTATTATTTAGAAACAAATGATGGTACATAAATTGAATCATTTTTTGCTTAAAAACAATATTATTTATAAATTCGCAGTGAGTACTCTTCATTTAAAACTATTTTATAATAACTTTCTCAAACATTTCGTAAGCAAAATTTGTTATTTTTAACAGGTCGTGCACAATGAATGGGAAATTCCTGAACTATAGATATGTTTCATAAATTATCTCAGTAGTAAAGTTGGTATTAACGAAAATACTAAAAAAATAAATTACACATTCTTAGAAATACCTAGTTAATCACAAAATTCGCTGTTTTTTGGGATGAAGAATTAATGTTAACGTATCTTTCGTAAAATCTTTGTGTTACTTTTCGTTTAAAAAAATTCCGCCGTCTTGTTGAAAGGTACTTTTAAATTAAATAAAGTGTAGTTTTTCTTGAGTGTTTTGAGGACCCATTATTAGCTACTAGTTAATAGTTCTGTCATAGATTACTGAACCTATTTATTATTTATCACACCACACTGTACATTGTAGGTAAAGCTTGCTTCGTGCATGGTATGAGGCGAAAAATGCGTGTTCTTTTATTACAAATTCCGCTGTATAAAAGCGTGGATTCATCTGTCTACAACATTTTTTTTTAATTCGCATTGGCTAACATACCAGATACATCTACATTCTGCCTCTGTATTGTGTTATGTAACATAATATTTGCACGGGTGATATTTATTTTTTTCTTAGAATATTGAAATCTATTACTATTTTGTAGAACGATTCATGTTCTTTGAGACGTATGCTCGAAGGGTTTGTACTTATGTACATTTTGGGTACTTATAATGATAAAGTGCCTGTTATAAAATAGCATACTTTCTGCATCGTATATACTGTATAAAAAAATGTTGTACTTATGTACTTTTACAAATTTGACAATTCTGTCATGGTGAACTTGAAGTTATACTGATTTATTTGACCATTATAGTTATTAGGCCTTTGCTTCTTTTAAGCCCACTATGCTATTAATATTAATTAAAGAAATATGCAATATTTTTAAATTATTAAATTTGTACAATATTTTGCAATTTTCAGCAGAAAAACCCTACTATTGTAGTTTTCTCTATAAAATACACTACTTGTATCTTTGATACTAGGGAATTCTAGACGTAAGAACGGCATTATATTTATTGTGTATGCTAGACAAATGAAGCAATACAATATAATAATTCAAAAATTGAATCAAATGCTTTTCAGTAGAAAGAGTAGCAAATTGACAAGGCATTGACGCTTCGCAAGGAAATCTAAATCTAAAAGTTCTAAAAGTTGTACATCTATACGGAAACTGTTTTGGCATGTAAACGCGTGAAACGTCCAATCAACATTTTTAAATATGCAAAAATCCAATACGCCAAACCATTTTTATACAGCTAATAGTAAAAAAATTGCAGCTCATTTTTAGTTGTAACATTCTTGATTATTTTTAATAAAAAAACTAGTCAATAAATTATTTTATTTTATCCATTTAAACGACTTCTTATTTCTAATAATAACAAATTTCTTGAAACAATTCAACTTACCAAACTAAATTATCACTATCACAATAACACACAGTTTATCAATCAGTACCATCCATACAGTTTTCACGTCTCTAACAACTTTAACACATCATGTTCCTGTGCTCTTTAATGGCATGCGATCGATGCAAATAGTTTTTCTTCAAAACCGCAAGACTTTTCAAAAAACTTTATCGGAATGCGCGCCTATCTGAAGCGGATACGCGTCTGCGAAAGAGTGCGGAACCATCAGCCGGCGCGGGATGGTGCCCTACTGGCGCCACATGGTCCACCGACGCCAGCGGAGGCGGCTCGCTGCCACCGCTTTTGCATCGATTGCATCGGAAGCAGCTCTCACGATCGCCTCATACATCCGCGAAAACACGCCACAAGAATTAACAAGGGTATAATCATCTTGCGATATGAAATTTTGCAGTGCGAAAAGGGCAGAGAGTAAAAATTTAGTGTGAATTTCTAGAGTAAAATTAAAAATTTTCTTTACACTAGGAGTCAGTGCATAAAAAATTGACACTAACTTAACTTAAAGTAAATATTATATAGTACAAGTATATTTTACATGTTGTAGTTATAGTGTTATTTAATTCAAACTAATATCACATTTTGCTTTCATAAATTAGCGTTGTTTAAACTCTTACATAAAGAAAACACACTATATCGACTAATCCTGAGGGTAATATAGAAAGAGCAGCTACCCCAAGCCTCTATGTATAGTCGTCATTGCACCTCTTATGAATGTTATGTTGTGTTTCGTGTATAATAATAATAATAATAATAATAATAATAATAATAATAATAATAATAATATCGCCATTATTATTACAAGATAAAAGTATACATAATTTAAATTAATATGGCTATAGACATACATAAATTTCATCCAACCGGGCGAAGTTTAGCCTAAGGCTACTCTTACACTTAACCGTGCTGACATGAAGGAGAAAAATGAGTGTGGAGCGTAGAAAATGTAGAAGAGAAACAAGACAAAAAGAAAGAAAAACAGAAGGAAAGAAAGAAAGAAAGAAAAGAAGTTTGAAGCACATAATACTGATTTTTAAGTATAGTTCATTTACTAAAATGACAAAGCTTCTTCTTTATATTTTTTAAACGTATGAAATTTAAGACCCCAAATAAGCTCATTAATAAAAGAATTATATAATTTTATACTGTTGTATATAAAACTGCTTTAAAAATAAGACGTGGAGTGATGCGGCATTATTAATTTATTTTTCCACGAATCGCTACCTTATGCACAGAGTGCCTAAATATAAGCTTATCTTTAAAGTAAAAGGGAGACCCGGAACACAAAAGATTAAAAAGAAAACACAGCATGCGAAAATCAAACAGAAGGTTGAGGCTTCCGCCAGCCAAGCTCTGCAATTTTCGAACTAACATGATCAAATTTTCGTAACTGATAAATATACCTGCAACAAGTGTTTTTCACCAATTGCAACCTGCGTCTTGTAAACAGGAATAAAATAAGAATAAACCGTAATTGAATAACGAGAGAGTCAAAGATTTACAAAGTTTCTTTCATATTTTAAAATTTATTGTGTTTATTTATAAAGAGTAACTGTAATCGAATATAACATTTATTAATTATGATTTTGGAATGTCCTCTGAATCGAAGATTGTCATTCACAAATACTCCCAAATTTTTAGCGCAATTCGCAATATTTACAGGTCTGTTGTTTACATGGAGTGATAATCCAGTTGGGACTAGTCGCCTTCTAGCTGCAGAACAAAGCAACAATTTCGTCAACATTTTGTTTAAGATTGCGAGTTTTTGAAAATGACAATTGCAGCGAAGTCATCACTCACATTACGAGCTGCGTGTTCCGATTACCCAAGGTCAAAATAAAATAATAATTGTGTATCATCTGCATAAGACTGCAGATATGAGTATCTTATTATTTCGTTACATCTGACACGTATATGATAAATAACAGGGATCCGAGTATAGAACCCTGTGGAACGCCTGATATAACTTCACCAAATGTTGAGCACATTGCGTTAATAAAAACATATTATTTTCTATGAGTCAGATAGGATTTAAACAAGACAACGCTGACATAGTCAAATTCGTAATATTTCAATTTTGAGCAGATTACTTCATGATTCATTTTATCGAATGCTTTAGAGTAGTTCAGCGAAACCATTAATAAAGGTAGCTAGTCCTCTGTCAAGAACACGAGCTGTGGTTGAGCTAAACTCTCTGCGAAAACCAGATTGATACGATGGTAACATATTATTATTCTCTATATACCTACGTGTATATCTGTTTATGTAGTACCTTTTCCATTACCTTCGACATTACGGGTAAAAGACTAATAGAACGTAAATCACACAGAGATTTTTTGCAAATGGGATAACTAACGAGGTTTTCCACGTTTTAGGAAAGTAGCGTTTTTCAATGCAGCTATTGATGATGTGCACTATATATTTTTTTAATTATAGGAAAACACATTTTAAACTTCTGTAAAGAGATAAGGTCACATCCTGCAGCATTAGCCTTGAGACTTTTCATAGACAGTATTAAATCCTCTTCCGTTAACAAGGTCAAAGAAAATTTTAAAGTGTTTTCAAAGTTTTGGTTACAATAATTTATCGCATTCTGACATTCATTACTTTTTTTCGAAAACACTAATGAAATAATTGTTTATAAGATCTCGATTCTGTAAGTTTATAGGAATTTCGCGCTTTGTGCTATTATTGTAGTATCTTTGTATTCTGGTGTTGCAAGTGCAAGAGTTGAGACTGTTAAGCTAAGCTTAGTTTTTTTAGTTTCAATAAACTAAGTATAATCTCATATTTCAGTTACTTATACTTCAAACCTTCCTAGCAAATATCTCGACCGACTTATAACAAATTGTTTTAATTAGAAAGTACTTAATAAGGTAATTATTATTTCTTAAAAATCAAAAACGTTTAACCCTAAAAAACTTATTTGCTAGTTGATACAATAATGCATATACAACTAGTACCGTGCATGGTAGAGGACATGTAACCAAAATTTGAGTATATGTATCTAGTTGATATTTCCACATATTCCGATCAGTATATTAATACGTTCATAAAATATGAGGAGGAATTTTGGATTTTCTTAATCTGCAAGATATACGTAATTGTGTAATCCTTTAAACTATTTCATACCTCCTTTATTTAATAATTATTATTTAGAGTAAAACTTAATGTTTAGTGTATATTATGTTATGTTTATTTTAATATTCATATGTGTCACTATAACTACCTGTAACTAAAACTAATAAGACTGAAAATTCTGTTACGTTGTTTTATTGTCTGCAGATATTTAATAATTATAATAAATAATACCTTTTCATAATAAAAATATAACAATTTATACTCTAAAGTAAGAACAAGATAGATGTAAGTAATATATATAGTGTTAAAAAAAATTCACTGGATCCATTTATTTAGCTATAGCAATGTTCTCTAAATAGAGTGTAACGTGTAATAGTTTTTCACTACAATTATTACTTTTATAATTTAGTATGAAATTGAATTTTTAATAATCTACACCAAATTGAATGGACCTGTATACACAATTTTTAGTGTAATATACTGTGAACTATTTACTCTAATTTTTTTAGTGCGTACACAGGGTGTCTGTAATTACGCCCGCCAGATGATGAGTGGAATGGGAACTGTACCCACTCGAACCCAGACGGAAAGGTTTAAGAAATTAATAATGATAGAGTATGATTAAATTCTTAATTTAGAATTTCCCGCGGAAACAAGCGCATAGGCCACAAGCACATATGAAACACGATTCGTTTTACGCGAATATAAAACGACTTCGACAAAACATGGTTATTAAACCATTGGGACATGTCTTGCAACTTCTGAAAAGAAAAAATACACAGGCAAAAAATTTTAGAAAAATTACTAAATAAAAAAATAAATAAAGTTACTAATCACATACTAAAAAAAATAAAAATTTGCAAAAAGGATAGTTACTCCCCAATTTCACCCCTTTCCCGATACCCTACTTACCCCAAAAACATTCGACCATTTTACATGCGTTGGATGTGGAAGTAACAAATATATGAAATCCAAATATGTTGAAACACAGTTATAGTAGTTCAAATCCAACAATACAAGATAAAGAAAAGGTTTATAAACATAATTTGTAAGTATTAATGGTTTTAAGATAATATTATCTTATATTTATGGACGCTGAAAGCATTCACCCTCGTATTAATGGTTTTATCCGTCAGTTTTGACATCGACATTTCTACTTGAACTGATATTATAAATTCTTTAGTCTTTAGAACTCGCTAGTCTCTTTATGCAAAATTTTAACATTGCATAAATACAGTCCGTCCACATTATCCAAAGCAAAGTCAAGAATTACCTCTATTCCTCTCTTTGGCATGCTTGCAAGGGAAGTATAGTGAACGCCAGGAAAGAAGTCGCACCTTAGGAAAGTAACATCGTCCACAATTTAAACGGAGCGAACCGCATTGGTGGGCCGAGTTATTAAATATTTCGTCGCGCTAGCCTGAAATTGTGATCTTAAATAATGATGAGCACGCCAATGATTTAAAAGCCTCGCGACAATTTTCGACCCCATCGCGTCTACCATTTTTCCTGGCGCGCACATTAGTAATATTGTATATTAAATACAAGATTATTACTTCCCTCATGTTATGAGCAGTATAAATGTATTTTTATCAGTAGGAACGTAACTTAAAACCGCGGTGTTAATCCCATTTTTTACATTTTAGGTCTCTGAAAATATCTCGTATTTGTAGCTGATATGTCTGCATTGCGACAAATACGTCTTATATTATCATAGGCTTTTTCTTTCCCCCATGACATTTCTTATGTTACCAGTAAGCCAAGAAAAACTAACAGTTGAATTATGTAGGTACCATGAAGTTGTTTTTGAGGCTCTTATTTCAAAATTTACATCTGATGTCTCCCACATTTTTAATTGCGATGTCCTACTCGTCTATCTTATATGCGTGTGATATTTGGTTCGTTATCAATATGGAGAGAAGAAAAAACTAGGGGACATTAAGCAATAAGTTGGTACTTTCTTCCAGGTCCTAATGCAAGAATAGTAACTAACATTTTTTGTTCATCGCGAGACGGCTAGTATTCTGCATGGAAGTACAACGTTCTTATCAGCCAATAGAGGCTACAGCTACAAAAACTGTTTCAATAGAAAAACGGCTGTATTTACCAAAGTAGTTTGCTGCACGCTGCAATACTGACCTGGTTAGTGAACGATCAATTAACTATATTATAGAAAAATGTTGGACTCACTGAAAACTGTAATCCGTGATTTCATGGATGACGAAATAGCTGTTTGGGTTTTAGTGATTATTATTATTCAAATGATACTTACCTTCCACCTCTATCCACCTGTGCCACTCCGTTTAATGCGTATGTACGAATGGCTTATCCGTCTAGTGTGGGGAGAGCCTTTGATGCCAAGAAGAAGACACAGAAGGCATGGAGACCTATAGAAGAGGACGTGCAAAATGGAATAAGTGACAGCTATTCGTAAATTTGAAACAAAGTATTTTGACTGTTGAGTATTGCTAGGATTCATATCCCCAATGTGCGTTTACAGTGTGTTCATTGTTTGTGACCTTTTGGTGTTATATTTTGTGTATCTTTAACGAGATGTAGTATATTACAGGCATTTTAAACACTCTAAGTGTCATTTTATTTTCAGCATATTTTTGCAACATAAGATGTAGCATTTTTGACGTTGTTTTCTGATTATTATAATTTTAAATAATATTTACTAATTTTGCAGACTGTAACTTTATAGAAAAAATATGATTACAGATCTGTTAAGGAAGGTATAAAATTCAGGGCGTGAAATTTATTGCAAAGAAAGCGTCCTAGTATATTATCGACGTGAATTGGTCCATTCCAAAGTGAAGTCACTTATTGTTTAATAATGGAGCTTTCCCTCTACATATATTCCATTTTATTACAAAATACAAAACTAATCTGCTGTGCTTTAAAAAAAACACATCAAGCTACGCAGCAATAGCAATCAGCTGGTGAAATTATTGCATTCCGTTTTATAAGTGGGGTATTGAAAATTTAAACATTTTTTAAAATTGTTCGCTCATATTATCAAAAGGAGCTGTAAAAAATACATATATTTTATATAATATGCAACAGAAAAGATGTTATAAATTATAACCACTTATAAAACCCACCAAAAGCAACTTCCTTATGTACCATTTTTTTCAGAAACGCAAGTTTTTTTTCCGAAAAAACTCGTACACGCCTATGGCCGCCGAGAAGCTACGCGACTAAWGTATACAAATAAATTGAGTTTGACTTGAAACGTGGCAAACTAAAGAAATTAGCAATTTTGTTTATGGATGCACTAAATATGTTTACACGAACACAACGGGAAGCTTTATTCAGTTACCATATCTGTAAGCGACAAAAACATTCCGTGAACAGCATGATTAGAAGATATTTTTTAATTATCTAAACCACGATCACTCCTTCGATGTCTTTTACTGTAAAAAAGATTTGTCGGGAAACTTTGGCCTTTGTACATGATATAGAGATATGAACAGATGTCCCTAAAATAATATGAATATATTAGTTTATTACATCCAGCATTCAAAACGTTTTGGCCTTTATTGACAAAAATTCTTTACCTCCAGGGTAATTTAAAAATCATTGTCTGTTGCTCATACTCTAGGTTTCTTTAGCCTGTGTCCCGCTGATTGGTTAATAAAGAAGTTATTTTAGTAAATGTAATAATATCAACATTTTTGTCGATTGAGAATGAAGGTCAAGGAAATGAATGGAAAGCACAAAGCCTGGAGCACTTACACTGCTTTGATAATTCTTCAAAATTGCATATATTTATTTTCCTTTGCTTCAATCTGCACTTACATTACACCAATCATTTAACCATTTTTTTTAAGTTTCAGCTATTTCCTAGGGCCGATGTTCCGTTTCTGAATCATTATTATAGGATTACGATATTAATGCAAGATTATTAAAATTTAAACAATCGTTTACAACAAATTTCTTGATTTTATTTTAAGCTGAAATTGTTGATTTAGATGATTTAGACTTATTCCAATTAGTGATGAACTTCGAACTAAGGCCTTCGTCATATTTGCAACCTTTCAAACCCGTAATGTAATGTACTCGTTCTAATTGGGTATTATCACTTTTTTTGAAAATTACGTAAAACAATTCTTGAAGTGCAAATATATCGTACGCCATGTTAAAAACAACAAAATAAATTTTTGTAGGTAGAGAATTTCAGGTCTGAAATTCGAATCTTAGGAGTCACCGCCAAAACGCTTCTATCCAAGGTTATTCAACTCGTGACGTCAAGTGTCATGTAAACATTACCGAGGAGCGTGCTGTTGAATGGTGTAGTATCATTCTTGTATTGTAAAAGCTTTTGTGTGGTGTTTATTGAAAGGACGGTGTAAGAGGTCGCACCAAAAAGTGGTTTGTGTAGTTTTACAAGCATCTGTTATGTATGTAAAACAAAACAAGTGTTGTTTTGTACATGGTTATAAAAGTAACCGTTCTTCAAGATTATCAACGTATGAAAAAGTTGTTTAAGGCCCCTAGACGTGATATGTCGATATCGCAAAGTTTGTTTTTCGGTTGTGAAGATCATCTTAATATTGACTGTAAGTTTTATTATTCTTTTTGGGGTTATAAGTGTTTACCATTCAGTTTCCATTTTGTTATAGCTTGAAGAGGATATGAAAAATTATATGCGTTTTATGTTAGAATAAAGAACGACGTTGTTCCCCAAATATTCGACTGTTAGCCAGACCAGAAACCCGCAAGAGCCTCGAAAATAAATGGCAATTTATATTTATTCTGACCTCTAAAATAAATGTCAAGTTTAGGGTACGTTTTCGATTCTTATATTTTTATGTTTACAAATAGTATGTTTCCAACAACCCACTGTGATCAAATTATCAATGCTATGTTAATTTGATAAAAAGTTCAGTTATGCTGTTGCTTTTGCTTTTACGTTCCTCATCTCCGCCGCGTTGAACCGCTCGTCGATGTACACAAATTCCATAACAATGAACATGCTTTCAGAAGTCATAACTCATAAGTATTTCACTTTTTCTTGGCGTAATTAATTCGCTTGTCACAAAATGGACGCACACAATAAACTGATAAATTGACGGGCTGAGGCTGACGCGTGACGTGCTGACCCCAGGTGTAAACAAGCGGCCATTTACAAGACACCTGACGTCACGACCAATATGATCGCGTTTTGGCGGTCCCTTTAAATATTCACATTTTTAATATTAAAAATATACCTTACGATCCATTTTTTCGAATTTATAAGCTGTCACAGCTGTTTTGTGGATTAGATGCTAGCTATTAATATGCAATTTAATAAAATATAAATACATGGCAAATACCCAATTGTAGGATATCTTGGTAACTATTAATGCTATAGGATTGCGGTTTCGGCATTACTGTATTACTTTTTTGTTCTGAATTCTGCAATACCGTCGCCATTTTTGTATCATCTTTTGTTTTAAACCCATAGCCAACTTTTGGAAAATGTAACATTTCTTCAGTTCTCAATATCTCGATCGGCTATGTAGACACAAAAAACAGTAAAGGCATTTTGTATAGATATTTTTATTCTGAATTCAGTGGCGTACTCAGAATTTTTTTAGGAGGAGATATAACACAAACGTAAACCATAGTTGGTTTAGCTATGGTTGAAAAGAACTATTTTATCTGATTAAGAGAATTTATACAGTTAGTTTTATCTTTACTAATTTTGGTATAATTCCAATTTTTGTAATAATTTAATGAGATTTTACGTTTTTCGTCAAAATGGATGTCAATATTTGCTGATAAACAATGCGTAGGTACTTATCTCCAAATAAACAATCATTTTCATTATCGATAAAAAAATGTATGACCGCTCTTAGGAGTACTATGTATGTATTCAAATATGCATATATTATTTTCTAAAAATTAAAATTTTTACTTAATAATATAAATTATATCGTGTATTTTCTTATCCCATAGCCTCCTGGAGGTAAACGTAAAATATGATTAAATTATTTAAAAAAATATGATAAATTCCAAAATTAGTAAAAATAAACCTAACAATGTATAAATTTTTTAATCAGAAAAAATAGGCCTTTTCAACTATAGCAAAGCTAACTATGGTTTCTATTTAAAAAAATATCAGTTTGTGTCATATCCCAAAAATGTGACCTAAAAAATTACGGGGAACGCCACTGGATTCTAAATAAAAATATCTATAAAAATATCTTTACAGTTTTTTTGTATCTGCATACCCAAGCGAGAAATTAAGAGCTGGAGAAATGTTACATTTTCCAAAAGTTGGCTATGGCTTTAAAACAAAAGACGATACAAAAATCGCGACTGTACAGCTGAATTCGGAACAAAAAAGTAATACAGTAATGTCGAAACCGCAACCCTCTAGCATTAATAGTTACCGAGATACCCTACAATTACAACGAAAATGGGACACCCTATACAGGGTATCTCGGTAACTATTAATGCTAGAGGGTTGCGATTTCGACATTACTGCATTACTTTTTTGTTGTGAGTTGAGCCGTGTCATTACCATTTTTATATCGTCTTTTGTTTTAAGGCCACAGCCAATTTTTTCATAATGTAACATTCATTCAGTTCCCAATATCTCGATTGGTTATGTAGATACAAAAAAAACTGTGAAGACATTTTTGATAAATATTTTTATTTTGAATCCAGTGGCGTACTTAGATTTTTAGGGAGTCACATATTTAAGATATATCACAAACTTGAACTTTTCTGAATGGAAAGCATAGTTGGTTTTGTTATAGTTGAAAAGACCTAGTTTTAGTTATTAAGAAAATGTATACATTGTTAGGTTTACTTTTACTAATTTTTTTATTATTTCAATTATTTACTAATTTAATGAGATTATATGCCAAAATAGATGTAAAAGTGTGCCGCTAAACCATGCAAAGGTACTTATCTCCCAATAAGCAATGACTTTCATTAGTTACATGACACCCTAGATTAGATTTATGTATGTATTCAAATAGGCAAATTTTTTGTACGTCTTCTTGTTCAGTAGCATCTTGGATGTAAACATAAAATGTGATTAAATTACTAAAAAAAAATATGAATAATACCGAAATTAGCAAAAATAAACCTAACAATGTATACATTTTATTAACCAGAAAAAATAGGTCTTTTAACCATATCAAAGCCAAGAATGGTTCCCATTTAAAAAAATGTAAGTGTGTGTTATATCTCAAAAATGTGACCCCCTAAAAAATTCTTAGTACGCTAATTGATTCTAAATAAAATACCTATAGAAAATTCTTTAACAGTATTTTTTGTACCTAAAAATGAAGAAATGTTACATTATTCAAAAGATAAAAAGCTATAGCCTTAAAGCAAAAGAAGACATACAAATGACGATGGTACATCTCAACAACAAAAAAGTAAGACAGTAATGTCAAAACCGCAACCCTCTAACATTAATAGTTACCGATATACCCTACAATTAAAACAAAAATTGGACACCCTGTACATTAAATTGCTATTGTAAGCGACCACTTTGTGAAATTGGATGGTCTAATTTTTATGTTTATGTATAACTAAGTAGCTGTTTCCGAAGGCTTTGCTCGAGTAGAAAGAGATCGTATACACCTAATAACAGATACTTAAAAAAAATTAAACAAATTGCAAAAATCAAAAAATAGTGGTGTCATTTCTAATCAAGTGTTTTATATATTTCAAATTTTACCCCTCCGAGATGGTAGATATTTCAAAAAAACGGTAAAACAATACGTGTATGTATTAGTTTATCGCCAAGGGTCTGGAATCGAGGTCTGAATATAAAATTTCATGATTACTTATTAGGTATTATTACTTTGAACGGATATCATATATGAACTCTCTTTTCATACCTTTAAGGGTGGAATTATCAAAACAATAAAGTATGTGTATATTAATTTCTAAACAATAGCCAAAATACCTAATTCAAGTTAATTACTTCGTAAGTAATTCAACTTAAAAAAATTATACTTAATTTCTCGCTCTCAAAGCTAGAGAACATGTTTATTTATTTCTAACCAAAAAAGGTCTAGATATAGAGTTTCATGTTCTTCCATACAAACTTTCAACCCCTATTAAACCCCCTTGGAAGTATAATTTCCAAAAATCCTTAGTAGGTGTTTGGGTTACTGGCCTTTCATGTGTCTAGCTTCAACAGTTTACACGCGCTATACTTAAGTGTAATGAAAGTATAATTTAATAACTATCTTAACAAAATCCCACAGTACCAGTAGATATTAAACGATTCGACGCGGTTCTGCATTCACACATCTTACAATGCAAAAAGTAATACCTAATATCAAGATCGTAATAATTGTGCGTTATAAACTCGTGTTCGTTGTGCTGATCTAACAGAAATCAACAGCAAACACAATGCACGTTGTATTATTTTAAAGAAATGGCGAATTATTATTAGATTATACATTACAATTATTATTATAATAAGTGTTCAAAATGATCGCCATTTTATAAACAAATTTTAAAACCTTCATGAGAAAACTCTCACTATCTTTAACAACAACGGTTTGGCATTTGTCGTCGCAACTGCGCTTTTCAGCCGTCCTTGCAAAAAATCAGTTGTGTTAATTGAAGTCCAATAAAACACACTGTTTATATGTCCCCATAAGATAAAATCACATCTGCTAGGGTCGGGTGATCTGAGAGGGCATACTATATTTCCATTTCGTCAAATCCCACTTGCAGGATAATATTAATTCAACTATCGCGCACAATTTCTTGCATTATGGCATGGCGTATTTGCCCTTAAAATCGCTCTTATCTTATTAGGCCGCTCGGAATTTAAAAAAAACGCGTCAACTGAAAGCTACAAACGCAATCACGGCCGGTGTTTGTAAATGAACTGAATGACTAATTATTTTGTGCCAGGAAAGGGGGTACGAGGTTAATCCCAGAAAATATCCATTTGGAAAAAATGGTACATAAAAATGTAGCATTTGGTTAAGTTCTACATTTGGTTCAAATTTGTCATTTTTCAAATAACTTGATGTACGCCACCGAAGTCACAGTACTTATCCAATATCGCAGTTTTTGTGCACTATAAAATAAATACGACATTAATCGATCCACTTCATTGCTATTACCTATTTGGTACACAGCAAATGCAATAATTATCGTAAATGTTTTGGATCTCTAGTGCTATGTAAGTCTTACACCATTGTATTTGAAATACAGGTAAGTATTTGTTAAATATAATACCGTTTTAGGAAACGGAGTCAATCTCTTTCCTTTTTTTCGCTGTAATATCCCATAACCCTTGCACACGTCATTTCGCTATGCCTTAGACATATTTTATACAATTTCTAATGACTCGATCTAAAGAGTTACTAGAAAAATGCAACGGTTTTTATCGTGTCTTTACAAACAGGTAGCAATCTTCTGAGTTGGTTTAAAAAAGGAATATAATTCGTAGTTGAGTGATTCGTGTTCATACTACCTATTGCACAATGTCTATCACACTGTTTAACGCAAACTTGAAGTTCTTTTATGGTTCGAWCTAAACAACATTTCATATATKAAMTAAATCATCTGTCCTGGTAAGTTCGCTCTCGCCCTGCGACTWGTTTCGCCCTGTTGGGGCTCATCAGACAGGGGTAGAGAGCAAACTGACCATGGCAGACCGTCGGTCGCCTACGACCGCGGCAGGCGGACTGGTTCAAGTGAGAATAGGAGGGCAAATGCGCTCAGTGCCAACCAAACAAAACTATGCGAGCTAGGCGGTCTATAACTGTGATAGACACCGACCTAGTGCAGGTTCTAAGCGACGATCTGCCATGGTCAGTTTGCTCTCTACCCCTGCCTGATGAGCCCCTACAGGACGAAACTAGTCGCAGGGTGGGAGCGAACTGACCAGGGCAGATGATTTATTTCATCAGTGCTTTACGGAGAGCCTCTTTGAAGCTATCGGTAGGAAGCTGCATTAAGCCGGTGTCTATCACAGTTATAGACCGCCTAGCTCGCAGAGTTCCATTTAGACGGCACTGAGGGCACTTGCCCTCCTATTCTCACTAGAAATAGTCCGCTCCCGCGGTTATAGGCGACGGTCTGCCATAGTCAATTTGCTCTCTACCCCTGCCCGATGAGCCCCTACAGGGCGAAACTAGTCGCAGGGTGAGAGCGAACTGACCAGGGCAGATGATTTATTTCATCAATGCTTTACAAAGAGCCTCTCAGAAACCATCGCTAGAAGGCTGCATTAGGCCGGTGTCTATCACAATTATAGACCGCCAAGCTTGCAGAGTTCCGTTTAGATGGCACTGAGGGCATCTGCCCTCCAATTCTCACTTGAACATTTCATATAATTAGAATAATAGCAATATTCCGCTGCATCCGATACAACTTCTTCATTTGTCAGTTAGTAATGGAAAAATCATTCAATGATCTCCTCAGCTTCAAACCCTAGCATTTTTGTTAGATGTTTAACTAATCATTTTTCTAACTTTAAAAGCGAGATCTTGTGCATTTCTTTGTAAAACTGAGATACGTCGATTATTAATAGCGGTCTTTTTCATTAAACCAAGTGTATGCAGCTTCTTCCAAAATTTAGATATAATGCAATCGATTATTTTTTAAATGGCAACACTGTTTTTATTGACTGTCCTTAAAATGACTATCATGCCATACATAATTACCAAATTTCAAATTTGTATCCTATGTAACTGAATAATGAAAATACTTTCTTTAGTAAATGCTTAAAATACAAACCCACGCCATAATTGCAGTTTAAATATTCAGTTTTACATTGCTTTCGATAAAAAATCGATGAAAGTGTAATTGCAGTATTAAATTTATATAAATATCAATTGTTTGATATTTCTTGACAAAAATAAGTAATAGCACTAAATCGTATTTGAAAGATGCATCTTGAACGCGAATTTTTATTTAATTCTTGCGCTAACGCAATGCCTTGATTAACTAAAGGTCACAAGATTGAAACATTAGTGATGATTAGATATATATAAAAGCAAAGTACACAAAATAAAATAAACAAGAACACTTGTGGGGAAATAGGCATTTATTGACAGAACACAGTTAAACGCTAACACCAGGTAACTAGAGAGTGAACATGAAATTAGCGCAAAAGAGCAAAATGTAATTTTTCCAAACTAGCAATCAATCCCCAGTGATTGCAGACGATCGTGAGAGAATCCTCAAGTTTTTCGAGGAAATGATGGATCTACTGGACATGAATGGTTAGTCTACAAAAAACATCCTATTTTCTGATGAATAATTTAATGTTTATACTAAATGATCAGGTAAATCGACAAAATTATGGTTATTGGCCAAAGTAGAATCCATATTGCTTGAGAAAAGGTTTTTGCTTGTTAAGTTAAGTTTTAAGAAAAAAATGTCAAATACGCAACTCGTTTTCGTGGAGAAAAAATAGTTTCACAGAAATAACCTTGAATATGCCGCCATATGGTAGCGAATGGATAGAACACTTTACTGACATGTCAAGTACACAAATTATTTTGTGAGGACCTCTTCAGCACCTCTAAATTATTGCATGCAAAGCCCCACAAATTGGTTATTATTAGGACAACTGCAGTGCAGTACCTATTTAATAAATTACCCTAATCCGGTTACGCTATATGAAAGCTGTGCCATCAGATACTCAATAATCAAATGATATGGCTACATAATGCAGTATATATTCTTTATTATGCGCACATTGTTTGAATTGATGTCGCTATACTGGCAGTAAAATTCGCAGCTTCAAAAATACGACAATTAATTACACTAAACTGTATACGTTTTCTTTTTTCTATTACAGTAGTAAATTTAGAATTTCGCTGTCACCAGAGACACTTAAGAGACAGCCAATGTATTTATGCATGTAATTTAAATGATTAGAATTTTTCAATAATGATCACATTCAATTACTTAGTGTTTTTACAAATCCACTAAAACCTTAAACACTTGCCTACTTTCCGCTTAGAATGGGGTAAAATCTGAGATGTATAAGAATTGCCCCTAAAGAAAATAAGCAAAAGATCTAMGTTTATAGCTCACAGTGGCGGATTAGCCACAGGTCGAAATTGGGCGATGGCCAGGAGCGAAAATTTAAAGGGGGCGAAGAGACAAATAAACTATRRAAAAATATAAAAAAATAACTCGAATAGCTTCTAATTTAACAATTAATTATAAACAAATAGCTAGCAAGGCAACCCTACTTCCTGATTTTCATCATGCTACAGGGCGAAAGCAAATACACCATTTTGATCAGGGAATACATACAAACTGGAATTAGTGCTTATTCAATAACTGACATATCTCGAACACTATTCTAAACATTTTAGGCAAACTAGATCTAGATACAAACCATTGCAATTGCATAGGTCAATGTTATAATAATGCAAACAATAAATCTGGCTACACAGGATTGCATGCACGAATACAGAAGCTTAATGATTTAGCTTTCAATGTTCCTCTCGCTGCACATTTGCTATTATAAATTTAGTAGGAAATTATCTTGCCGAATGCTGCTTAAGTGCTATAAAATATTCTGTGTTTGTCGATGAGCTCTATACCTTTTTCTGCTTCAACAGATCGTTAGGAAATACTGAGGGATTCAATTTCATTCTTCATCGTGCCTGTCAGAAGCCAGAATCTAAGAATCATTCAGATCTGCTTTAGAAAAGTGTAACAATGAATCATCACGGCCACCTAATGTTAAAGCTAAAACAAATGGCATGATAAAGATGATCTTTCGAAACTGGTATTTTAGTAGCTTTTTGGAATTAAATTTTGATAAAATCAATAAAACGTTCTTTTGCTTGCAAAATTATATTAATCTCGACTAGGATTTATAAAAGTCTTGGAGATAATTTAAATGATTTTGAAAATAGTGACAATAATTACTTGTTGTCAGGATTACCAAATTGATAAGAAAATGGCTAAAAAAAGAAACTTACAAGACGATGAAACTATAGAGTAACTGAGACAAAATTTGATGGAAGAGAGGATATGGGAGTAGTGTGTTGATTGTAATTACTGCAATTATAGACAAAAACAAAAGCGAAGAAACATAAAATCATAGCATAAAAGTTATCTGGACGATTATTTTCATCAGGAACATTTTCAGTACAAATATTTTTTGAACCGAAAAGGTCACGATGGTGCCCTGAATTTGATGGATTTCTCCGAATGTCAATATCTGAAAACCTGAATCTCGGCGTTTCTAAATGTTAGTGCACTCTACTACTCTATCTCTCCCTTCCATCGACCAAAGCCTCTACAAATAGGTCTTTTAAAGATTATCTCAGAAACACGCTTTCAGATGAGAAGACAAGTAACCTGCTGGCACTGCTCAATATAACTAATGACATTTTTAATTCTGTTTGTGGAGATAGAATTATAGATAGATCTATATTAAGACAAAATAAAATATATAATTTGTTTGAATGTTCATGTTAGTTTAAATATATAGTTTCGCATAATATGAAGCTAAGTATTTTTTCTCAACTATCTTCATTTTTTAGATTAAGGAGTGGTCAGAAGTCCCGGGAGGGGCGAAAAATGTCTTAATCCGCTCCTGCAAGCACAAACAAAATATAAACAACTGACAGACACACTATGAAATTGATACCAAACATTGAAGACGTTAATGAATTTTGCAGCAGAGTCAAATGAAAACCTTAAAAATGCCCTAAAAGAACGCACGAAATAGAATATTATCTTAAAAGTGTGTAGACTTTGGTAGAACTAGAGTTGGAACCTCGCGATTGTTTTCAATGAATTCTATTGATTGTTGAAACATCTCGAGAGGTTGTTGGCTTTCATTCGAATGGTAGCAAACAAGCAGTAGGGAATGCCTCATGGCCAACTGTTGCCGTGGAGGACAATAGTACCTCGTATCTATGCTCAATGATTCTCTCGGTTCTCGCTTCTCGAGTTCTCGGTTCACATTTCGTTAAGCCAAGTAACCTCTTGTTTCTCGCATCTTGCTATCAAAGTAGGCATGCAAWCGCTAAGCGTCCGTTTTTCATATTTCGATATGTGGCACGCGGCATTGAATAATGATTTATTAGCCCAGTCAACGAAGCAAAATGAACGGAAATACATCGTATAGTTCTGGATTTTTGTATAGTGGTAAAGATTGTTCCATGAACAACATACTAAAAGTCCTGAGCGCTGGCATGTGAGCTATAGGAGGAGAGGGGGTGAAATGGTACGTTTTTTTTGCGTTTTTCGTGAATATCTCGTGCCCTTTAGCGGAAAATGTACTGTATACAAAATTAAAGTAAATTTCACACCAAAAAGATCATATACCTTTTTTCTATGATCAACACCTGGCACGATACAGATGGTGGAAAGATCGAACATTGCTTTGGGCCATCAGGAAGAAACGTACTCTTCTTGAAGCCTGTCAGGAGCAAAGTGGAATCAAACTTCTATTCAAAAATTAAACTCCAACAACTTTCTTATTATTATTATTATTATTAATTAAATATTTAGTTTTGCTATTATTTATAAATTAAAATTTCACTTCACTGGAATAGAATGCGTTTTTCAGAATATTCTATTTTTCTGTATTATGTATCGCGCTAAGTAGGTACTAATCATAGAATAAGAACGTATAGAACCTTTTTGGTGTAAACTTTAATTTATTTAATTTTGTATACGGTACATTTTCTCCTAGAGAGCGCCGTTTTCGAGATATTCACAAAAAACTCGAAAACCGCATATTTTCACTCCCTCCCCTCCCAATGCTCACACCCTAGCAGTCAGGACTTTTAGTATGTTGTTCAGAGAAGTAGCCCCTACCACTATACAAAAATCCAGAACTACACGATTAAATTCCGCTGAGAGGTCAATTTGAGCTTCGTAGAAATGTTTCAGCACATTAATATAGTGTGCTAACTACTTTTTATATTTTGGGGCTACTCGACCTTTTATTATTTAATTAAGAACACTCTTTTCTCCAACGTCGAGCTTTCGATCTTTATTTTAGAGATCATCAGGACTACTACAATATAATACAAGAAAATTTCTTTAAGTTACCTACTATTGATAAATACAATGGTGCTTACTTACAGGAAATTTGAGATTATACGATGACAGTTATTTTAACATTATTGTTCTGTAATTATCGAAAATTGTATACAAAATTATATTATAAAACGATGTTGCAAATTCAAATTCAAATTTCAAAAGCGCCAACCAATACTACCAGTATCTAGAATTAGTGTGCTAACTATAGTAGTCGTCCTAGATAGTGAGTTGCTACTTTTTTTCTGTGGTTGGTTCTAATTGAAAAAAGGAAAATCATTCTGTTGACCAGTTTTTCTGTTTTTCGATTAACTTTAAATATGTGAAGCAAAAGTAGTAAAGTATTTAAACTATTGATGTAATAATAAGTCACAACAAACAAATGAAAAAGATAAATAATATAAGGCAACAATGGCCTGGGTTAAAAATTCATTAAACCTAGTTAGAAATTCATATGTGTGCCAACAATGTTGAGCCGAGGTGATTATCGAGCAACTGCATACTGCGTATGTAACTGCAACAACCATGCAAGATTCGAAGTTTGAGTTTCTACATCCTCCTTATTATCCTGACCTGGCCCTAAGCGATTATGATGTATTTAGTCATCTTAAAGAGACATTCTCAAAACGGTTGGGATATTGCGTGGAAACTAATGGAGACTACATCAGAAAATGATATAAAATTGCTTTAATAAATTTTTTCTAGCAGCTTTTTTAAGCATTTCATTTAGCTCTGCCTCGTATATAGGAAGCTTTTGCTTCTTATTTCCTTGACTTTTGATGACCTACGTCTATGAAGCAAAAAAGTTTTGTTCTTTGTTGTCAAAATATCATATTTTCCGTCGAGATTAGAGGGTCAGTACGCGCTACAAAAATTGTATTAGGTCAACGAGCGGTTACATCGTGTTGCTAAGATGTCGCTCTCGATTTAGAGTGGAATTTAGACAAAAATATTGGCGGAAATGTTTAAGAGACGAATTTTTTTGTTTCCAAATACTCACGTTGTTATCGGGTGCCATGACAATACGTGTACTCAGGTGAGTTACCGAATTTTGTTTGTAAGCTGTAGACAAGCAGCAGTGAAACTATGGACACAAAAAGGGAAACCGCTATTGGCTTGTTTCTCATTTCTTTCTGTTTTTTTTAATTGTGTGTAAGTACTTTTGGTWTAACGTGTCAAGAAGCCACTCGTTAAACTTCTCATATGCGTATGCAGTAAACGGAATAAAATATCATACAGCGGTAAATTAACAAACTTTGATACGATCTAAGAGGCAGCTATTTGATGAATTTAATTGAAGTATAATAAAATACTAACTGCAGCAGTATACTCCTATATTAGAAAACCAAATAGTTTACTTGTCTGACGAAATAATAATAATAATAGTAAGACATAAAGGATCTTCAATTTTCTTCAACATAAACTGCATCTTAATTACTTTTACTGATCATTAAAGAGAAATGGTATTTAAAGCGCCTAAGTTTTGTAAACGTCAGCAGCTCTTGGCAGATTAATAACAGAAAGAAACTCTACCATTAGCTTTCAAAATATTAAAGGCAATGCAATACTTAAATACGAATTTTGTTTTGTACTCTATTGTGAGTTATGAAAAGTTTTATTTGGAGAAAAAGGTAATAACAGTATTGCAACGTAACGCCACACTGCAGAGAAGAAAACAGTTTATACAACATCCTAAACATCAGTGAATTACAGCAAAACCTAATATGCGCAAATAGTCTTGAATGTAAATTTCACCGGATGCAATTCCTGTCTTCAGACAGCGGGTATCGAGGTTCATCGATTATTTAAAACTACATTTAACTTTGCGAATCCTGTCTTTATCCTGGCGACCAAAAAACTTTGCAATAAAAGTATCCTGCGATAAGATCTTTTAAACTGAGTTTAATGTATTCCGGAACAGACCCCAAGCCATATCGACTAAAGTCGATCGTCGTTACGATAATTCATCACGACCCCTAAATTGTAAACATCAGAGCTCAGTGTTGGCCTCGGTTTACTTTAGGAGTTCGGCGGTCAACACGTTTCGTAAAAAACGGCTCCAGTTCCTATCGATTGGACGTACAAAATAACCTATAAATTGTCAGCACCAGATCTCACACTTGAACCCTGAAGTTTTTATTATGTACGACCCACTTGTGTATTCGAGTAAATGTTTACTCCCTCTTGCTGTTATATCGGAAAGATGTCCTAGGGGATTCCCGGGTACTGTGGGGTAGAAACAGTTAAATTGTGTCATATCTTTTGAGAAAAAATTGTTCTTAGTAATTGCCTCCTATACTCCTTTTTTCTTCCAAAAGCAATATTCGGCTTCGGAGTTCCTTGGAAATCGGTCACACAGCCATTGTGCATCAAACTAAATTTAATTTTTCAAACTTTTAGTGCGAATAGTTAAGTTTGGTACTTTCAGGCTAGAAGGCAGTGGCGGCTGATTAGTAGAGGCAATTGGAGCACAGCTTCACATAAGTCTTATGCATACCATATTTCAATTTAAAAAACTGAAAACAGAAAAAAAACTTATATTGCAATTGATGCTCGCATTTAAAAGCTAAGTATCCCTTGGGCATAGGACATAAACAACAATATGTGTACCGCTGCACACAAGTACCTAGTTGTCGACACCTCTATCCGCTAAAGCTCAAAAATTCTAACCTAGCTTTACGAGGGCACTATCTAATAGGAGTTTCGCCCGGATATGGCGGGAAAACGGATATTAACAAGTTGTTTAAGTGATCACTGAGGCTTTAATCTTTGAGCTTCGTAATGTATCAGGTTAGGACGTAACTCGAATCGACAGTCGTTTCTTTCGGATACTACGTAACGTGTCATATTTGTGATTATATATTTATGTCTTAACATGGTATTTACTGGCATTTTTCACCATCTCGTTAATTTAAGTTTTAAACAGGGTTGTGAGTGTTATTACCAATGTAATGGGCCTATTACTTTTTCAAATTATTAGTACTAAAAGTAATATAAAAGACATGCATTCCAGATGAAATTTTCGCCTGACCGTTTGCATTACTGATTAGCTCCATGCGAGCATTGCCTCTAGCAGGCGTCAATATATAAAGCGTATGATCTAGTAATGTAAATTGTGCTGGCGACGAGTTGTCAAGCACCAATATTCTACACTACACTCCCATTATCACACATTCATTCCTAATATCAAAAATTCCATGTTTCTAATTTGCTATGTTTTCGCACATTATACCCAAACGGAATAAATGATCGTCATTTTTCTAGTCACTTAAACTAAGACTAGATTCGTTATCGTTATTGCTTTATTTGCCTTTATAGAACCGTTTATTTTCAGAAAAGAAAATAAGGACATTAACCAATAATGGCTTTGTTCATCTTCCTCTAAAAACAGTAACTACAATAACAATCTATTACTTTTTAAAAAAATCTATAAGTTGGGACAGTGTAAAGATTTTTAATATACCAAACATATTAGTCAGTGGCGGCTCGTGACCTTTCATGTAGGATAGGCGACACCTTATACTCGTATATAGTATAGGCAATTATAATTATTGTCTTCCATCTTGGAATATGTGTATTTTAATGGTCATGCCAATCATTTATTTTTATTCGTATACCACCGCACATTTATTCGTTTTTCTGCTCTAAGCGACCTTAAATTACTCCAAATCGAATGCTAAACAAAAAATTTAGCAAAACTCAAACTATGATAAGCTCAAAAAGTTAAAGTGAACGAAACTTGTGAAACAGTATTGAATTTTAAAAATAGAGCACCTAACATTATCCGTGTTGTAACTATTCAGAGCATATYGAAAGTTTATATAACATATTCCTATGTGGTGTCTTCCTATTGCATGATTATTATGATGTGTTTCATTTTTAATAAGACGATAAAAAATGTAAAAATCTTACACTTGTAAGTTGCTGCCATCTACCAGTGTCATTTAAAATGTCTATCGTCCTCTTTCTAAAAGAGGGCCATTTTTGTTGGAGTGCAATGCGAATAGCCCGAGTCCATACAAAGTTTGTCGTAAGCGACCGATCGTTCCGCCTGAGACGCATCTATATGCGCGAAGATTTTATTACGTTAACCGTCAAGTGCGGTCGTTAACACTGCAGATTCTGAAGGACGTGAACACAAATACAAATGAACTTCAGTTGGTCAAGTTGTGTCGCCTATTCCCAATTTAAACGTTCGCCGTAATAACGCGATTCGTAATTTTTGAGCAGTATGTGTAAACTTAAGATGAAATATTAAATAAACACCGGTATAAAAACAAATTGCGTTAAAAAATTAGAAATTTCTAGCTAATTATTATTTCTTTTTTATGACATTGTTGATTGAAATTGCAAGGTAGGCGGTGCCTACCTCGCCTACCCCGAGGAGCCGCCACATATTTTAACCGAACATATTCACAGTGTTGTTTTTGACAATGTAGTGGATGAATTGTTTTCAAACACATATTCTATTTCGTTTCCTTGTAAAGAACACGAAGCAGAAATACTTTCAAAATTTTGTTTATTGTTATATTATAATGAGAATTAAATAGTACTATAAGCACAATGACAGAGATACTGATAAATCAAGTGCAAGAAAGAAGAAGGAATCTAACTTACAGTTTTTTTTTAATTTTTAGATCTCCTTGTATGTGTATTTTTAATAAACGTTGACTGCAGAAGCACCACTTTTTTCCTAACACTCTCATTTGATATACTTCTGAAGTTTAGTGTAAAATAAGTATTAGCCTCATAATATAAGAAATATATAGAGTAGTCGTATTTCTGTACTTAATTTTACTTCCACATCCAACGGATGGAAAGTATTGTATCGCGACAGAGATTTTCAAAATTTTTTATTTGCTCAATCACTTTAAAATGATAAAAAACGTCCAAAAACAAAATTTGAGCAAAAATTTCGTCATTGTATATCTGTCTGTGTGTGGACGTGATAACTTTCGAAAGACAACATATGAACTTGAAATTTGGCATGTATATAAATCTCAACTACCCAAAGCAACATGTTGTTTTTGGGGTGAATATGATATAGGGGCCCCTTCCCTAAAATTGTGGGGTAACTACCCTTTTTKCAAACATWTATTTTTTGTCTTAGTATGTGATTAGTAGTATAATTGCGAGTATTATTAGTCCCTATAAATTTTCGGTGCAGCAAACTGTTTAGAAGAAAAAAACGGTTTTTTCCAAATATCTTAGAAAATACTTGATATATTCGCATATGAAAATACCATCCGATAGGAAATAAAATTTTACACAAAAGGTGTTTAAAAAATGTTTCCAAAATTTTGACATTTTCGAAATATTTCCAAAAAAATAATTTTGGACCTTGTCTACACAATTTTTTTTTAATTTTGCTATTATGTAGAAAATTAAATTTCTGATCGAAAAGTACTGTTGCAATTGTTTTGTTTAGTTAATAATTTTCGAGTTATTTAGAAAAAAACGATTTTACAAATTTATGGATTTTTGCTAACATCAGGAGAACCGTTTGTCGTAGAAAAAAATGTCTAGAGATAAAAAATGCTAAAAACCTTATTATTGATGGTATAATATAAGAAATAAAAGTGTAAATTCCATTTTGACAGCTTGATCTGGAAGTATTGATTTAATTTGCAGCGGATTTTCATTATCTGACGCAAATCTGTTCTAAAATTGTTGCACAAGTAACAACAAAATCTTACATTTGCATACTTTTTGAAAGATAAATGAACCATCGCTATTCGCTTAGGTAATTTTGGGAATCAAATTGATATTATCAACACAGCGTGCGCTGTAAAGTAGCCTTATTCAAAGCGGACCGATTCCCACTATGCTCTATCTCTCTCTAATGCGACTGGCTACGGAATCGGCCCGCTCCACAAGGCATCGTGCGTATACCTCTCTATCTACTACCGTGCTGTCAGTCTATATATACTTCGTGTAGATTCCATCGACATTTCCGCTCTCTACCTATAGCGAGGATAACTACTTGCAGTGCWCGATGGCACCGCATCTAGATGTMTCCAACTCCGGKATATAGATGGCGCTGATTCCGCAACAGTATAAACCACGTATAAACCGTGTACCATTGGTGCTCAGGTGAAAAGGTTTTTCGATTGTTGCTCAAGAACTGAGGTGTGATTCGTGGGTGCAATGTTAGCAAACTCTCAAACTATCGGATAACAAAATAGGTACACACAATTAAATTCAGGTAACGTACTTATTGTTGTAAGATTTGTGGAAGAAAAGGCCATTTGGCTAACATCAATTTTAACAAATAAAAGAGGCATATTGTTAGCAAAATTAATCCAGTAACGATGACAACACGTTACATTTTACAAAGTATTCCTGATAAAATCATTTTCAAGAACGATATAAATCTATTTATTCCTAATGCGATAAGTTTAGTAACTTTGAATACAAATTATTCTGCTTTGCTCTTGCCATATTTTATTAAGCATTTTACCATCAAATACTATTTCTTCCAACATCTTTGTTTTAACGGCTTAATGCACATCATACCTCTCCGAATTTCTCAGGCAAAAAATGTGTTAAATGAACCACGCCGAGCAAAATTAAAAAATCTTCGCCAATATACATATTATAATTTGTATTTGGTACTAACTTAAGTTCACAAAATAACTATATTACTGCATTATTATTCTGTTGACAAGGTAATTCAAAGCTTTATTCTGCATGCTCATTTATTATAATATGCAGGTAATACAAATGCTCGTAGTATTCCGAGCTTTCCATATACATTGAAGCTTACAGTTAATCCAGTTATGTAACTGCAACAAACATTTGCCATGTAATGAAGTATTCATTCCATTAGTGATCTAAAATTATGCAGTCACGTTTTTAAGTACTCGCATGATTTATCGGCAATCCCTTATTCATCATGTACTGCATTATGCATTTCAAGAGAGGTCACGCTTGCCTGTTCGTGTTTAAAATGGGAATCATCCACCGGCACCGTTCAAGACGTTGCTGCGCTAGACGTAGCGGAAACTATAACGCTCGAACTCGAACAATTTCTTTGGCATATTGCCGCTCCAATAAAATATTTTGTACGCAATATGTATCTATCTGTAGGTAAGTTTTATGTTGGAGCTCTATGCACTTCCATAGTCTATTCGAGTTGCAATCGGATATATAGCACACGATATTTCGTGTATGTCACTCTTTAAGATTAGTTAATTTTTTGATAATTTATTTACTCCTACATTAAAACATTTAGTTTGTATTGTACCATTGCACGTTTGACTTTTTGTACGGGCAGTTCCTTAGGAATATAAATTAGATACTTGCGGACATGTAATAATTAATTGTCAAAACAAAACAGATTTTCTAATAACTTTACTACCGTTGCAAAGTACTAATCAAAACCAAACCATAATATTCTCATCTCTGAAATCTGCCTGCACTTGACTAGAGAATATTTAGCTTTTATAGTACCTAAAAACGTACATAGTTAGCAAATTGCTGAAAATGGTAAATCGAAAATTAGGATTTACTATACTGTTATATTCTGTATCTTCTGTAGTCACTAGTCTATCTAATAGAGGATTTTTGCATCTGTGTTCTGATTATTATAATAACCATTTTCTAATTTTTGCCGTTTGAACTTTGATTTGTAAACACGAATTTGCTTGTATCTTCTTAATGCTTTTGTGACTGAAAATCGACGAACTTGATTATGGTGTCAACGGTGCGTTCCGTTATTTTTGTTGTTTATCAAATAGTTTCTTCGTTAATACGTGGCATTGCAATATATTGTACGTGTATCTGAAACAATACATTCAACCTTCCATGAATGCTTTATATTTTACTAGTCTTATAAGTGCTTCACTTATTTGGGGGTATACCATTGCGCTTGAATAGGTGAAAAAAATCGACAAAGAAACCATGAAAGGAACAGTGAGCTGTTCTGGCTTTATTACTTCTTTTGAAATGTAACGTTGAATCCTGTTATATATGCATAATTTTCACTTGAAGATTTCCCTACCAATTATTATTTTCAAGGAGCACAAGTTTGATTTTAAATTTTGTCCTAGCTTTGCTCTGTTTATTTAATAAAATGTCGATTTTGATACATAGGAAATAAAACTATTGTTATAATAATACTGTTGCTATTGGTGGTTCACTTTTCATACAAATAAAAGTGTAAAACTCATAGCACATTTATGTTACGTGCGTTCACTATGACAGTCGACACCGAACCGATCGGGATTTCTTCGTTTTTTCTTGTACAAAAATACGGATAAATATTAACTTTGTTTTCAATACAATTTCTTATATTTTACATACTGACCTAGAAAGTTTTCTCAGGTAAACTTCTGTGTAAATACATTTATTCAAAACGTATTTCATGTGCTTACTATTATTTACCACAGTAGCATCTGCTATACAGGTAGAATAACCTGAACGATAAATAATATCAGTATGTCAAGGCATTAATAGCGCATTGTTCCCTAATGCAATCTCTTGTTCTAAAAACACGTCAACCGGGTGCTCGAACCGCACAAACCCAGAGACGTTTAATTTCATTGCTGTCAAAGCTCTCTCATCTGCGGGTCAAGCAAACAACGGAAATATTAAAGCATGCTTTAAAAATTCCGAATAACGAGGATAAAAGGAAATTACATCCAACCCCAACGTTTCAACGAACATTGGCGTTCATTTGCATATCGCTGACATATCTAATAAAGCGACCGGGAATAATTTATTAACAAAGGACGAGTCTGATTTGGCTCCAGTCTGCGTTGCCACTTTGATTTTAAGATGAAAATAATTGAAAGTACGAGAAAACGACGGAGCACACTTTTGTAAATCTGGTTTGGTTATTTAATATGTTTTATACAGAAATAAAAATATATCAGCTACGACAGCTAGTATTTGTGGGTGGTATGTGCAAAACATACGTATATTGTCAGTTTTATGTCAGAAATGGAGTCATTATTTAATAGTGAAGCATATTAGCAGTGTCAGGCACACCATATAATGTTAGGTGTCAGGATCAAATTGTCAAACAGTTAAGCTGTAATGTAGAACAGCCCTTCGCGGACAACACTGTTAAATGCAAGGAAGCTACACATAGTACAAAGGCTTAAAAAAGGATTTTTGCACCCGGGATTTCAAAAATCAGTATAACAAAATAGATAAAATAGTTACATGTATTGTTCTTCAGACCAATTCTGGTCGTGCGATAACTTATCTATTATAAAAGGCCTATACTGTATGAACAGCTTATTAATAATAGGCTTATTTTGTTTTACACCTTAAGAGTAAGAATACTTATCAAAGCTGTTAAAACACTGTGACTCGCATGTGCTGAATTGGGTATTTACCATGTACTTATATTTCATTAAATTGCATATTAATAGGTAGCATCTAATCAACAAAACAGCTGTGACAACTTATAAAATCGAAAAAATTGATCGTAAGATGTATTTTTAATATCAAAAATGTGAATATTTAAAGGGACCGCCAAAACGCGAGCATATTGGCCGCGACGTCAGGTGTCCTGTAAACAGCCGCTTGTTTACATCTGGGGTCTACGCGGCACACGTCAGCCTCAGCCCGTCAATTTATCAGTTTGTTGTTTGCGTTCATTTTGTGACAAGCGAATTAAAATACGCCAAGAAAAAATGAAATACTTATGACTTATGACTTCTGAAGGCATGTTCATTATTATGGAATTTGTGTATAGCGACGAGCGGTTCAACGCGGCGGAGATGAACGTAAAAGCAAAAGCATAAGTGAACTTTTTATCAAATTAACGTAGCATTGATAATTTGATCACAGTGGGTTGTTCGAAACATACTATCTGTAAACATAAAAATGTAAGAATCAAAAATGTACTTTAAACTTGACATTTTTATTTTAGAGATCAGAATAAATATAAATTGTCATTTATTTTCGGGGCTCTTGCGGCTTGTTTCCGGTCTGGCTAACAGTCGAGTATATGGGGAACAACGTCGTTCTTTATTATAACATTTCCCTTTATCAACTTAAAATGCATATAATTTTTCATATCCTCTTCAAGCTATAACAAAATGGAAACTGAATGGTAAACACTTATAACCCCAAAAAAAATAATAAAACTTATAGTAAGAATTAACATGATCTTCACAACAGAAAAACAAACTTTGCGATAGCGGCATATCACGTCTAGGGGCCTTAAACAACTTTTTCATATGTTGATAATCTCGAGGAACGGTTACAAAAATTTTGTTAGCTGTACAGACTGAAGTACTTTTATAACTATGTACAAAACAAGTGTTTTCCATACATAATAGATGCTTGTGAAACTACACATATCACGTTTTGGTGCGACCTCTTACACCGTCCTTTCAATAAACACCACACAAAAGCTTTTCCAATACAAGAATGATACTACACCATTAAACAGCACGCTCCTCGGTAATGTTTACGTGACACTTGACGTCACGAGTTGAATAACCTTGGATAGAAGTGTTTTGGCGGTGACTCCTAAGATTCGAATATTAGACCGGAAATTCTCTCCCTACAAATATTTTCTTTATTTTTTTAACATGGCTTACGATATATATGCACTTCAAGATTCATTTTACGTAATTTTCAAAAAAAGTGATAATACCCAATTATATATTTTATACACTCTCCACAAACATAACTTTCACCCTTTCAAAATTTACTTGACGCATGAATTAAATGATACGATATTAATAGACGACTAGAATTCCGTGAAAACTAACGGAAAGTATCAACACTAATTCACGTTTCCCTTACAATATTTGTTTAAAAAGAAGTCTACATCTGTCTTAATGGGTCGTATTAATCAGCATAACTGTGGAGCAGCGGTGTTAATTTTGACTTGTTGCGGATAGTACACGCACAGACATCGCGGAACAAGATGAGGAGTTAAATAAAAATTGACTAGATTTTCAGCAGGAAGTAGCACCTCTACATTAGGCTGCTCCTGTTGGGCAATTTTTTGATGACAATTTTAAGGGGCACTGAATTGGACGGAAAGGACCTATTAAATTACCAACAAGATCTCCGAATCTTACACCCCTAAATTTATACTTTGGGGACACTTGAAGGTTTCCAAAACGCAACTAACCTCCTTGGGTGAATTACGTCAAAGAATAATTATGTTTGATTCGCAGTACTTAATATATATAGAAATAGAGAAATGATTTATTAAGTTATTAATTCTGTTTTCCCTTGTACTTACGGTACCTGTGCGTATGCTTGTATATATTTATATATTTGTGACCAAACTTCTTTTATTCATTCAGTACTGATAGACATTAAATTCCAACACTACAGTTCACTACAGTTACTAATACTTAGATCGCCGTTCTCCTGTTAGGAGCGATTGGCAAGCCGAAAGGCATGCAATTAAACTCAAATTGATTTTATATTTATATCACAAACGTTTGGTATATTTTTGTGAATTAATTTAATAATTGTAGTCATAATCCAAATCTGTTTAAACACTAAGCAATTTCGGTTGGGGATGATGTAACATTTTAAAATGGCGATGGTCTATGAAAGATATTTCTCAGATTAGAATAAAATTATTCATTTCGTTAGGTCGTTTAACAAGGAAATATATATCTGTAAGTTATCCTCCGTATGACACTCGGGCAATCTAAACACCGTGTTTAAACTTAAGCCGACCCTCTACTATGAAAGGTTTATGGTTTATTACGCAACCTGTAATTAAAAACAGACTTTCATAAAAACGAAATAAAGCATAAGCACTAAAAATCATCAACTTTACCATCTTTTAGATTTGTAAGGCACTCGCGTCCAGTTTCCGAAAACCAGGCCGATCTATCTGACCTATAATCACATCTGGGTCAAATAAACAGCAAGAAAGTAGTTATGTTGTCTGCTTTCTACCCACCAGCTTTCCCCTCTCGTTTTCCGCCTATGTGCATCTGGGTACTGGGCGTCAAGTCGTCGCTACGTCGCGGCGCCAAAGACATCCAGACGACCGGCGTCCTCCGGATTTAATCATCGCCAAGTCGATGGTGCCGTGTCGCGCATCCCCTGGCTATCAGGCCCTGTCACGTGCCCTGCAGTGATTCAACTTGTGTCTGACAAGTTTTCAGAAGTGGTCACACATTTTTGTGACGCTGTTGGAATTCCTGAGGGTTGATGTGCTGGAGCGTAAAATTGCGAATGCGATATTGCCAAATTTACACTCAAAGTTTATTAAAGGGAATAAATAAGTGCAACATTTAATTTATTAAGTTTTACCTTCTGGTGCCAAATAGTATATATTCAGTAACACCAAATCTTAAAACGATATATTATGTTTACTTTATTATAGGATTGCTGTACTACTAACATTTTCGCTGCTAAAAGTAGCGAAATTTGGATACCCTGGTTGTCTATAAGTTTTGATAACTGATGGTATCATAGTGTTACACTCTATTTCTATTGACTGCACTATATAATATATGGACAATTTTTCTTAATTCGTTTGCCTACTCTCAAATTAATTTCAGACTTTGACTTAATAGAAACTCACCTGTATACCACACAGCTTATTACAATGCGATATCTACAATATGTTCGTCTGTCCATAGAGCAGTGCCACTTCAGCCGGACAATAAAATTAGAGAATAATTAGAACTGCCGATGGTTCTGTATCAGAAGGCGCTCGACTCTGAAAGAAAGTGGGCACATACTTCAAGTGTTTTTAATTTTTAAAGAAAATGTATTGAATTAATATAATAAATTAATGTACAATTAACTGACAAAAATGTTTGCTTTCCTAAAAAGTGATAAAAACATACTTTGCGTCGTTCAGGCCTGTCAATGGCGATCGAGTCCAGGAAAACTAGTGCGGGGAGAGAGCTTCAAAGCTAAAATTTGTGTGGAAAAGTGAATAAAAATGATCGAGTGGTTGTGGGTTATGGTCCTCACTTAGAATAATGGCCGTTGTGTGTGTCCCGTTTATATACAAGTAAAAATGTATGTAATGTAATTAGGTAGTAATAAGGTACCTAATGAGCGGGCTAATTTTGAATGAAATTAACAGATCCGTTAAAAAAATTAACTTAAGAAATAGATTTACAAATCAAAGAAAATCATTCAGCAAAAGTGTTCAGTCTAAAAATTAGTGCTTATATAACAAATTAACAGGAAGAGCTCTTTTCAGTTAATGAGTGCTTAACTAGAAAAGGGTATCGTTATTTTGATGTTTTTATAGCTAATTGAATCTTCCTTTTTCGATCCACAGAGGTCCAATAATTTATTGCATTTTAGTGACTGTATTTAAAAAAAAACATATTTAGCATTATAAACTGCTTTTAACTAGTGGTTTTTAAATTATAAAACTTGCACTTTAAATATTTAGTCAAATGTAGTTTTTCAGCCAATATTGCATCCAAGAAAAAATTTAACTCTATAAATTAGTCTCTTTTAGTTTTTACAAATTGTAGATCTGTAAGTTTTGTAAGGAGTTATATTCGAACCTAATGCATTGCATGCATGCTGCATATCACATGGAATGTTTATAAAACTTAGCAATAAAAAAAGTGAAAAACATAAGATAATATTTTATCTATCCAACAAAATATTATCTTATATTCATGGACGCTGAAAGCATTCACCCTCGTAAAGTGAAAAACAATTTATATAAATGGAGAAATGTATTTTAATATAATATTGTAAAAAATGGAATAAACAAGAGTTGCGGAAAAATACAGTCATTCCAAGCGGACAACGTATATAAGTCAAAATAGAGCACGTAATGAAAACTAGCATGTTTGCCGTTGGAGCCACCTGATGGAAATTATAAGAATTGGGTGACTTTTAGAGACCGTTTTAAATTTCGTTAATTCACGACAATCCAATTTATTCTCAAAAATACGTTGACCAACGATGCGTTCACCAGTGTTTGATATGCAGTTGTTTAGAGAAAATTAGGCCGTTGTATCAAATCTTTTACAAAAGAAATTCGAAAACAAACATTTGTTAGTTAACAGTCGCATTAAATCAATCCTATAAATGCCACCTATTGCTTAAGAATCCCACAATGTGTTAAGAAAAATCCATGACTGGCGTGCTCTTAAAAATTTGCAAATATATGTACATATAGAATCCTAGTATGTTCTTTTAATGTACAAGCTTTTAAATACAAATAACATCAATATCAAAATGACATTTAGCAACCACAACTTTAACACTAGCGAATGTTAAATATATGTAGATATCAAAATATATTAGCTATCCGCTATAATCTCACCTTGTATTGTGTACAGACATCATCCAATTTATATATTCTCAGGTTTTGATAATTACACAGAGAAAACTGCCTAAAGCAGTAACAAACACGAAAGTCTGCATTACACTCAATGACACAAAATGGTCTGAAACTCAGCTTTTCACACAAACATCAAATGCAGATAACTCTAATGTTAATATGGTTTCAGAATCTTCCGACAAGTTTCAAATTATATTATGAATAGTTCAAATTCTAGTAAAAGCCGTAAATGGTGATACCTTAATAATGAGAGCTCTATTGAATAATGGAAGCAAAAGCAATTTAATATCAAAAGCTTTATGTGACAAACTAAAACTAAAACCAATTACGGATATCCAACACGTAATTTGCGGAGTGTAATAAACACTTTGCTTTCCCGAAAGTTACAAATCCTTTACAAAATTATACTTTTCAATAAAAATGAAATAGCTTTTCCAAAGAGATCATTTAATTGAAGGAAATTTAAATGACTTAAAGTCAGTTGATTTGCTGTTAAACATTATACTTATAACGGTCAGATATGCTTTGGCAATCACAGAGGAACAAAAAGAGTTAAAGAAAAAGAACCAAAAGTGAATCCAAACAAGCTTTATATGGCTTTTCCAACAAGTTTATGCCCTCCGATTGATTACTTTTCCTTCTATAGATAATAGTTGTAATTTAGAAATGAGAAAATAATGCAAACTGGAGGTTCGGGCATGGTTTGGCATCAGTTTCTTGTAGTCAGACGTTTATTAATGGAAAACAAATTTGCTAGTTCTGTAATTTTTAAAATGCCGTACATATGTTATAACTTTCCAAGTTTGCTTAATAAGTAGCAATATTTTTCAGGTGCTAATGATAATACTTATTGCACTCCCGACAGAAAGAGAGTCAATAATTCCTAATCCCACGAAGCTACTATAAATTAATTTATTTAGGTCGGTATTGTTAGCGTTACACTTTACGGTGGCTGTATATCATTATTTAAACTTTTTTACAATGTACGATTAAGGCCACTAAAAAAAATTAGTAAAATGGGCGGGATGAGCTTTTTTTCAAACAGATGCGATCGGTTCCACAAATGAGGAAACGATCATAATTGGTTGTCGACTTTTGATTATTTTAAATTGCTTTTAGTAGTACTATTTGTATCTTTTTTGAATGCCTAGTTGGTGTTAAAACTTATTGCTAGAAAAAAGAGTTTAATCAATGTTAGGCGTGTCTGTCCTGTACTCGAATGCAATTCGTTCCTTCAATAATGAAAAAGGACTCGTTTATGCAACTGAACATAAATACATCCGAATCAGCTTCGTTTCTTGCCTTTAGTTTTCTCAAATAACCATTTGTTAGCAACAATTTTTTCAAACGTAAGTAAAACGAAAAAGCTGCAGTACTTAGTAATCTACACCCTACAGAGCAAACACTTCTCAAGTATGCCCCAAGCATATGCTGCTTAACTCAAAGTTTTACATGTGTAAATTCGACAAACTTGTAGCAAACGCAAGAGCATTATTCCAACCCATATTGCTAACACGAAGCGCATCCTTTCGCCAACACTGTAACGCCGCCATCAAAAAATCCGATTATATGGAAAGAAAACGGCCGATGACGCAGCCTAACCGAAAACTTTATCGCGAGAACTGTAACTAGAATTTATATGTTGGGTTATTGCGCCCTTTATTACACATAAAATTCAAATTGCAATGAAAACGTTGAGGCGAACCGTGCGGCTTATAATCGGGGGAAAAACCGAACGATCCCGTTAGCACTCCGCCACAGTTGGCAGTACCGCAGATTGCCGGGGTTATTTGTTCGCTTTTGGAGTCCGATTCCCAGTTGCCTAAATGTCTGTTGAACTGGGTTACGATGTCTGGTCGTGCGCCAACTGGGCATAACGGCCACGAGAATGCTCCTTTATATTCGATTTTTATTATGAGACCATCAACAACGCCAACCAATATTTGGGGAAGCTACAGCTGTAACCCAAATGTTGGTTCTACTCTTTATTTGGTATTGGCTATAAATAATTACGCCGTGAAAAAATAACATTGAATTGTTGTTTCGTAACTGTTGCATGAATATGTGTTATTATTAATCGGATATCATCTCGGCATACAGGGTGTAGCACAAAAGCCTCATAATTGATATAACAAGTGCAAGAACAAGATTGTGTACAATTACCGTCGCCATTTTCCTGAAATATTTCTGGTCACCATATTCCAGTAGCGTATCAAAGTTGTCTTTTTTACTGGAACACCCTATATTGCAGATTTGGAAAGAACTCAAAGAGATGGTACTTACTTTTTAAGGAACATATTATACTCGTAACTTTAGCGATTTCGCTTTCGCTTTATTTTTCCCTCAAAATCTTAGTATCCTTGAATTATTTTTTGTACAAACTAAATCGCATTGGCGGCAACATTTGCAATGGGGTTGTAGACCATTTTTTTAATTTCAGAATATGAATCTACACAAAAAATAATAGGCCCCTGTTTTTCATTTTCTTCCAAATCGCTTAGATAAACGTAAAGAAATGGTAAAGTTTGAATATTTGAATGTGCAACGTAGGTTGACGCTGCCGCTTGTGATTGGCAGCAGCTGTGTGTTGTTGCCAGGGCAGAATAATTTTCAGCGTCCCAGAGTTGCCTATGCGTGTTTTTCGCTATCAATTGTAGACGAAGAGCAAGAGCGTCATTCATAACCTCTTAGTAACCCTCGTGTGTTTTTTGCTTTTGTTTATCGATCACGATTATATCGTTCAAAAGGCGGACGAAATGCCTGCTGAAAAGAAATACTAGTATTGTTGCTCTAGAGAAGAACTTTTTAATTGTATCCGAAGAAAAATAGAGATGAAAATTGTGATGTGATGCAGTAGGTGTAGCACTAGCAGGAAGTCCTTGCGTTAAAGAAAATAGAGGCAAAAATATAGAATATAAATCCTCCTCGCAAAACTAAGCCAATTTGACAGAAAACTTTACAGGGCGAAAATAAGAGAATATAACATTAGAAATATTTTTTTGTTCCTAGTATCTCACTTCATTAGGTCTTGGAAAACCTACAAATGTGTTGCAATAACGATTTGTGATAGAGGGTTACAACCCCATTCAGGCAAGATAAGACCTATTCTGCAAGGTTTCTATAAATGATTCACGCAACGCGGGCGGCGTTGATTTCTGGATTCTTTGTGCCGCCTTTCTATAACTGCTGCCAAGCTACAATATGCACTGAACATCAATGAGCACGATAGTAGTGAAGGTTGCAGATCAAGTTACAGTCACGAAATTGATGGCTTCGCTAAGATCTTCCAATAATTTACGGTTATATTTTTCTTTCAAATGTAAGAAATAATAATTATACAAAACCGTAGCAGCTCCGAAATGTGAACTTTCTGCAATCTTATAGTTGATTATTGCACAAAACACTACAGAATCTGTTGAAAATACAAACTCTCACGCGATTTCTCATATTAAGACATATTAAATAAATTCAACAATCGTCAGATGACAAGTACACGTCAAAGCAATTGTTGTGTTCCTGAGAGGCGTCAAACTGACCTAATCGATAATTTCCATAAGCGCCCTGGATTCATGAATCATTTACAAAAACCCTGTATCTTCGACACATATGCGTTTCAAAGAGTGTTGGATAGATTTACAGGAGGCTGGCAAGTCCAGCGACCTAAAGATTCGAAAAAACCTTCGCGTAGGACGCATAACCACAACATCGATTCGCAGTCCCTACGCACCGCCCTGAGAACTTCTGGCGATACAACATGGCAAATAGCGCGAATTTTCCCCCGCATATCCTTTGAGGTTTTGGCTGTCCAAAGCTGTAATTTTTTATGGGGGGATTTGAAGTTTTCGAAATTTGCGAAGATTAACGTTAACGTCGGCGCGTTTTAGTTTCTCTCAAACAAAATTTCTAGGATGGTCAGAACAGATTATAACAGCGAAGCCGCCAAAGTTGTATGTTACATAAAAAGTAAGTACTCCTCAAGTGCTTTCCAAATCGACAATAAGATATAGCGTGTCCCATTAAAAATAGAAGGTATAGAACACGCCGCTGGTAATCAAAAATATATGGCGACAGTAATTTTCCTCCTAAATGGCTGGACCGATTTGAATGAATTTGTTTTTATGAGCTTGGGTGGCGCCCTGGATGGTTTACATCCACAAATCAGCCCGGCAGATGGCGCTGCGGTCGATATCTAGGTTATTTCCTTCTAAACAGCTGGACCGAYTTGAATTAATTTTTTTGTATTCTTTGGGTGGCGCCCTGGATGGCTTATATTCACAAATCAGCCCCCCCCGGCAGATGACGCTGCGGTCGGTATCTAGGCTGTATATCTATACTACAACTAAACGGCTGGACCGATTTGTGTGAATTTGTTTTTGTATGCGTTTGGGTGGCGCCCTGGATGTTTTAGATTCACAAATCAGCCCGGCAGATGGCGCTGCAGTCGGTATCTAGGTTATTTATTTATCTATACTGCAACTAAACGGCTGGATCGACTTGAATGAATTTTTGTGTATGCATTCATGCCTTCATTTCATTCATTTTAATATCCTAATCGCTTGGAATATCATGCAGGACAACGTCTGCCAGGTCCGCTAGTATAGCATTAAAATTGACAAACGATGTTATATATAGTGGTATTGTTCTTAATAAACTGTTCTGTACACGATAAAACCATAAAATCCTCCTTAAAAAAATTGTATTCCGTTTACCTGCAGTAAGCCCAACTTTCCTTTGGAGACCCTCATTGTAAAACTCGTAAATAAAATCAACAGTGAAGGTAAGTTACTAGTTGCGGTTTTGAAGAGGATTTTGTGGTTTTATGGTGGACAAAACAGTTTATGTAGAACTATAAGGGTCGGTTGGGCAAGGTGACATTTGGAAGGCTATTTTGTAGTTATCTTTTATCAAGTAGTTTGGGTATATCTAGTAGGTAGGTAGTTCGTTTTTCGTCGTCAGGTTCTTTTTTATCAGGTTGGCACGTTGTTTCTATGACGTCTCGCTTCCTTGGTGATGTGTTTATTTACTTTCAAAATTTTGTTTGAACTTGTGTCAGGCAAATTTTGAGGTTCTTCGTCTTTGACAAAGATTACAGGTGTAATAGAAACGTCAGACTTATAACTTTTTATCGGTGTTTTCAAGAGACAGCGATCTTTCCGAGAAAATGTTATCTTATTAATAATATTATTCTCATTCACTTATGGCAGTTTATCCAAGTTACCGAGTGCTTTGTTTATGGGTAGCTGTTCCAATATTCTAACCTTATACCGTCTTGAATGTTTTGTAACATCTTAAATCTATTTGGATGTTTGGAAAAGCCTGTTAAACTTCTGTTATTTAATATGAAGTTTTTATGTTCATGTATCACTGAAACTGCCTGTGCGACCTCCACAGTCTTCACAAGCACGCCGCTTTTTTTTTTGTTTATATCCGTCTTTACTGTTTACTGACAATTATTTACTGTACTCGTATGTTCTTGGCATATGCGACATTTAACTATGCAATTTGATGTCAACACGTTACAGCTGTACATTGTACATATCCCACTTCAGCATCACCATAGCTCTCCCTTTCAGCTCTTTAGAAGAAATAGTGACAATGTAATGCTATACCGTTATACGTAATAACTTTATTAACCTATTACATTTATGTTTATGTTAGACGTATAGATTATACATTTAATTGTAAATGTACAAAACATTACCTATTATAATTTGTTGTGTTGTTGGGTTTGCAAACAGTTACTTTTGAAAGTAAGAATTTAGGATTGCAATGCCATCTCTCAGCATTACACTGACATGATGACAAAGCCACCTAGCTGCACTGATGAGCTGTAATGACAGCGAAACAGATCTATCTGAAGTTGGTTGAGGTGTAGACAGCACAGCATAGACATGCATTGTAGTTACTTTTGAACTTTAACTTCGCGTGCCCCGAGAGCATCTCCTAGTGGAAATAGCGAACTAGCCAAAAAAACCGCGACTATAATTGTATCTGGACAGACCTATAACAAATTCATCATTCATTATTTATAACAAGAAATGCTACATACACCACAGATGACAAACTAACCTAAAACATTCAACTCGTGCTACTCGATACAGGATCTGCTGTACTCATATACACGTAGTTTATGCTTATACACTGTCGTAAACAAGGGGTGGACGGGGCTATGTCGACAGTACTGATGTGGACCAACGTATTCCGTTTTACCGTCACGTGAAATTTATTTTTTAATAATTAATTTTACATATGCGCAATTTTTTTTACAAGCGCCAACCTTTTTCTGTTAAATATGCTTAATAAATACCATTGACATTTGCTTGAAACATACATATATAAAATTCTTGCAGGTAGTGCATTATCCAAGTGCTTACATCATTACAGCAACAAGAGATTATTCGACCTTCTAACCTAGTAATAACATAATTTACGCATATCGTTCTCAGATGTAAAAATGATATAATAATAGTACAGTATTACAGTAATGGTGAAGTCAGGGAAGTGAGGCTGATGTTTTCTAAAATGCACTTGAGAATTATGTTGTAAGGTCTGTAAAACCTACAAGTAGGCAAAAAGAATGGCAAAACTTTATTTCTTAATTACATCGTTACGCACAGTGCTTTAATGCAAAATTTATCGCAGTTCAGGAAACTTTCAGAAACTAAACGAACAAACTATTTAGCTTCAAGATATTTCCTAATGAACACTTCTCTGCTACTAATTGCAATTCTCTCTTTAACCCTAGCGCGCATATAAAATGACGCCAGCTCCGCATCCAGATCTCTATTTGCATAACACTGTTTCTATAATTACAGCGAATCCGTCCAAGTCACGAACTGTAGAACATGCACTGAATGAAAGTCGATGATCGTCTGATTAGTTGCACATTATATTTGCAGAAAACGAACTAAATGCTGTTATCAAGAGGAAAACCAAGGCAGTCATATATGAAAAGAAAGGGACTGTGTGAACAAACTTTATTCAAACAAAAAAAACAAATAAAAAAGCTTCAACAAGTTAAAAATAAGAAAAGGTTAAGAATCAATGTATTGACTAAAACTTCCAATCCCTACTATTTAGATGCATAACATCTCTTCTATAAAGATAAATTTGCAATATCCGCAATATTCAAGAAAAAGTGATAAAACATGTAAAGCCAGCTAATGAAATCACTTTCATTTTTTAATATTCTTTACGTCAATAATAAGTTTATTAACATTAGTAGATTTACAAAAATTTTTAATAAAATTATTTTCTCAAGCTTGTTTTGTCAAATAGTACGGAAACATACATACATTCAGTTGTTAAGCAAGCTGATAGCAATAATTTTTTGCATTACCCGGTGGTGATTTAAGCTTACGATGTCATTTTTGGCTAGCTAAAGAAACTACATAAATGATTTATAGCTGCATATATTTCACAGTTATCGCTGTAACTATTCAATTAGTAAAATATTTGTGCAAATTTAAGCATTTTGTATAATCTCTTCTGTTCATCAGATTATTTTTTAAATAATATCACAGTTTGATGAAAGTAAGAATTTAGGATGGCAATGCCATCTGTCAGTATTACACTGACATGATGACAAAGCCACCTAGCTGCCTTAACGGGAACTACTTCCTAAAGGAAGTGACCTGTAGCCTAACAAATTGCCATGCAACTGCATACTTCAATTTGACAGCAGGCCCCCACGGCACTTTTTGCTGACGGGCAAGAACCAACATACATTAAAATGCATGTCTATGCTGTGCTGTCTACACCTCAACCAACTGCAGATAGTACTATTTCGCTGTCATTACAGCTCATCAGTGCAGTTTAGGTCTAATGTAGACAACACGGCATAGAACTGGTTTTGCTTATATACCAAAGCAATGGTATGATGAAAGTAAGAATTTAGGATGGCAATGCCATCTGTCAGTATACACTGACATGATGACAAAGCCACCTAGCTGCCTTAACGGGAACTACTTCCTAAAGGAAGTGACCTGTAGCCGTCCTAAATTCTTACTTTCATCATACCATTGCTTTGGTATATAAGTAAAACCAGTTCTATGCCGTGTTGTATACATTAGACCTAAACTGCACTGATGAGCTGCAATGACAGCGAAATAGTACTATCTGCAGTTGGTTGAGGTGTAGACAGCATATCATAGACATGCATTTTAATATCACAGTTTGTTTGACTTAACCAAAGAAGTAGGTGCTATATCCAGGAGTCCACTAGAATAGTATTCTAATTTTGAACTGACGAGTGTGAAATACAGTAATTTCAATACAGTGGGATTCTAACGTTAACTCGAATATATCTTTCTTTCTCTGCAGGATCCCAACCTTAATTAAAAGCTAAACCAGTCACATCGCTTAATTTAAGGAATTGTCATGATTACTGGGCTAACATCAATCTTTACCAGGAGGAGCGAAACCGACCCATTGTTTTTGTTCCTTGCGTGCGTGCTTGACAAAGAGCCAGTGCTAAGATGCCTGTTTGCTTGCATGGTGCTTACAGTGCGTAATGGTTAGTGGTTTTTGTTTAACCTAGCAAATATGGTCGGTTAGAACTTTTTCGTTCAATGATTGATTATAATAAAACATAAATAAGATTTTGACGTAAAATTACCTTACTGAGATATGTACACGGTAAAGACTGTATAGCTGGCAACACTTCCTTGGATCTCAAGATGTAAACAATAAATATGGCGCATCCTCGTGAAGTTGCGATTCCTATCTGGTGGTGGATGGGGAATTTGACGCCACAATCTTAAGTTTCTAATCTGTAATAATTTTTTTCGCCTTCATATGCATCACACAATAAAACAGTAAGTATGGATCCCTTTATTTTTCTTTATGTTCCCTTAACTGGCATTCCGAATTTTAAAAAAATGGATGGACGACTCCATTGGTAAAAAAACTACTGATAAGGACATTGTACTACAAAAATGAACCATTAACGCCATACTTTTTACTAACCCTGTACATAATCTAGAAAAAGACAAGTAAAACAAAGAAAGAATACAGCAAAAAATAACTATCACATGACAAAAAAGTATTTTGGSGACAAAAATCATATTGCATTTCTATGAATTTTGTCTCGTTTTTAACACGATTTAAGCTGCTGTATATAACCATATATATACATTTATAAAAAAAAATAATAAACACATCATATTTGACATCCAAGGGGCGAACCGCAATATTTCAAGTCGGTGACAGAGCAACCCACATAACTCAACCTTTTCGTCAATTGGAAAATAACGATTGACGCGGATATTTTGCATTACTCCCCAAATTTCGTGCAGCCGCACAATTTCCATTTAACGTAAATCACGCGCTTCCGGAATTAGCACAGAAGCTGCTTTTGCTGTAAATCAAATGGAACGTTTATATTGCATTTATAATTCTTATGCATCAGAGGTTTCACAAGGAAGCTTGAGGCACAGACTAAAACAACCTTAGAGGAAAATAAATACGCTTTCCAGAGTTTGTGGATGCCACGATTTTGAATCTGAACGGTTTTTATTTACAGAGGTAAGAGGTGAATTTTAAAATAGGTTTACTGACTGTAACGTGATTAGACGAACGATGTTGGTATGAAAGAAACTGACTTAATATGCGGTATGTAAGTATTTGGTAAACGTTTGATATCCGGGGTGATTCATTTTAGTGTTCGCGGTGCTATATTTCTGTATTGAGAGATGAGTAGGCATAACAAACCTATATATATTTGTAAATGGCACAAAAAATATATAACTTCTATTATTATTATTATTACTATAATTTAGTAATTTACGATACAAGTAGCGTTAAATGCTTCTAAGTTACTAGAGAAAAGAATACCGTGGGTACGATTAGTGTAAAAAGCAGATAATGTTGCGTGAATCGTAACACGTTTTATTTTATATTATTACATAATTCATAATCAAGGAACACAAAAGTAGTAACTATTTTACCATTTACCAATAAAATGAAAAATGAGCGTAACGTGCTTTAGTATCTGGTATCCAAACGGCTGTTTAGTTATGTGTTTATCATTAATTTACGGCTTGCATTCATATAACTGATAAAAGCGATGTTATTAGTTATTATAAGTAAAAATGTGCATCAAATGTATAAAAAAAGAGGCAGACGCTTCTCCGGAAAACTAATACCTCCTATGAATGCTAACGATACAATCGCAATATCGATATTCGGAACCCAAATACCTACCAATAGTTTGCATCGATACTGATTGTTCGATATCACTTGTGCTATTGTAACAGAAAGCGTAGCGTCAATATTTGGGATCAATAGTTTGTGGCGCCATCTACGAGTTAAATGTTAAGAATACAAAACACCAATATTATCTATGTATTTAAACGTAAACGTAAAATGCATTGCAGCACGCATAGACAGTGGCCCTCGTCAACATTCATCAATTGAAACGTACAATTTAGTTGAATTTAAAATTATTGTCAACAATGATGCTAAAGATTTAGCTAACTTACAACTAAAGACAAAATTAATTGTGCAATACACACTACAACAACGGTTACAAGATATAAGATTAGGACATTTTTAATAGTTTCCCACCTATTTATGCCCTTGTCTACGCCGATTTGTTTTTGCTTAAAAAGGCAATATAATAACATCAAATTATAAAAATATGACGTCTTAGAAAAGGTATAGTAAATTACTCGAGTTGTAAGGCAATTAAGCCCTCGTGGAAATGTGTTACTCGCCGCTTGGGGCTGGAATAATAACAAAATCGCAAAGAAATATTGAAAGAATTGAATTTTCCTTAAATAATGCACTTAAACCTTTATCTGGTAGGTAGGTCGGTACTAGGCCGTTCATTACAAGAGGCCGGCATGTAGCGCTCTCGCTCGACGCCTACGTCACAAAATCGGTCCGCTTCGCACAGAACTCCCATATACTCTTTTAGAACCATGTGCACTTATTACGAGAGAATAGTAGGAAATTGCTGAAACCGCTCATTTAATAATTGTTTTATACTCTGTATCATAACAAAAAATTAAAATGTCATCGCGTTGATGTTTCCCTGGCTTATTATTAAAAATGACGAATTTAGGACACGTTCGCAGGCATCAAAAGATAAAAAATTCCTTAGTAGCATCAATATAATTTAAAATAAGAAGTCCGTATTTAGCTTTGGTCTTTATGTTGTCTAGAATCTCGATACTAAATTTTATTTCAATCACTTAAAACTCTACTGAAGAAATTAAAAAACAATCTTAGGGCGTAAGAAGCAATGTGGTACCCATATACATAGAGTTGAAAGTGAAAATGTTGGAAGACATAAAAATCTACATCCTTTCTAAATAACTATATTTTCCAAAATATCAACATTTATGCATTTCTGTTTCATTTTAGCCCATATTTAAAAGACGCTACTGTCGTCTGCACTTTGTCCGTCTGGATGTCTGCCTCATAACTTAACGGCTTAACGGATCAGGATCGTCGGATATGTCTTGGTCTATCGATGATTAACATGTATTTATATTTTTGGTTTCTAAATCTAAGAAATGAAATGATATACATCTGGACGATACAAGTAAAATGTGCTAAACACACCTTTTTAATATAAGCATACACCAATAAGCTACAGAAATACAGATTAATGACACTGAACGTAAGTGGACTTAACAATGTATCGGCAAAACTATTAGAATCCTAGCAATATTGTAGAATAAAGAATAGAAATTCAATAAATCTCCATGAAGACGGAACGAGAAAGTTAATAAACACACCATATTTGCTGGTGAACATACGTCATAACCATTATACAAGAAATTCCATACAAAATCACAACAATACAGCACCATGTATGAACCTCCAAATACCATTCGAAATACGTCCTAACCGTTTGCAGTTCATAACGGCACTATTGTAGGGCAACAATATATTTCCCAGGGCTGGGAAAGACGTATGTTGAATAAACAACCGCAAGATCGGAAATTAAACTGCAGTTTGGGTCGTTATCGCCGTCTGTGTAGTCATTTATACCAGTGCACTTGGAATACTACGCCTCCGGGGTGATTTACAAAACATACTGAATGGGCGAGCTAGCTGATAATACGATCTGAAAAATGAGGTTTTGCCCAGAAGTGCTTTTAAGACCTACATTTGCGCTCCTATTAAGAGAACAGCATTTGATTAAAACATTGGAGGTTCATTCAACTTGTTTACTTGAGTGTTTATTGTTCCATGCACCAAGGATTTTAAACTTAGTTTTGTTTTAAGATTGTTTAAATTTGTCTCATGGAGTTGCATAGCACGTTTCAAATACGCGTATATTACATTTTTCCAAATAACAGTTGTTTATCCAATGCTAATGTGTGTTACCATTTACTTCATACAGGGCTTCTATAAATGATTCATACAACACGGGCGGGGTTGATTTCTGAATTTTTTGTGCCGTCTTTTTGTAGCTGCTGCTAAACTACAATATGCACGACGATAGTAGTGAAAGTTGCAGATCAGTGTCACCCCACAGCTCCGAAATGTGACCTTTCTGCAACCTTAAAGTTGTTTATCCCACAAAACACTACAGAACATGTTGAAGATACACACTCCCACGCGGTTTATCATATTAAATTATATCAAATAATTCAAAAATCTACAAATCACAAGTATACATCACTGTGTTCACTTTCCTGAGGCGGCAAATTGATTTAATCTATAATTTCCATAAGCGTGCTCGATGCATGAATCATTTATAGAAATCCTGTACAAGCGAGCATACAAGTATGTACTATCACAAATTCTACATCAGTTTTTTATGGGACACAAATGTATAATCCCATTTCATACATTATAAATAAGAGAGTCATAAAATTTTCACCAATTGAGGTCATTTATACAGTTCTTAAAACTGAAAATGAGAAAACGGCTTGTAAGTCAAAGAAGTGCTACAAAGGACCCGTGCTGCGAGGGGTGGCTCGTTAACTTCTTTGAATTATAAGCCATTTTCTCATTTTCAATTTTAAAAACTTATACATAAACTTTTGTAGGTATGTTACCTAACTATCCTTCTGATATTGTAGCCTAATACAGAGTGAGTCAGAAAGAACAAACCATTTAAAAAAAACTCATAAAATCATATTTTTTTTCAAAAAAAAGTATTATTTAAAACAACATGGACATATCGCATTAGAAATCAATAAACTAGTTGTGAGATAATGTCTGTTCATGCTCTTGGAAGTTGGTCTTCTCCGATATCTCTAACATGGCTTGTCAAATTGAGTGAATTATACCCGTATCGTCTAATGTACGGCGTTTATAACCATACCCACCGTGTCTCAAGGTTTTCAGATTTCCTGAATTGAAAATTTTATTATTAAACGTCACGTCATATTTTTTACTTTGCTTAGTTTGGTAATAATAGCATATTGTGCAAGTTACATCAACTAAAATTAAACCTCCTAAAATCTCCGATTTTGGTAAAAATACTGAAGCAGGTCAGTTTTCACTTTAAAGGAAATGGACTTTTATTTTGGGTTCAAAGTTATTTCCGGATTCCTTTAGCATAGAGCACAAAATCTAAATAGCAAGAGTTATCGAGTGAGACATATTTTTTAAACTGTTTTTATTGTCTATGCAACCATGTTTTTGTTTCAAATTTGAATAATCATTTTTTTAGAATCACGAAACTTATTTAAGGCCCGTTGAAACTTTTACAATCGTCAATCCGTATTGCTTTCGTTCAAATTAAAAAAAAAGTTTTTTGTTGTATGGACGGACTAAGAAATATTATCTCATCTGCAGTATCACACAGTTTCTACTTGATTCGATACATTTTTGTTGTTTATGAATTATTTGTTGAATGTGTAATGAAAAACAGTTAAGAGCCAATTGCCTAGGCTAAATAAGCTGCATAAGCATTTGGAACATGCAGGAAATCACTTGCTAATGCGACGCTGATAGTTCATCCTGTAATTGATCGAGCTCGACAAGAGCTCTGACAAGAGGATGCTGCATCCAGCACAGCCATTGAAGCAGTGCTAACAAAACACTCGGATGAAGACTGGAAGTATCTGGGACTTGTTTTTGAAGTTTCAATGTATTTGCGGGAACATGGGTAGAGTATACATTCATACTCAGGCTGTACAACTTGTTCGCCCGAGATATCTTTCTCTATGTTGTTAGAATTACCTTCATTTTGTTTTCTCTATAAACTAAAAATATATCCGTATACAAGTACAGAGTATTCCGGATACAGCCGTATTGAAAGTGACTTCAGTTTTTTAAATAAAAAAATAAATCATGTGCGATAGATCTTTTCAACTGGCTTATTTTACTAGTGACAAATCTATTCTTCGTGGAAGTACTAATTGCATATAGGCGACTCACTGAATATATCCTTATAGTTCAATTGTACATGATGTTTACAGTTAAGATTTAAAAAAGAAACATCCATAACTATACTATCTTAAATAGACCCACCATATTTTTGTATTTCATTCAATATAATGCATAATTATTTGCAACTTTCGCTACAACTTAATAACTCTAAAGTTGATAATTTCGAGGATAAAATGGATTTTGTGTTTTATTATCTAACAGCTTCTAACTAATAACAAAAATATTATTCCTTTTTTTTTCATGACATCTATATTCTATTCAATCACCATTATTGTTCTATTTTTCTTAAATTGTGTGTTTCACCAAAAATGTACACTATTTAATTTAATTGTAATGCAATTTGTAACAGCAATGTTTGAGTTCGTCCTGTTTTTGTCCTACTCTGTAAATAAATAAATATCAAGACCGCTATATGTGTATTTCCTAAAACCACGCGATTTCATCATTCCGAACATATCATTTTATTTGATTGAAGTATGAGTTTTGATCACGTATAATACGGAACACAAAGTTCTAGTTAGGATGCACGAATTACGCGCACCGAAGACCTGCTCCAAACTTCCTAAACGTTATTTGACTTCCAAATCGGATTAAATCGGTTCTGGGGCAGCGAAAATATGATTTTGTATTTAAATAATCTCGTATTATGGAAATGGCTCGTTTGTTGCTATTTTCAGGCATTTTGTAGAAGGTGTTAATACTACCGCAAGGTAAAGTGATTCTAAATATCTAAACAGGGTTATATCTATTTGAGTTTACTTGAGTAAAGTAAGTTAAAAAGATGTGGGTAATGCTTACTAGATTTTTAAAGTTTCATTTATACAAATATTATGTGTATGTAATACTACGAAACTTACTTGAAATTACTTGCTCCCCACAATATAATCACAATCACTTTAATTATTACAATTGCAGTAACGTTAACAATCTAGCCCAAATACAGGATGTTTCACGAATGATAATGATCCTGACGAAATTACAAATGCAACCCAAAACACATTTGCAGAGGTAAAATGGATAATTGTTCATCCTCTTAAAAAGTATAGAACGTAAAGAGCTGTATAAATGCGTAAATTTTGACATAAACTTCAATCACTTGCTTTAAGTAAATTCGGTATTKTAAAACAAATTTCATTTTTGAAGTGTTTGTTCAATAMCATTAATGTAATAAATGCTCAAAATGTCGCCCTCCGCTGTTTTCACAAGCTTGAAACCCAAAACGATCTTTAAACATGCATTAACATTTCTGGAGTGATGAATCTACATGCATCACATATTTTATTTTCTAAATGTTCTACACTTTCAATTGGTGTTTGGTATACTTTCGCTTTTACCATTCCCCGCAGAAAAAAATCCAAAGGAGTAAGGTCCGGGCTTCTCGGTGGCCAAGGATTAATTGAACCTCTTCCTATCCATCGGTTAGGCAAAACCAAATCAAGATGATTTCGCACTATTCTATGATAATGAGCAGGTGTCCCATCTTGTTGGAACAGTAGATCTTGTCTTACTTGTAAATTTACATTTTGAAGAAGTACCGGTAAAATGTTTCTTAAAAAATTTAGATAAGCATTGCCGTTTAAACTATCGCCAAAAAATAAGGCCCAATATTGCTTCATCTGAGAAGCAAATGTCATGAAATCTCGCATTCAAATTTTGGTGTTCCCAAAAAAAGTTACAAAAAGCCAGTGTTTTAGGATAATCTGTCTCTTTTTAAGGCCTGAACCAATTGCAAGTGATACGGATGAAATTGATTGCCTTTAATTATTCGGTGTACTGAAGACAGATTAATACCGGTTGCTCTTGTGACTACCCTTTGACTAATATAAGGACTTTCGTCAATCATTTCCAAAACTCTAATTTCATTGTCMGGGTCTGTTGCTGTTCTTTCTCTTGACTTTTGCAGTGGTGGCCAGTTTGTCCTTAAAATTAATTCAAGTCCCTTGAAAATTGTATCGGCATAAGCTCTTCTATTTGGAAAACGTCTGTAAAATGGGCAGCAGCGGAGGCATTTTTCTTGCATTCGCCATAAATCAAAATGATATGTTTTTTCATCATTTGAATACATTTTGACTTTTAATAAATACAGTGACAGGAACCATATCGCATAGCCGTCATGGATTCCCAATTTATTTTTAAAATAATACCATTATGTAAAATAACCACATTGGCTATGAGAATGTATTTTGGGTTGCATTTTTAATTTTGTCAGCGTCATTATCATTCGTGAAACATCCTGTATATGTTTATTAATTCATTCACTTAGTTACACAGAACGAAAAGTAAATGCCTATTTTGCTCTTAAATCCAGTCTATTATTGATGTTTACTGAGGAAAGTCAGTGGGTAATGAGTTCCACTGGAACTCTGGAAGCTAAGGGTATGTAAAGTTTTGGAAACTGATTACAGAGTACAGAGTTCATTATATTAATATAATATAATATAATATGAGTTCAGTTCACGATATTAATTTTAACACAGCTTAACACTTCGCATTAAATATTCTTAATTATATACTAGAAATATTTATTTTCATCTGACAAACCTTTCCCATCGGAAGAAGTTTTCATTTGGCATCTTTGACATTTTCATAATAGTTTATTAACGTTCAGTATTTACAAAAAAAGATCTTCTATTTTATAACGCGATTTTATGTTTTTCCTGCCCATCCAAGCTATTGCAAACATTGGTTCATCTTTCTTTCGACCTCTAATAATGGTTTCTGAAAATTTACATCTGTTGTTGATAAGACAACTGTGATTATTTAGCCCCGGTTGACTGTAACTACGCCCTAAGCTTATTAGTCTTTAGAGGATTAAACAGTCCGCACAATTAAGATCTTGCTGACCATAAATCTATTTCAACGGCAGCTCGCTCTGAGTATTCCCGTTTGTATCCTAAAGTCTAAATCAAATCTAGGGAGTTATTAAGAAACAACGCCAGGACTACTTCAGTAGACTATTAATTATGCTAATTGTACCTAAATCATGGTGTTATTAAATCTGAAACACAAAGAAAACCGTTTTGTGATTATTAAAATGCTTGTTTCCCTTTTGCGTCTTTCCAATATTTAATAACGTTAAAAATTAGTGATTTAGTGTATATTAATTTAAAGTTAAGAATGAAAAAAAAATGATCGATATCAATATAAGGCACAGTAAAAATTTAAGTCACTTATAACACTAAGCTTTTTTAAAGCTAAATGTCTGAAATCCATCTGATTTCTTTCTAACTCCTTAATGTGTGATATTTACAGAACTACTGGTGCATAGCCTATTATAGATAATTTTGAACTTAACAAGTCAATATAAAAAACTAATGACAAATACTTCACAATTTCACGGTATTAAAAAATAACATTTTATTTATTCATTATAGTTTCTAACATCTTTAACGGAATGTTAGTAAAGTCGAAAATTTTCTAACCTTCTCAGAACTCGCTTTTTTTCTCAGCTGACAAAACACCCTTTACCGTGAGACGTTAATCTACCATATTACAAATAACACAGCAGATTATCCCATCTTTGTTACATAAAGCTGACGCAAAAACCTTATCTGTTGATTCCTTAATAAGTAAGTTTTTGTTGCTTTCAGTAGGCACAGTGGTAGACCCAGTTTGCTTTTGACAATCGAATACGTTTCTGATCAGCGTTAAAGCATCGTGAAATTAATTTCACCAAAAACTTTCGCGTACCCAAGTCGCGCAGAACAGTTGGAAACACATTTTTGTGAGAAATATACAATGCTTCCATAATACGCTTGAGTCTATTTMGTTAATGTTCTAAAATTCTATAATGGACAATAAATGCTTTCCAATAGTAATCAACGAAAATTCTAAAGCTGTGCTCATCTTTGACAAGTGGTCTTCTTTAAATAAGTCAGTTTTAATAGTACCTAGCCTAAGAAAAAMACTTTTCTTAATTATTTTTTTTTAATTTATCGCAATACTCAAAATGGCCKATGACCMAAGTATCTTATTTCACYCTTCCAACGAAAAACATATTTACAATCGGATATTGTTTGTACCTCAGCTTTTTTATAATTTCAGTTTCCTCAGTCGCCAAAAGTATAATATGTAATATCCAACCTTTATCCCCAGTAATCTAGGAATTTTCGTATTTCATCCATGTTTATTGGCGGTTCCATTGGTTCCATTTGTGTCGCAAATAAAAGATGTTATTAGGGAGTTATATTTGTGTACGTTTCAAGCAAGGAAGTTCTGACGTTACGTAGCAACGTAACAGCTGTTGCACTATCATTTCGTTTTACTGTGTTGCATCCTGCATTTGATTGTTTTACATTATGGCTGCTACAGTTTGGGGGAAATGGAAAAGAGCTCCTATAACGTAGCTAAATACGACAAGAATTTTCCTTTATTTAGTATTTACACATACACCAAACCATAACTACGAGTTTAATTCACCAATATTTAAACACTACAGTTCACTCCAATCACTTATTTACACTTAGATCAACTTCCTTCAACGCCCATCCCTCGAGCCTATATAATGTAAAGGTGCGTTATATTAGAAAGAACAGAAGCAATTGGTTTACTTAGTGAACACAACAGTAACGAACGATCGAACGAACGCTATCGCATTCGCACATCTACGGCCTGTATCAGTAAGTCAGCGAATCTGAAAGGAAGTTCGTACTCAATAATACGTACGGCGCCAGTTTGTTCTCTTTTAACAAATTGTTTTCTTCGCCCCTGAACGTCATCATTTGAAATTAATAATAGGTACTGTTACAATCCAAAATCCCGTGCTACAATGCTATGGTACAAAAACTGTATCAACATCAAACGAATCACTGACCTTACTGGATAGTTTCATTCTTGACTAGCGGTTTGAAGAGTTCAGACGCAAAATAACTTTACCGAGAAAGTTGTTGGTTTCGAAGCGGCACTGCCGGATAAATAACCGCTCAGTATCATTTTTAAGCAATATCGGTTTGCTAAATGGTAAGTCACTTAATTAACCAGATTCAAAACATTAATTCTTACTTAATTTTATAAAGGACATAGAGGCTCCGTTATCCCAGGTATATTGAAAACAACTTGTTACAAATAAAGTGAATCCAACCCAAGAGTTGTTTAATTTGAAAGCACGTAACACTTTTTGGGGGCTCATCCGGGATCATCGCTCCAAAGATTACCAAATTTGCAGCGAGTAACGAAAATTTTCCAACGCAAGTGGGAGCAAGTGAGAAGCCAGATCGCCGTTCGAGAGGACAATTCCGGCCAGCGCACCTCACCCACATCAGATAAGTTTTTCGGCGCTTGTGCTTGATCTCCTTGGAAATTTCTTCGAACTAACTTTATTCAAATGCTGCTAATTTGAACACGTTTAAAATTAATGAATATATTATTTGTATTATTTTTTTACTTTGTGAGAGAAGTAATTGTTGTTTTCCTTAGGTGTGACATAATATATTTAACTTTGTAAAGGGACAAAACGGAGCTTCTATCTGCCAGTTGCTGTTTTAAAATACCGGAGTTGACGACAAATGCCGGACTTGACAGATAAGTGCATGGAACTAAAAACGAAGTAATCACGGTTCACTTTCGTAAGTAGTAAGAGTTTAAGATTTGAATCTGGTTGGTTATATCTTAGTCATGGCTCAATCACATATTCATTTCGAAAAATTGTCTAACGAACAGCTTGCTCACGAGTTATAATATAGGGGAACTACGGTTCGTTGTTCAGATGCTAAGGAAGATATGGTTAAAACATTGAGAGGCATTTTAGCATTGGATGATGAGTTTATTGATTTTGAACAAAATTTTTCTGTAGTTGACGAAATTCAGCAGTGTCACTTTGCATTATGTGAAACTGAGAACTTACTCAAATTAAATTTCAATCAGGACCTAATTGATACGCTAATTGCAAAATTTTGGCACTTGGAGGGTAGGATTGAAAGACTTATTCCCGTTAATGATGAACAATTACGTATCAAATGCAGTTTAGAGTGTGTTGTAAGGGACTTAACAAGAATTTTTGAAACAAAAGCACAATTCTTTAGAGATGACAGTCATAGGATAACAAGTAGTCCAATACCTGCTAACAATAACTCGTATAACAATAATACTTCTTCTACAACTGATATAACTTCTGCCCTTCGTTCTTTGATTGTTGACCCTGATTATGTCGCTGTTTCTCAATGGGATATTAAATTTTCTGGCCTTGAGAAAGACCCATTAGCTGTTTTAAAGTTCATTAGAAGCGTTGATGAATATCTGACACTAAAAGGTGTAAGAGATGAAGCTTTGGTTTGGTATAGAAATTGTTTAGAAGATCGAGTAAGTTCGTGGCGCGAACTACAAAGTGAATTAAAAACGGAATTCTTGCCAGTAGATTTCTCTAGAAAAGCCTTAGAAAATCTAAAACAGTACAAACAACTCGATAATGAAAGTATTACCCGTTTTATTGCCCATTTTGAAGAGGAAGCCGGATGGTTAACGCAACCTTTGTCTGAAGCAGAGAAGCTTGAACTCATTAAGAAAAACATATCGGTAAAGTATCAAGAAAAGTTGTGGGATAAGGATATCTCTAGCAAAGAACAACTAATTAATTTATGTAGGAAAATCGACGCGACATTTGATTGTATAAAACATTTGGAAAGTTCGTCATCTTATAGAAGTGGTGACTTGGAACGTCCTTTTACGAGATCTGATATTCGCAACACGCCTGTTAAAAGTGCTTCACCTCCGCGTACTAGTAGTGCTAATTCACGAGAAATTAAGAAACAGAGCTCAAACGGTAACAAAATTGATCTTGATCTTAGATTAAAATGTTTTAATTGCGGGAAATTGGGACACACATCTAAACAGTGTCCAACAGTTCGTTGTTGGGGATGTGGGGCCCAGGGTCGCATAAAGGCAAAATGCAGAAATTGTCAGGGAAACTAAATGTAGGTTCTGGTTATGGCCGCACCACGAACCAAAATAATCTGGCCAATCCTAAAAATACCAAACTCGTTTTGAATTATTTGCTGTGTGTGTGGAGAAAATAAAACTCCATGTTTAAGTGTTAGCGTGTATGATATAAATTTGTTAGCTTTACTGGATAGTGGTGCGAATTGTATTATCTTAGGGCAGTGCGGTTGGGATGTTGTGCGAAAGTTGGGTGTAGTCCTGCGGAAATGTGAAGATTTTATTGAGCTGCCAAACAAATCTAAACTGTCGTGTTTAGGATATGTTGAATTGCCAATTAAGTTGGAAGATCGAGTTGGTTATTTCAAGGTTTATGTAATACCTGAAGTTAAACATGCTCTCATCTTGGGTACTAATTTCTGGTACAAATTAGGTCTTGTTCCCGATGTTCGAAAAAGAGTATGGTTCTTTTCTAAAGATGAAATTGCAAACAAGCAGCTCATGTGTAATACTGTTCATTTAATAGATAAAAGTAGATTGGGTGAAGAACAAGTCAATCAACTGCAGTCTGTTGTAAATGATTATTTTGAGAGCATTAAAGATATTGAATTGGGATGTACTAATTTAGTTGAACATGCGATTGAAGTTAACCCTTCTGTTTCGCCCGTGAAAGCTAAATACAATCGGGTTAACCCGAACCTCCAAAAAATTGTAGACGCGGAATTAGATGAGATGTTGAGACTAGGAGTTGTACGTCCTAGTTTAAGAGAATGGTCCAGTCCCGTAGTTATTGTTAAGAAAAAAGATGGTGGATTTAGATTCGCGATAGATTATCGTAAAGTTAACGCTGTTTCAAAATTACCTGCCTCAATTCCGAATATGATGGGAATTTTAGAAAATTTACGCGAAAGTAGATTTATTTCGGGACTAGACATACGAAGTGCGTACTGGCAACTTCCTATGCAAGAAAATAGTAAACAGTATACTGCATTTGCAGTACCCGGTCGTGGTCTCTTTGAATTCAACAGATTACCTTATGGATTGCACGGAGCTCCTGGGACTTTTCAGGCTCTTATAGACAAATTAATTGATATCTCATTAGAACCTTTTGTATTTGCATATTTAGATGACATAGTTATTGCCACACCGGATTTCGAAACACACATAAATGTTTTAAGAGAAGTTTTTAATAGATTGAAACTAGCAGGGTTGACTTTAAAAAGGTCAAAATGTGAGTTTTGTAAGGAGTCACTAAAATATCTGGGGTATATAGTAACTAGAGATGGATTGCGTGCTGATCCGGAAAAGATTGCTGCYATCGTAAATATGCCACCACCCAAAAATATTAGGCAAACTAGAAGTTTGGTTGGGATGCTTTCATTTTACCGGCGTTTTATTCCAAATTTTTCATCATTGTTGGATCCTATACTAGCTCTAACGAGAAAGAAAGTAAAGTGGAAGTGGAATGAACACTGTGAGTTGGCATTTAATAAAGTTAAGGAAATCTTAATTCAGTCCCCCATCTTAGCTGTGCCCGATTTTTCTAAACCATTTACTGTTCACTGTGATGCAAGTGGAATTGGGTTAGGTGCTTGTTTAACTCAGGAGGTCGATGGATGTGATCGAGTAATTTGTTATTTGTCGAGGACTTTATCTCCGACAGAAAGGCGTTATAGTGTGACTGAACAAGAATGCTTGTGTGTTATATGGGCTGTTGAAAAGCTTCGATGTTACTTGGAAGGCAGCGGTAAATTCAAAGTGATAACAGATAATTATAGCTTGTTGTGGTTGTTAAAACAAAATCCCTTATCAGGCAGAATAGCTAGGTGGATATTACGTTTACAATCCTTTGATTTCGAAATAGCTCACCGCCCCGGTAGAAACAATGTCATTCCTGATCATTATTCACGTGCAGTTCAACCAGGCGATTCTGAGTGCAAAAATCTAAAACTTAACATGATTCTTCTGATTCTGATAACGATTCGGTAAATGAATCAAATGTAAGTACGGTTAATAGTGAAGATGAGGATGAAAGGATGGCTGATAAATGGTATGAAAAGATGGTGGATAAAATTGAATCTGATCCGTTACATTTTCCAAATTCGAGAGTTTTAGACGGAAAATTGTATAAACGATGATCCAGTAAATTGTGAGAATGAGTGGAAAGTAGTAGTACCGAAGTATAAACGGCGTAATATTCTTTATAAATTTCATAATGATGCTGCGTGTGGTGGACATTTTGGAGTCTATAAAACCTATAATAAAATTATGCAATATTATTACTGGCCCCAAATGAAATGTGATGTCACAAAATTTGTTAGAAAGTGCACGACGTGTGCTAAAGTAAAACCGGAACAGAAACGTCCTGCAGCATTAATGGGAACTAGACCAGAAATTGCACGACCTTGGCAGCTTATTAGTAGTGACTTATTTGGTTCTTTGCCTAGAACAGCTTCTGGTTACGAATATATTTTAGTCGTATCTGATTACTTTTCTAAATTTGCTTTCCTGTTTCCTTTAAAACGCGTATCAGCAGCAAACGTAATCCAAAAGATTGAAGAACAAGTCTTTATGGTATTCGGTGTACCAGAATTTATGATTGTTGACAATGGCGTTCAGTTTGGCCGTAGTAATGAATTTCAAAATTTGTTAAAGCAATACAACGTAAAACCCCTTTATAATTCGTATTACACTCCACAAAATAATCCGACAGAAAGAGTAAACCGTGTAATAAAAACTTTAATCCAAGCTTATATATATTTGGATCATCGTCAATGGGACGTAAATTTGTCAAAATTAGGTTGTGCTATGCGTACAGTAAAGCATGAGGCAACTCGGCAAACACACTACTTTATCAATTTCGGACAAGAAATGATTGTTGACGCAAAAGATTACGAAAGCCTAAAAGACAACGGTGTACTTAACGAAGTAAAAGATATTAATAACGAAGAAAGAGACGATGAAAAACACAGGTTATTGCAACGGGTTAGAGAATTAGTTGCAGAAGTAATAAAAAAAGCTCACAACAAAGCCAAATTGTAGTATGACAAATCACAAAGGGATCCAAATTTTAATGTTGGTGATTATGTATGGCGCAAAGCTTATCCTACAACTGACATGAGGCGTCATTTCACTGCAAAATTAGCTGATCATTATAAAGGTCCATTTAGAATTAAAACAAAATGTGGTCTTAACGTCTGAGTTGAAGGATGGTAATAATCAAAGTCTTGGACGCTGGCACATTAAAGATTTAAAACTGGATGAAATTTTAGAACATGTGTCTTCAGATGAAGAATAAGAGCGTTTGGTAGATCTTTAGGACCCTTGATTAATAGTTTGTTTTTTTCCTTTTCAAAATAATAATGGAATGTTTGGGTAACATGTATATTTGGTTTCCAAAAAAGGGTTGGGTTTCACTCTGAATTTAACTGTGTCAAAAAAAAATCTTCAATTTTTTTTTCATTAGTGGGAGGGGAATAGTGTTACAATCCAAAATCMCGTGCTACAATGCTATGGTACAAAAACTGTATCAACATCAAACGAATCACTGACCTTACTGGATAGTTTCATTCTTGACTGGCGGTTTGAAGAGTTCAGACGCAAAATAACTTTACCGAGAAAGTTGTTGGTTTCGAAGCGGCACTGCCGGATAAATAACCGCTCAGTATCATTTTTAAGCAATATCGGTTTGCTAAATGGTAAGTCACTTAATTAACCAGATTCAAAACATTAATTCTTACTTAATTTTATAAAGGACATAGAGGCTCCGTTATCCCAGGTATATTGAAAACAACGTGTTACAAATAAAGTGAATCCAACCCAAGAGTTGTTTCATTTGAAAGCACGTAACAGTACCTACTATATTATATTAATTATTATAAAATCACTTTGTTTATAAATAAAGGTCTTTATGGAGTAAACCAACGAAGACTCGATTTTTTTATTGTTTATAGGATCCCAAGTTAAAAGCAAATGCCTGGATTTTTATGCTGAAATTATGTCATCCGTATCCGACACAGCGTACCTAGAAAGACACAATCAAGTGGCCAAAATCATCTACATCCAGCTGGCCCTTGAACACAGACTGTTAGAAAATCGCGAGCCTTGTCATAAATATTCATCACTACAGCCACCATATTCTCTACTAGGATAGGCCAGTCCAAACCGACCATACAGTGGACTACAACAGGCCCGAAATCGCCCTTATAGATAAAGAAAATAAGGGTACATTTATCATTGATATTGCCATTCCCCCGGGCCAGAATCTCGAAAAAACTGAAAAAGAAAAAGTGGAAAAATATATAAACCTGGCCCTCGAAATCAAGAATATCTGGGTTATGAGGGAAGTACACACAATACCTGTGCGTAATTTCGGATGAAGGAGTTGTGGCCAAGAAGTTTAAAAGTAACTTAAAAGCTGCTGGTGTCTCTGAACAATTATTAAGAACAATTCAAAGGGCAGCCATTCTACAGACGTGCCCAGTGGCGGCTCCAGGATTTTAGTTTGGGAGGGGGGCTTGACCCATTGGAGAAGTTTGTGCTTTTTTATATCTAAGCTATACTTAATGAATACAGCTATAGAAACCAATTACCGTTTCAAATTAAATTGAAAATTGCATTTAATCACGCCCCCTAAAAACGACGTGTGACATCACGTTTCATTCTAGATTGTCGCGCATTTGTCATCTCATGCGAATCGTCTGATGCATCTACGTACGCCGTTTTGGTGGAGTTGTTTCTTTGTGAGGGTTAGTAATTTAATATGACTGCCAAACATTCTTCTGAAAGCGGAAAATACAAAAAAATAATATGTTGTTAGCGATGTGTAAAAATATGTGGTTTTGCGTTTCAAACCAAATTTATTTCGGTGTGCCCAAAATGGAAAATATCTAGAAAAAATGGTGCACGGCAATTAAACGAGAGGAAAAACTATACACACAGTAATCTGCGGCAAAACACCCAAATAACACCGAAATAGACAATAAAAGATGTGGGAACAGATCTCAGATCTTTCAGTCATGAAATTGTTTACATTTTACTTTGTAATTATTTCAGCTTTGTTGGGGTTGTTTTGCACAAAACACTTCCTGACTGTTAGGATATTAATTTTGGCAGCTAAATGTTTAAATTATTTAAAGATCTTCAACACACTAAAGAGCACACAAAATTTTATTTTGATATGTGTTTGTGTATACCTGTTATTTTTTCTCATTATCAAACTTGGACTCGTAGTCAAAGAATTTTTTTATCGTGGGTATCCCTTTCTGATTATTGGCCGATTTTAAGTAAATCACGCCGAAAGTACCTATAAAACTATGACATTCACGGAGGTGAGAGGGCGGGCCTAGAAATATAGCTTAAAAAATTTCAAACTCGAATATACCGATGATTGGATTAAATGGTAATTGAATATTAATTACCTCACGCTGTCCCTTGTAGGACAGACAGAGATCATAGAGTAGAAGAGTCCACACCCAGAGTTCAATCTACAGCCACCCACCACCCACACCCAATACAACACCGACCGAAAAATTAACGAACTCAGCCGAATAAAAAAAAAGGATGTACCTACCTGAAGAACTTTGAGTCGACGATGATAAGTCCCTGACATTGTTTCTAGGTGATATTGGTTCATTTTCGCTCGACCTGTCCTCTTCTTTCCTTTTTTTTCAGTAAAACAAACGAACGAAGATTCCTTGTTTACGTTTAGATGCCATTTTAATCCAAATTTTACAAAAACAAACAAAAGCACACCGCGTTCGCGATTAATAAACAACTGTTGATAGTAGATAGTTGCACGTCACGACAGCAACTATTCCATGGATCCGCTACTGAACGTGTCGTATTGTCCGGAAATTTTTGAACTCCCCGGTCTGAGATTAATTTCTCCCTCGTATGAAATACAACCGGCTATACATAACCGAGAAAAATAATTTAAATAATATTAATAATAATAATAATAACAATAACAATAGAAATAACTATAACAATAACAATAACAATAATAATACACGTCAACCGATACATAAATGAAACAACTCCTTAAAATAACCGAGAATATTACCAACGATATCGTAATGGAATGGGGTCGTCCCACAATTTTTTTATTTTACATTTAAAATGTACATAAAAAGTGAAGCACAAAGACATTTTTTTCGATTTTTTCCGGTTCTTCTTTGCCGAGAAAAAAATGCGAAAGTAACACCTCGATATTCCGCCACGGAGATGACGTGAAAGGTTCGCATGCTGACGAAAGCGAGAAACACCAACAATACCCAGTACTCTAGCGGCGAGCTGCGTCGCGTTGCCAATGTGGGCATATTTTCGCGATACCGTGAGGGATGTATTCGTAAACTGGCATTGTGACATTGATAAATAGGTCAACTCAAGGCGTATTTGTGAAAATAACTTAAATCATCCTTCAGTCAGTTTATTCTATAATGAACAGTTCAATATAATAAGCGCATTCACTGGCCTTTTGATGAAATACGAAAGCACTTTAACCATCGAACCTGCTTTAGAACTAATGTTTTTATTATGAGGAATTAAACGACGCTTGAAGCTTGATAATGTTTAGTTTATATACTTTCGTATGACAACGACATGATAAATTTTGCAACTGTCAGGACGATCTGTGGCCGTCGTTAGGAAGACAACGGTAAAGTGCCGCTGACAACATCGCACATTCGCACGTGCTGCATGTGTTACATGTGTAAGAAATAATTCTAACAACTCTAACCATGCGTTTTTGTTTACATAGTTTGGTCAAACTTTCGAGTTTCGTATTCGTTCGATTAAGTGGTGGAGCAAGATGTCGTCGAAGTATTTGGGTAATTTGTTGTTTTTTAATGCGTTGTAAGAATACTACTGCTGATGAACAGTTACAGATTATTCATATGTATCGTAGTCGCGAAACACCTTTTATTGCTTTGAACCTCGTGGCGCGCGAGACCAGTTTTTCAAACCGACGCTCCCTCCTGTTAGGAGGGAGAATACTTCCTCCTTGCTGACAACAGTGAGCACCTAGTTACCTAAGGAGCTGTAACAGTGCGCATGACGGAAATTAGGAACCTTTTGCGTAGTATTTGGCGGATTTAAGAAAACGTTTGAAAAAGGGTAATTTTTCTACGTCCGTTTGTTACGAGTTGAATTAATCTGAAAGCAAAATAGATGCCTGGCACTAGTATCCATAATGTAAGCAATAAAATGCATAGGTTAAAACTATCAAATTTTAATGTGCGGGACGACCCTATTTGGAATAAGCCAATGCAAAATATTGCACACTGAAAAAGGTAGATGGAAGAATGCAAATGCGGAAAGCACAGTGAACAACGACCTATTGGAAAACCCCAGACAAGCCGGAATTTAAAATACATTGGATTTCAATAGAATACCAGACTATCACACATCGACAAAAGAAAAAATGCGCGACAGATATTTACAACGCAAGATCAGCAGCTATTCTGAAGAAGAAACTAAACTAAGGAATCTTTTTTAAAACCATAAATACATTGACAATCTCTTTTTAACCTACTCTTTCAGTGTAGTGAAACGGACACTAACCGATTTAAATAAACATCAACATACGCACCAGAAAACTATAAATAAACACCGAATGCTTTAACCCAACTGATGTGTTGAAAGGCAGACCCTAAGGAGAAAAGAAGTAAGAAGAGCTCTATCGATGTACAACAGCTACATCAAATAAAAGCTCTACGCACATACTTTCACATCAAAGATAACTAGCTACATAAGACCATAGCTAGAGTCAACAAAATTTCACATCACTGAACAGAAAGTCAAGAAGACAAAAACATTGCAGAACAAAAGAAATGCACTTATAACACAGAAACCATTCACGGAAAAAACCTCAAATAACATCAAGAACACTGAAATAAACAAACAATTAAGATACAGATTTCTAACAGCAACATAACTTTTTCTAGAGACAGATGGATTCCTACTGACCATACAAGTTCAGTTTATAGGAATCAGGAGCTTCAGAAAATATATTATAATACAAGACAAGAAACCTCCGACACAGGCGCATTCCCTGTTCCGGTTATTTCGGATTACTGGTAGAAATGAAACGTCCTATACATTAGAGATGCTACTCATTAGAGAAATGAGGGCAGCCCTAGTAAAAGTTTAAGGTGAGACGAGGAATGAAAAGCGAACTAGAAAAACTGAAAACCGATGGAACTAAAAGGAGCAAGGTTTAAACCACCGCGCCGCCATTCGATGGTCGGTTGTCGTTTGAGACCTACAAACTAATTTCAAGGCTAGTGGAAAAATAAATAACTGGATCGATCGAAAGAAGACTAAGTACGGATTTGGTGATTGGTTTGCGTGGACCAACACTGGATCTGCTTCGCACGTTACCTGCAGCCAACTAAGAAGATAACCAGAAATCGTCTGCTGCGTTTCCAGCAGATATTTCAGGATTCAGATATTTCATGCAGTTTAGTAGAACGTCGGCGAAACTGCGAAATTTTGTAGCAGACGTAAGAAGTGCATCAGCCTTGTCTAAAATAGCGAGAAAAAAGTTCTAGATTCTGGAAATCGAGACAGCATACAAGACGCCAGCTGCCAAATTAGGCCACTGCTACGTCGAGCAAAATGGGACGGTGAAGGAGCCCATAAAGAAAATAGCGKATGCAATAAAATCTAACAGACTTCAAACCTGTTACCGCTGTGCAAAAACCGCTCACATCAGGTAGAACTGTCGAGTGTTGCTCCAAGCGACCTGCAGAAAGCAAGAGCAGCAGTTTGATTCTAAATGAAGCAACAGGTCGAGGAAGGTGATCCAGTGAGAGGTTATGCGCAAAATGAAGAAGTTCCAGCAGATATCAAACCTGTTACAATTATGAAATACCGGGACACTTTAAAAAGAAGAGTGGTGCCCATAACTTTCCTAGAAATCAAGGCCAACGGCATAACTTCAAAACGCAGTATCGTCCAGACATACTGAAGCATAATAAATGTATATCAGACAGTACTCTTTACTGCTATTTATCTTTGAGGTTTTTTGTGTATGCCAGAACTGATCGCGCACACGCGAGCGACGTTTAGTTTCACTAGTATTGTGTGTTGCCGGAGGAAGTGAGCTCTCGGAAATTGTTAGCCCGTGGAGCCGATTATTGTTACAAATATATTTCTTGTTCAATAATAATCCTGGTAACAGGTGAGATTGTAATTATTTATTAATAATTATCTGTAGTAATATGTAACCTTGTGTTCAACAGTTTTTAGAGTCACTCCACATGAGGAAAGAAATATAACCGTCTCCTAACTGAAGTCTGTTTTTAATTTAAACACCGGAGACCTACCACCCCTAGCTAGCCGGCTTTGCTACAATACATCATAACAGAAATCCATGCAGATAATTCAAACACTACAAACAGCTGCAACCACGCAAGGTTAAGGTTAATTTAAAAAGAATTACCATCAAACAGAACGACGAATGACCTGGAGAGAGCTTCAGAAAGGCTCAACATTCAGCAATAAGACGACAATAATGGTTCTATAGGTACTTAGGTGAAATGGTACAACAGATTACTACCTGGATAGGAGGAGGTGACCCCGAAAGGTCAGACCCTAGAAGCCACAAAGGTTTCATCAACATGACTAAGGGGTAGAAGAAGTCAGTGCAAAGTGGGAGCTCCATTAGAAAATATTGGCGCTGATCCAATAATGTGGAGCGAAGTAGATTGAAAATTGGCTTAGCGCGCATCTTCATTTCTCCAACTTGCAATTTCTGTACTGTAAATAAAAAGCAGCTGAGTGGTCGTGCGTTTGCATTTCGTTTTTGTTCCAGCAAAGTTTTTTTGCAGCTATGCAATACTTCTTGAGAAAAGCATGGTTGCACAAAGGCAGGTTAACTTTGATTCATTGTTAAATCAATAGTTACTGTAAGAAACACATAGTCCAAGTATCACAGACTTCATAGAAGAAATACTTGTGTACAAGCTGAAATACGGCTTAAATGCTTTCTAGTGTGGTAAATAATAATTACGCGCAAAAGCGAAACATCTAGAAGTGCGGGAACATATTTAAACAATGTTTTAAACAAATTACAAGTCGCGGTGATGTAAAGCGGTATTTCCTTTTGTCAACATAACGTAAGGTTATGTCAAAATCAGCATATTGCAGAGTTGCCAGTTAACGTCAGTGGACGACAATTTGAGATTAAAAAGATACCATCGTTGTAGATAGGTATGTTAACTTCATGATACTTATTTATAGACTAAAGAAATGCTCAGTAGTATTATGGCTTAACATCATTTATATTTGCTCGCCCGTCTTGCAGTAGATCAGTCACATTGCAGTAATTTGACGTGACGTTACCCCGGTCGAATTCACTTTCTAATTTATATTGTAATCAGAGGGGAGTAAAGGAGCAAAATGGTTGACGCATATGTTTGCCATCTATCTCCGTTCTGCGCACATCACACGAAAGCTCACTACGATTCAAAGACAATCAGAGACGATGGATCTAGTGTGACTCTTCAACACGCAAGTTGTGTAAGTTGTTGCCATCATGACATCCTGTTGGAAGGTTTTACAGAGTATAGTGAAAAGAATTAACTACGTATATTAAAAAATCCACAGCCCAACTTTAAAGATGAAGGTAATTTTCTAAGGATGGCTATCATTAAGTACGTAAAATAGAAAAATAAATTAATTATAGGGAAAGCATGCAAGTACAGTCGGCAGCAAAGAAAATCAAATGTGTGAACATTGGGCTAAAACGTTATTATAGACTCGACAAATATTGTTAATTTATTGTATACTAGGCAATACTTATTCATAAGATCATTACTGTACATGTACATGCTACTCAGCAATATTTAAAACTAGTGACTCTTATTTATATTGCAGACTACGTAGGAACACTGAAACTGAATTATTATTATTACTATTACTATTATTATTATTATTATTATTATTATTATTATTATTATTATTATTATTATTATTATTATTTTAAGGACTATGGTAACTGAACCGTGATGTGTCATACTTGAAATAAAAACTTTGTTAATGTTCGGTTTACTTAGGAGAGATAGGACAGAGTACTCTGTAGTTTACAAATATTGCTTTCAAAAAACAATCAAGTTTATGTTTATTCACGTCTGTGTATAATACAACTTAAAAGTTTTTAACAGTCGAGTCTAAATTTATATAGACACAGTGGTAACTTTTCCGTGGTCGAAACCCGAACGATTTAAATCGGTTTATGAATTGAGGACCGTCGAAATTGACAGGTTCGAATAATTACCTCTCCCAGCTTTGTAATTCGTATTATTCTGGAACATGCTCGGCTTCCAGATCCCTTTGAAATATTCACTTAATTACCTTCTTTCCATTGCCAATCCTTTTATTTTCCGGTTCTCTTAATTTATCGAGTTTTCCGTGACAGTGCTGAGAATTCCCCACGGCTTTCGTTGCCAGAGAAATGTTAAGTAACTGGATCGTACAAGTACTGGAAGACGACTAACGCTATTCGTGGCTTTATTTGTTTTGGCTTATTTGTCGTATGTTTTTATAAGGGATATGTTTTAAAATACGTTGGAAGAAATCTAAACAACGAATGTGACGATGTGTATTTACTGATAGTTCCTATTAAAGAAACACAATACCCATTATTATGATACGAGAATTTAAACTCTACCAATATTGTTGTATTGAAGTAAAATTCCTACATCTAGAAACTTACTATATTTACAAAATATACAATCACAAAAAATTATCCATAAAGGCTACACTAAAATTCATTTGGCGTGATCCATTTAATGTCTACACTGGCAGGCACGCGTCAGAATTGTATACTTTCACATTACGTTTTGCTAAACTGCTATTTTTTTACCTCCACATGAGAGTTCTAACTTGTGCACTTAATAGAATCTACATAAGAATGGAAAATCAATCAAAATTTCGGGCCAAACATCTGATACAGTATCTATGGTCACTAGGGGTAGATTGGGATAGTTAATCCAGAAGCTGTATGCTTCGAGTGGATGCTGTATAAACAAACTATGCCACTGCTACGGTCGGTTGCACAAACGCGAATCAAAGTTAATCCGAGTTTAATCCGCGGTCGTTGCCTAGCAACATCATAAATTTTGTGTTCTGATTGGTGTTGCTATAGCAACGACCGTGGATTAAACTCGGATTAACTTACATCCGCGCTTGTGCAACCGGGCCTTAGAGTCGTTAAAAATTACACATCGTATTAAAATTTCTTCGTATATTTCATGTTAATTGCATGGTTTTAGTGAGCCCCCGATTTGTTGATAATTCTGGCAACGTTTTAGTTTTCCTTGTGATCGCTAAATCTAAAAAAACGTTATCCATTCGTCGCTTATAATGGTGTAGCGAACGTGTTAATGGCCAATCTTATCGATTTTGTTAAGAACACATATCAGGCTGTTTTAAAGATTCATCAAGTTTTTGCTTGGTGTGACTCTACCGTTGCACTTGCATGCAAATTTAAAATTTCTCATACTCGAACTGAAATCGACCTGAGGAATGCGTTGTTTGTCCTCATTAGGGAACTACAGCGAATAGAGTTTGCATCAATTTCGGACGAAAGTTGCTGCCCCTTGCAAAAATTAGCTCTTCATTGACTCGGAAGGTACTGTGCGCGTGGGAGGAAGACTCCATAATGCCCAAATGGCACACCCAGCGTTGCTGCCTTAATGGCACCGGTTATCCGAGCTATATTTGCTCGAGCAGCTACCGTTGTTTTCGAACCAATCCATGCTCCTACCAACCAGCTATGGCTCCATTGCCCTCTTTTCTTCACTATTCTTTTATCTCGACGTCGTGGTGCTAAAACCCAAAAGGCATATCTTTGTTTATTTGTGTGCTTCCCACGAAAGCAATCACGTGGAAATAGCGTCAGATCTTTCCATTGAAACATTTCTGGCGGCATTGCGGCGTATTGTTTCTCGTTGCGGACGTTGCTCTGACTTTTATCTGATAGTGGGACCTATTTGTTGGAGCCTAGCGTGTGCTAAATTAATACATGAAATCGGCTGCGGAATCTGAATCAATTCATTATTGGCATTTTAATCCTTCCTCTGCCCCTCACTGGAGGCTTATGGGATGCGAGCATAGGAAGACTCATCTAGCACGGGTTGTCGGGACCCAAATCCTGACCTGTGAAGAAATAAATACCGTAGCTGTTCAAATCGAGGCGTTATTTTCTCGACCATTATGTATGTAGTTTAAGTTCCGATCAGATTGATCTTACGGTTTTGACACCAGGTCGTTTAATAATCTTGGAGCCGCTTACGGCCATTCCCAATTCAAATGTACGTGATATTATTCTTAATCATCTTTCGCGTTGGCAATTAGTTCAACGCATTCACCAACACTTTTGGTAGCGTTGGAAAAATGAATACCTTTCGCGTGTATCAGAAAAGTAAGTGGGCCAAGAGTCGGCAGCTAGAACCCGCCAACATCGGCACCTTAGTTTTATTAAAAGATGAATTAACAATTCCATTACAAGGGAAATTGGGAAGGATTGATCAACTATCCTGGCTCAGATAGTATTCACCGCGTAGCCAGTGTTCACACTTCAAATGGTTCGTCAAAACGCCCATTAGTGAAGTTATGTCCCTTGCCGTCGCAATAGACGAGCATAGTCAATGTTTAGTCAATCGCGACATCATTGTGAATTGTTTTATATATACGTTGATTTTAGCATCATAGTTATTATTTCTTTGCCGATATTTTTGTCGACGCATCTTATCAGCGAATGGGGAGCTTTGGAAACTGATTACTTATCCTGTTTCGCCTTACTTCCACTTTGGCCACGGAGTACCCCTTGCCCTCTTGCTATGGATGTAGGCATGTGCTCATGAGAACCTCAGAAGAGGGTATTCCGGACTGCATATCTACATTTGCTGCGATAGCCAGGCGGCACTTCGAGCGCTTACCTGTGTTAGGGTGCGCTCCGGCCTTTTACTGGACTGTCGTAACACATTAGTAAGGTTGGTACAACATAATCGGGTTAACTTGATTTGGGTGCCTGCTCATGCAGGCATTGAAGGCAATGAAAGGTCTGATGAATTAGCGAGGAAGGCGGCGTCCGCACCTTATCTCGGACCACAACCTCCATCGCCATTCCAGAAAGCAGACTGAGGGCCGAGATCACAAAGTGGCTTGGTCGTCAGTTTTACATGTATTGGGAAGACGCGCCGGAACTGAGGCAATCTAGGGCCTTCATCACTGGACCTACGCTTGCCCAGGAAGGCAAATGGCTTTTAAGCCGAAGTCGTTCTCAATTGCGATTAATGGTGGGTATCCTTACGGAACACTGCCGGCTCAATAAACACCTATATAATATGGGTGTAGTGGAAAGTATCACCAGTAGGTTCTGCTTAGAAGAGGAGGAAATTCCGATTCACCTCCTTACCAACTGCGGACCGCTGGGGGGCAAAAGGTTTGGAGAATTTGGGGCTCAATTTATTAAGACTGAAGATCTTTATAGAGAAAGAAGATACTGCACCCCTTTGAGAAGGCAGGACTCTTCTAAGCTACGGTGCGGGCACAATGGATCGAAAGGTCTAAGTGCAGCGCCCCGCCCCATCTGCGGGGTCGCACCGCAGAAGATAGATAGATAGGTTGAACATCAATACATTTTCCCTTTTTCTGCGTTTCTATTTTATTTTTGGACTTAAATTTTGACACTATATTTTTATACTTAAATGCAGTATGAACCCGCTTAGAAGAGTATTGTAGTTAGATGGGTACTTATTTTTATTTTCAAAATAGGCCTGTAACCAAATCCAATATTTTTACACACATTTAGCTGTGTAGGCCACCAAGGCAACAACTTATTACGGGTACTTAAGTAACCATTATTTTAGGAATCAAGGTCTTAAAAGATATATCTGCAAGTAACAGTTTCCAATAAAATATACTTCACACGACTTTATATTTTATCAGTGCAACAGTCCCCAATAATCCCGAGGTCTACAGCGTTTTGTTAAACTTGGCGACCAACTTTGGGCATTGGAAGTCGAGGAGTTGCGATTCCTGAAGGATACCGCTACACAAATACACCCAGTTCAAAAAACACAGTGACGACCCGTAGTCAATCGCGGAGGCAAGATTATAGTGAAAATGACATCCCTTCTTCAGTATCACCCTTACTACAAGACCAAGCAAGCTGCATTACCAGTCCAAGAGGACAATCTGGCAAGGCTGGCAAACGCGATAACGCTGCATTTGAACAAAACAATGCGGTTCTAACATCCTATGAAGATAGCGGTATCGAAGGTAGGCCACTTTTGCTTCCAGTTCATCACGAGCAAGAACCCAAGAACGAAGCAGATATAACCGCTATTTAATTTTCGCAATACGACAAATGTTTAATCAAGAAATGTTTCTGTAAACACGCACTATCCGGATACAAATGCACAGGCTAGTAAAATTTTGCCAAAATTAGACGACTGTGGTGACGTGCTGGAGTTGACTTTATTATAAGTAGCTTAGAGCACATCATACAGATGTATAGTATTCCGAACACGTTATTGCTTATTTGGCGTTTAGAGTTGTTTCTAAATCAATTCTGGGGCCTATCTAGAATCAAGACAATGAAAAATTAAACTGCAGTTAGACACGGGGCATTACGATAAAAGTAATAGACTGGGTTACGTAGATTATTTCTTGGAGCAAGTAGCTGTGGCACGACATTGGCATGCTCCATATTCAGAGACAGTACTAATTGCTATTATCGCTTGGTACTACCCACCATGAATTTCATGTACTTTAATAAGCACAATGGCTATTACTGAGGCTTTAACACGGCTTCGCTTAGCAGAGCATTATGAGGATGAACAGTCAAGGGAAAGTAAGAAATCATTTTAATCCAAATAAGGCTAGAAGCGTATCTCTTGTAACAGCGCATGACCCTGGCATGAAAGGTGTAGATCCTTCTGTGTCGGAAAACTAAATTTTGCCCTAACAAAGGACTCGACGTGTATGGAAGTTGTAAATAATAGAATCAGTATTGTTAAGAATAATATATTATGTAATATTTATCGAACACGAATTTCTCTATACCAACATGATTGATTTAGAGCGTAGATGCAATAGGCTTAATAAAAACAAAGTTTTGGAAGTACCTGAAGCTATAACTTCGCACCCTCTGATTCTATAGCATTACGTAAAATATCATGCTCGAAAGGTCCTCGCATTATCCCATCTTGTGATACATATAACTGTACTCTGGCGATTTGCAGGTTTTAGTTGGAGAGCTCGGGAGATTGGATGCTATTCAATCATTCAAAAACAAAAATTTGTTTCATTACTAGGTAAACACTTACACATGTTTTCATATAAACCCGGATTAACAAAGGAATACGATCACAGCATCAAGTTAGTCAACGATGAACAATGTTTCGTCAAACCGTATCCGATTCTCGTGAACTATAGGAAAGCAGTTGAACAAGACATTTCTAGGATAATTTCCTGGGGTATTATCAAGCGCACAGATGCTTCACCATACTGTAATCCACTAGTCACAGTTGTAAAGAAAGATGGGAGTGTCCGGGATTGCTTGGATGCTAGRCGATTGAACTCGGTCATGTACCACCACGGTAAAATATATGTCTTCCATAGRTCTGACATTCATATTGGCAGATTTCTCACAGGGAGGGAAATCGTAAATGCACATGTTTTCTCTATGGTATTAAATCATTCAAATTCAGGGTGCTGCCTTTTGGAATCAAGACAGCCATTTCGTCTTTCTCAAGAGCAATGGATCTGTTTTTAGGATCTAGCTTTAAGAACTTTGTCGTATGTTATGTAGATGATTTGCTGGTAATAGCAGTCTTTTAAACAGCTAAATCACCTAGACTTGATGCTAGGGAGACTCAGAAGCGGGTTTTACATTGCGCCTAAAAATGTAGCTTCCTGGCCACAGGAATCATTCCTGGGGTACTTAATAAACCCGGAAGGCATAAGGCCGGAGACGTCACGAGTTCAAGCTATAATTGATTTTCCTAAACCGTATTCTGTTAACAGTTGCAGGCTTTTCTGGGTCTGTGCAATTATGACAGGTCTTTTGGTGAGCATTTCGCTACAATTTGCACTTCACTTTTTGGTAGGTTGCGTAAGGCGGCTAAGTGGAAGTGGGATGATAAGTAAAATGCTGTTTTTAATCAAATCAAACAGCTTATAGCCGATTTGGTTTTGCTATGTCATCCACTGCTGGGCATATCTTTCGCTGTGCAAACAGATGCTAGTGATCTTGGGCTTGGACCTCATTTGTTTCAAATGGAAAATGATAAGAAACACATGATTGCTTTTGCAAGCCGTCTTCTCCTCTTCTCTTGGATAGGGAGCACGCGTACAGTATTCCAGAACCCGAAACTCTTGCTATATATGGGCGGTTTCTAAGCGGAGGGTTTTTCTTGTCGGCAACTCCTTTACAATGTATACCGATCATCGTGCTTGTTCTTATTTAGAATCACGCGGTGGGCATTAGCACTTCAAGAATATGATTAAGACATTAAATACATTCTCGGTAAATGTAATGTGATATCTGATATTCTGTCTAGGATATAGGAATCCTCCCCTACGAGAAACGATACCACCAAATAAATGTTTCAAATTTTGTGTGCTTCTTCTGTTGCCGGACGTATTACGAAAGCTACTGTTTTCTATCGCATCGTACCAAAACGAAGATTCTGAATTAAACAATATTAGGCACAGTATCTCCAAAAACATGCAAGTGGATAGTTTTGTCTGCACCGAGATGTGTTGTTCTTTCTTTAGACGAGCACGGTCGTCTGTGTGTTTCGTCAGCTCTTGTTGAATCCTTTGTAAAGGCATTCCATGAGGCTTTGGGTCATTTTAGTGTTAATAAGACTTGGAGTACTCTCAAAAAAGAGACTTGGTGGCAGTATATGCACCATGATGTAAAGAGGACCCTTTGTTGTTGCGAAATCTGTCAGAGAACAAAAAGTGTTTTTTTTGCCACGTCCACCTTTACAGCCAATAATACCGGATTCTCCAGGTGAACTGCTGGCGGTGGATTTTTATGGTTCTCTCCTGCTTCTAGAGTCGATTACATATTAGTGGTGCTGGATGTATTTTCAAAATACGTCTGGCTATTTCCTCTCAAACGGGCCAACACCGATAGCCTCATCAGATGTTTGATGGGTAGTCTTTTCCATGCTGAAATTTTATCTAACCACCGAACACAGTTCACGTCAAAGCGTTTGCGAATCGACAAATATAAAGCCTATTTTTTCATCGATCAGACATCCCCAATGGGTTGCTTAGGACATACTGTCATCAAAATCATATGCGGTGGGCTTACGAAGTTTCCAGGCTTGAAACAATTCTGAATGCGGCGGTTCCTGAGTCAACAGGGTTTCAACCCCATTAATTATTAAAGGGAAAACCTCCAAAGTCGTTATTAGTAGAGGTGGTCGAGCTTCCAGATATGCTAGATCCGTCAGATTCCCATATTAAGGTATTTCTGGCCAAGGAATCTCTCCAGACCTGTGCAGAAAAACGTTCTGTTGAGCGGAGAAATTTTGAAAGTTCGTTTTGATGGTGGGAACTTGGTATTGCTAAGGGCTAATCCAGTGTCGTCGGCTCTTACGCCGGAGACCTGATGCCAGTGGCGGCTCCTGGATTTTCAAGAGGGGGGGCGCATAAGTAATAGTAGCAATAACAATAGTAATAAAATCTCTTCTTTTTAAACATAAAATAACAATACTTAATAATGTCAATATTAAACAAAACTTTATTATTTCTTACAAAAATTCAGCATAAGCAACAAAAAATAACGTCCTTTTTACACCTGCTTAATAATGGCAACATCAAACAAAACTTTTTTATTTCTTGAAAAAAAAATGCACCAAATTGTTAAATTTAAAAAAATATATTACCTACGGTTTTTTTAAATTACAGTCCATCCTTCTGTCCTTCATGGTTCTATTTTCTGCATTGCGTTTGTTTACTTGAGCTAGAACCAAGTCAGGTAACGGCCTGCCTAATTTCTTGATTTTAATTTTGTCTTCTAAAGTCAACGTATGAAAATTACTTTTAATAAGTTCGCTAATTAAATTCATTTTTGGCCACAAAGCACAAACAACGTTTTCCCTTGCACGAAGCAACGACAACTTTACAAATCACCGTCACAACACGAGCACGAAGACATTTACGACGATTAACGAACTGCTCCATGCCTATTCCGAATCGAGTCCGCGGCGCAAAATGCTGGCGCCCAGCGCGGGACAAATCTTGTGGGTATTATTACGTACGAAAAATTTTGTTGTCATGGTTGTCATGGCAACGTCCCGTAAGAAATGTATTAGTACTGGGCGCATTAAAGACGCGGGGCCCCGGTAAAGTATCTACCGTACGTGCATACTGGTGCGGCGAGTGTACGTACGTGCAACCTGGCGTGGCGAGTCATTTTAATATTGGGTTATTAGTTATTGATTGTGCGTGTTTTCGCTGAGGATATGGCGGTAAATGATACGACAAAATTTGATAGACATATTAATAGTTATATTTTAAATATTTTATGGTTGTCAGGGAGGGCGCGCGCCCTTGCGCCCTTAAGAGAAACCGCCACTGCCTGATGCTACTGTTCGAGGAACCGTACGACATTAAGAAGGCCGTTGGAGAAAACACTTTTGTCTTGCAAGACCCAGAAACAGGGGTTGAATGGGGCATATTTAATAGTTCGCACATAAAAAAATATTTCTTGTGATATTTAAGATTCTGGGTGTACATTCGTTTGCAGCAACATTGTTGTCACGAATGTAAAGGGGGGTAGATGTAACCAAAATCTATATCATATTTTCACACACATTTAGCTCTGTGTAGGCTACCAAAGCAACAGCATCAATGTCGCGGTTTTTGTGCCGTAAAAGAGCGGTGCTCATACCATTTTAATCGGGAGTAAATCGCTTACTTTGTTTTCAATATCTTCTGTGGCATAAGCAAATATAATTATTACTCCGAATTAAGTTTTGCTTGCCTGGTGCTATGTGAGTGTATAAGCCATAAAGTTATTGTTGACTTAATACGGTTACTTATGTAACTATTATTTTGGGAATCAAGGTCTTAAAAATACATCTGCAAGTAAGAGCTTCCAATAAAATCTACTTCACCCGACTTCACAACAGCCAATAATCCCTGAGGTCGATACACACAGCATACAGGCCGTTATTATTGCAGTTGCTTTAACTTTCTCTATTTCTTCCTTTGACGGCATATTTATGTTTGGTAGTGTGATATTATTATCCAAATATTCACTTCATGAACTACTTTTCCCTAAGTGTTATTTTTTCAAACTTAAAAGTTCTTCCGTATTATTTCGGTTTTTTTAATGGCAAAAATAAGGATTTGTCTGGTTTTTTCCCTGTGGCCACTTTATACAGATAATTTTTAAATGATTCTGAAAGGGTAAAGCTGGACAAAAAAAATATTTCTTAATAACAGCAGCTTGGTGTTTGCAATATTTGCCGTTGTAACCTACTGGACATGTGCATTTACATGTTATCATGTGCACACAATAAAATAGATCTCTATTGCTTTCGCTTTGAACCTTGTAATGCATGATCTACAATTCTACAATATTGGCATTAAACGAAAATTCTTTAATACAATTTAAAAGAAAGTGTTCCGGATTGACAATTGGGTGTGTTCGCTAGTTATAAAATATAAAAAATATAAAAAAATTTTAACCAAGATAAATTGGTTACAACTTCTCAGTGCGCAACGTGGCAACAACGCAGTTTTAAGACACACTCAGATTGACTAGGACTGGCTGTGACGTATCACCCCATGTAAACAAGATAGCGTCCGCTACTTTCCGTATTTCGTTTGCGTTATTGGTTGTTTGAGACTGTTCTCGTTTGTTTTTTTATGAATTCAACAATATGTCGTCGGAATGCTTTGTTAAAGCGGCTTCGAACAATTTGCCGGCTGTAGATATGTTTATAGTCACCGAATTTATCAAGAGCGACCCACGTTTTAATGCTGCCGAAATCAAAGGCGCTAAAGCAGCAGTATAAGTAATTAATAAAGCAGCTTAATCTGCAATTTATGGATCATTGATATTTTGAACGAAATGAATCTTTTGTCTAGTGCAAGTCGTGAGCAACACGGAGATGCAGCTATAGTTTATTTTCAGGTGAAGCGAGAGGGGCCTATATGTATACTGCAGTCCAAGATATGCCCGGAACACAAAGTTCGTGCAAAAAAATTATGCAGTTACTCTAAGTCTCACAACAGCAAAATGTAGATTTTGTCTTGGTCATACCCCTTCTAGCTGCTTTAAACCATCTCCGTTTGCGTTCGTAGTCTCCGGGTACACTTACGAATATTTTGTTGAGACTATTGACGTATTTATTTGAAATTTGAACACTGGTACAAAGCATCATCTGCTGTTAGCTTCTGGTTTGTACATGCTTAAACATTCTCCCAGTTGTTAGGAGTCCGTTAAAGGCAAGAAAACAACTCGTTTCACTCGGCACAATCAAAGGCACGTAGGTAACATAACCTATATTCTTTGTTTACATGGGGTGCTACGTCACACCGTCTCCATCCCGGGACACTGCGTTTGTGTGGTCAATTTTTATATTAGAACTTCATAACGGTTTTTTTCGAAAACTGGTGCTTGAAAAATTTTGAAATTTTTAGGACGTAACAAGGGTGCTCCAAATATGTATACACATGGTATGATTTCTAAAAAATGTGAAAACACCCAATTGTGAAAATTTTAATGCGCCTTAAACAGTCTCCTGATTCTAAAAAAACGGTCGTTCAAATGTGAGAGCAGCTTCAAAATGATATTATCACTCGACCCCTCTTGCTTTTAAATTTTGTTAAGGAGTAGCTCTGAGGCTAGACTGATGTAGAATAACTAACAAAACCATGATCAATTTTAACCCCCTTTAAGTTGAAATTGACCTGTTTCAGCATTTTTTTCCAAACAAAATTGGAGATTTTAGGGGGTGCCAAATATTATTTACGTCGACCTATATGAACTGTAGGCTACACTGGATTAACTGGCACTTTTTGTTTCGTAATTTAATGGTTTTTTTGCGGACGCACCGAGACTCCGTCGTAGCTAATATATCCATATAGGCTGAGAATTTCACTATTGCTTTAGTATAAGTTGAATTTTATTAATCCATTAATTTCCTAGCTACAAGCGCAAGTGTAACCTGAGGGAAAAAACAGTGTAACATGTAAGCTCGAGACCTCCATTGAAGGTCTTTCGGGTGACCATAGCAACCAAGAGAATGAAGCGGAAAACTAATTACGTCGTAGACATAACGGAGAAAGTGCGTAAAATAGGCGCATAAAGTTTTATGACGTTGTGTTGCTCGCGGGTAAATTGGGCAACATATTTGCAAGAAAGGGCTCATTGTCCGCTTTAACCTTCTTTTGTTTTCGGTCGTATAAAAGTGTAGCAGATTGGGGCAGATGCTTTTTAAGTTTAAGTCGTTAAGTCAGCATCGACTTTTGTATCATTATTATCATTCTGTTGATAGTTTCCCCCTTAAAGGTCATGTTAGTTAACACTAATTTATATGTATAGAACCTTAATTCCCAACCCATTCCGACAATAATTCTCAAGTATCTTATTTTTTTGAAACAAACATGTACTTGTAACTATGAAGGCTTTCACGACCGGCAATATTATTATTATTGTTGCTTTCCGGGCATAATGGCCGTGGTTCAAAAGAAGACATTACATTCCTGTCATCCCGTCAGGTAGCAGAGCCAGTTCCAGTTGTCTATCGGCCAGCTGCGGACGAGCGCCTAGCTTTTCTTCTTCTGATGATGCCCAGCACAGTTTTGGGTAAAACGTTAAGAAGTTTATCTTGTCTTGAACCATGGCCATTATGTCCGGAAAGCAACAATAATAATGGTAAACATCTACTTCGTGATCACATCGTGAAAGTCAATAATGGATAGTCATAACATGGATACAATGATTAATACCTACTGTAAAGAAAACCGACCGATCGCTGGTCCTTTCAAAAAAGTTTAATTAAAAATAAAAATAGACAAAGAAGTTAGATTAGATTCTTAGTTAAAAAACAATATACAGAGGAAAGGGTAAAACATGCAATATTTAATTAATACTATTCATATAAAAATAAATAGTTTTGTATTTGTCTTAATGAGGGTATTTTTTAACCAAACATTACCAGCTCTAAAAAACTGAAGGATTTACAGAAATGACTTTCAAATTTATACGATGAACTACATATTATATCACTTTTTGGCGTGGACGCGTCCGATCTTTTGTTTTGAGGTATGTACAGGGTGTGCCATTTTCGTTGCAATTGTAGGGTATCTCGGTAACTATTAATGCTAGAGGGTTGCGGTTTCGACATTACTTTATTACTTTTTTGTTCTAAGTTCAGCTGTACCGTCGCCACTTTTGTATCGYCTTTTGTTTTAAAGCCATAGCCAACTCTTGGAAAATGTAACACTTCTCCAGCTCTCAATTTCTCGCTTGGGTAGGTAGATACAAAAAAACTGTAGACATTTTTTATAGATATTTTTATTGTGAATCCAGTGGGTACCCCATAATTTCTTAGGTCACATCCATTTTGACGAAAAACGTAAAATCTCACTAAATAATTACAAAAATTGGAATAATAACAAAATTAGTAAAGATAAACCTAACAATATATACACTTAATCAGAAAAATAGTTATTTTCTACCATAGCAAAGCCAACTATGGTTTCCATTAAAAAAATCAAGTGTGTTATATCTAAAAATATGTGACCCTCTGAGTATGCCACTGAATTTAGAATAAAATTATCTACAGAAAATGTCTCTACAGTTTTTTTTGTCTATATAGCCAATCGAGAGAACTGAAGAAATGTTACATTTTTCAAAAGTTGGCTATAGCTTTAGAACAAAAGACGATACAAAAATGGCGATGGTACAGCTCAGCTCACAACAAAAAAGTAATATAGTAATGTCGAAGCCGCAACGCTCTCGCATTTATAGTTACCGAGATACCCGACAATTACAAAGAAAATGGGACACCCTGTACATTCCGTCAATTCCTGGCTAGAGACAATGCCATCTAGCTGTGTCAATAAGTACTATGGTCAGTAACATTTAACGATATAAGTTTACAAGTGGAGCCATGCCATACGCTTGCGCAGATATTTACAAGCATATTTGAGAAGAGCATAAATAAGTTTGTCGAAAAATGCAAAATTCCAGATTGCACTAGAACAACTATTTACCAAAAAAATTTTAACACCACCATAATAATAAGGTAAGAGATATTTTTCAGTCTTAAATCACGTTAAAAACTGTTTAAGGAGTACCATTGTGGAAGAACTACTGAACAGTATGTTCGTAATATATCTCCGAAACCGTTACCTTGAGAAACCATGTTTATTAAGAATTTGTTTTTTTTTATCCATGCTATTACCTCTATAAATATTTTACTCTTTTTCTACACCCGATGTAATACAGTAAACTGAACGAAATAGATTCAGATAAGAATTGATGAATTTATCAAAGAGAATTAAGACGCCAATTTATGTAGAAAAACATTTATTTTTTTATTTAGTCAGATTATCAAATCATCAAATTGTGTCTTCATAAATTGAAAGAGAATAAAATCTCCATGGGATTGCATAAAAAGAATATTGATATACGGTTCTATTAAAAAAAAAAACAAGTTAGGTATTCATAATATAATTTTTCAAAATTTAATAATTATTGGGCTTAAATTTAATTTCAAAAAGTCCTGTTCCAATATATTCTGATAGAATTTCATGGCCTAATAAACAGAAAAATACATCATTTTTAAGCATGCTGCAAACATTAAGTTAAAAAAAAAACATTGAGTAAGACCTACATAAACCTAAGTCACTGTAGGCAACATGTATGTTTAAACGAGGATGTTTTTTTTCCGCTAAATTTCACAATGGATGCACCAGCTACAACTGCAGATGTCAATTGGAATTAAACTGTAGCCCCTGAACATTTCTTTTTTGATTCGCGCCAATATCTTTGTTATTAATGGAGATGCACATTTTAAAGTGTATCGGTTATTTATAAAAATTTAAGAACTATACAACAAAATTCTAATAACAGCTTCACATCGCTTGCTCATACTTGAAACCAGCCGCCTAATCTGGTCTTGCTCAATGTTGTTCCACATTTACATGATTATGTTTTCAATGTCGTCAGGAGAGGAAGGCAGTGGCTGATGATTCCAAAGTTGTCTACTCATATTATCCCAGAAATGTTCTATTCGATTGAGATCAGGACTACATGCAGTCCAGTCTACAGTCTCAATATCCACCTCATGTTAAGTACTCCTGCACTACAAGAGCAACATGGGGTCGTGCGTTGTCTTGCATTAGCAAAAGGTTGTTGCAGAGCAAATGGGACAACATGCTGAGATAAAATTTATCTAATGTAACGATCACTCGTCAAATTAGCTCTACCTAAAGAGACAAGTTCTGTCGAGCAAATACCTCCCCAAACCATTACAGAACCGCCATTAAATGGGGCAATTGGGTATTATCACTTTTTTGAAAATTACGTAAAATGAATCTTGAAGTGTATATATATCGTACTCCAGGTTAAAAAAAAACAAAAAATATTTGTAGATAGCGAATTTCAGGTCTGAAATTCGAATCTTAGGAGTGACCGCCAAAACGCTTCTATCCAAGGTTATTCAACTCGTGACGTCAAGTGTCATGTAAACATTACCGAGAAGCGTGCTGTTTAATGGTGTAGTATCATTCTTGTATTGGAAAAGCTTTTGTATGGTGTTTATTGAAAGGCCAGTGTAAGAGGTCGCACCAAAAAGTAATTTGTGTAGTTTTAGATGCATCTATTATGTATGGAAAACAAAACAAGTGTTGTTTTGTACATGGTTATAAAAGTACTTTAGTCAGTACATCTAACAAAATTTTTGTAACCGTTCCTCGAGATTATCAACGTATGAAAAAGTTGTTTAAGGCCCCTAGACGTGATATACCGAAATCGCAAAGTTTGTTTTTTCTGTTGTGAAGATCATCTTAATTCTTACTGTAAGTTTTATTATTCTTTTTGGGATTATAGGTGTTTACCATTCAGTTTCCATTTTGTTATAGCTTGAAGATGATATGAAAAATTATATGCGTTTTAAGTTGATAGAGGGAAATGTTATAATAAAGAACGACGTTTTTCCCCATATATTCGACTGCCAGACCGGAAACGAGCCGCAAGAGTCCCGAAAATAAATGTCAAGTTTAGGGTACATTTTTGATTCTTATATTTTTATGTTTACGAATAGTATGTTTCCAACAACCCACTGTGATCAAATTATCAATGCTACATTAATTTGATAAAAAGTATTTCACTTTTTCTTGGCGTATTTTAATTCGCTTGACACAAAATGTACGCAAACAACAAACTGATAAATTGACGGGCTGAGGTTGACGCGTGACGCGCTGACCCCAGATGTAAACAAGCGGCCATTTACAAGACACCTGACGTCACGGCCAATATGTTCGGGTTTTGGCGGTCCCTTTAAATATTCACATTTTTAATATTAAAAATACACCTTCCGATCCATTTTTTTTCGAATTTATAAGCTGTCACAGCTGTTTCGTGGATTAGATGCTACCTATTAATATGCAATTTAATAAAATATAAATGCATGGAAAATAGCCAATTTGACGAGCGTTGCATTGTGCATAACGTTCATTTAGCCGTCGGAGAACTCTTATAAGTAAACGCGGCGGTCGCAGTTGTATAGGCAAAACCTAGATTCGTCCGTGAATAAGACGCGTTCCAATCCTCAAGATTCCAATCCACATGTTGTCGAGCAAACTGCAGTCTCGCTTTACGATGGTTTGCAGGAATTCCGAAGCTGAAATTCTGCTGCTTAAGACGCCTTCTTACAGTAGCCACACTTGTTTGAACATTATGAGTAACGAATTGGTTAAGGCTTTCGCGGTCAGGTGATGAACTGTTGTCTTGATTCGAGTCTAAAGGCCGTCGTCGATTGGAATTGCTTCCTAACGTTTCGCTAGCACAATGGAAGGACCTCTGAAGAAGCTTGCCACTCGTGCTAGCGAAGCAATTCCAACCGACGACGGCCTTTACACCCGACTCAGGACAACAGTTCATTATAAGTAACATTAAGTTTCTTGCCGTTACAAACCATTGTCTCAGACCACGCAATAAAATGAAACGGTCATGGTTCTCTGTTGTTCCTCGAGATCTTCCTTGTCCATGGCGTCGGTTGTGATTGTTAGTTTCTTCAAAACGTTGAATAACCCAGGATACCTACTATTGTATGGTGAGCTTCTGAGCTATAGCACTATAGCTTAATCCTTCGTCGGCCAACATTCGCACATTCATCTCTCAAATTTCTTATTTGTCGCTCAATATCAAATACTAACGTAAAAATGTTAAAAGAAAGTTACAGTACACGAATTTGATGCAACACCTCGTTTTGACGCGTTAAACGTTTATTTTCCCGTAGTACACTATTTTTAAAATTGGTATGCGTCTTGTTAACTGATATGCTTCAGAACTATGTATCTCCATTAATAACAAAGATATTGACGTGGATGAAAAAGATAATGTCCAGAAAAGATGCGGCTGCAGTTTAATTCCAATTGACATCTGCAATTATTATCTCACGGGGAATTGTAAACTTTGCAGGAAAAAAACATCCTCGTTTAAACTCCTTATAGTTACTGAAGACTGAATTTTGATAATTTGAATTAAGATTTCGAAAACAGCATCATTGTTAGAAATAAAGCTGCAGTTGAAGCCAAAAATTATCAAAATGGATTAGCCGTTCACGAGAAAATCCATTTCAAAGTTGTAGTCAATTCTTATAGTGGTGCGTTAATTTTGACAGCAGCTTATATTCATGGCATACATATTTTTGATAATGTGATGGATTATTTATCACTTTCTTCCATAACAAAAATAATATTGAAATATGTGTAAGTATGTATTATCTGTGTTTTAATGTCAACATGTCAACAAACAAAATACGACATACAAATACGGACATGGAGATAGTAATAAATTGTTATAAACATGATTGTAAATCAGAGAAATGGGATATATTTTTCAATATAAGTTATAGTTATCTTGATATTACATTATGATTCCAAGATAATAATAGTACAAAAAATAATACCTACAGTTATTTTTTGGAGGATAAATAAATCACTATTGCATAGCTATTTACTTAAATTTAGTTACGAATATTAGTTATTTGACAGTGTATGCTGTTAAGTTTTTGTGGAGCAACTTCCACTGTGCTATATATCTTTCTCGCGTGAAAGGTTACGTAATAACTGTATGTACCAGTGACGGCTCATCAGGGTAGGCAACGTAGGCACCGCCTACCTTGCAATTTTAATCAACAATGCCATAAAAAATAATAATTAGCTAGAAATTTCTATTTTTTTAATGCAATTTGTTTTTATACCAGTGTTTACTTAATAATTTCATCTAACATTTACCCATACCGCTCAAAAATTAAGAAACGCGCTATTACGACGAACGTTTAAATCATTGAGATCATTAGAGGGATACATCTCATTCATAAATACGGTTGGAACTGACGCCAAGACCAATAATGGTGAGGGGAGCGCGGGTACGAGGGGGAGATACAGTTTTCCTCCAAGTACATTGGCGTACTGTTATAAAAGGGTCGACAGTGAGATAATTTAACTTCCAACTAAAAACAAAAGCGGAGCGTACATCAGTAATATTTCGAACAATATTTCAGTTAAAGCAAAGAAACATCTTTTTGTATAACAAACACTAATTTAATTTCGTTATAAGCAGGAAAAAGTTTTGGCCGAATGAAAGCATCAACAGAGTTCTAGCATTAGTAATCATTAATCAACACTTAACGAGAAAATATTTGACATTCTTCACATAGAAATATAAGGAAAAAAATTCAGAAACTGAGAAAATGAAATTTATTGCCAAATAAAAAGAAATACCTACATAAAATCAAAATCCGCATCAGGCATCACTGAAATACTTACTCCGAACACATTGGCTCTCTTCTTCTACCTACCAATATTTATTTTTAAAACGTCTACCACTAATAGTAATCATTTTCCATATGTATTAATCCTGCACTATCAACTTCATTACATTTTATAAAAGTATCCTCTATAAAGTAACTAATTTCGCTAAATTTATCAAACGACGCCTATGACAACAAATATAAACATAACCTAAACAATGCTTACCGGTGAAATGATACGGTTTTCTCCTTAAAGCCTACGTTTTCGCATACTTGACACATCCGCACCATTGCTTGATTAATTTTTTATACGCCTTGTCCTTACACAGCTCGCAATGAGCTCTTTTTAACCAAAAATTTACACCGCACTACTCAACWATAAAGAACATTCTAAACACCAGTAGTACAGTGGACCATCTAATGCGCGTGAAGACGATGCATTGAGTCTGGTCAACTGTACGTTTCTGTTTTCCTCCAATTCCACCTTAGATGTGACTATTATGTTGGCTTCACTTGAAAATGTAAACAACCGACTCCAGACACCTCGACGGTTTAAATTGGGGACACAGCTTTACCGCCTGAAATTCATTTGTATTTGCGTTCACGTCCTTCAGAATCTGCACCGTTAACGACGCAGTTAACGGTTAACCTAGTAAAATCTTGGCGCATATAGAATATAGATGCGTCTCATCAGGCGGAATGATCGGTCGGCTACGACAAACTTTGTATGGACTCGGGTTGTTCGCATGGCGCATTTCATTCACTTCAACTAAAGTCCCTAGATAGATAAAGTACCGCAATCGTCCCATTTTAGTGCAAAATAGCGACGGGAAATTTAAGTATTTATAAAGGAGATTAAAGGATTAGAGAACTGGCAGATATCACGCTCTGATGCAGTGTTGTTTGACTTTTCCCTAGGTAATTGGCATCGCGATTTATGCATCAGAACTTGATATCTGACTGTACGGTGATTTGTTTGATAGTTTAAATAAATAATAACACTGTGTATAACGCAAAAATGGACTGTATTTTCTTGTTCTATTACATTTCTTTCGCACACATGCGAACTCTACAGTAGCTGAACAAGAAGTGATGAAATATTACATTTACATGGCGGAAGCCCGGAAACGCACACATAGAGGGCGCTGCCGTCTGCGTACGCAAATCCTGTTCGAATTCAAATTTAAAAAGTTCAAACATGCCGGCCACCTTGAAAGAGCAATGGCTTTCAATATTTTTCACAAAACAGTTCGGTCAATTGGGTTACTGCCCGTTTTACTGTTCCACTCGAAGTTTTCACAGACACCACTCGCACAATTCCATCCTTTCCTGGATGTGTTTCCACGATTCGTCCTCTTCGCCAAGTCATGGGTGGTGTGTAATCCCGGAGTAGAACCAACTGGCCCACACGTAGTTGATGTGAAGAGTCTTGATACCATTTGGTGCGTCGTTGTAGAGTTTGCAGGTAGTCCTGCGACCATTTCCTCCAAAACTGCTGACGTAGTTGTTCCATTAAACGAAAGCGTTTTAAATAATTCATCGGTGCATTTAGAACATCCTGTTCTGGTATAGCAAGTAGATTGTCACCTATCAGGAAGTGGGCTGGAGTAAGGAAGTTGTAGTCATTGGGATCGGAAGATAAAGAAATTGATGGTCTGGAGTTCAATATGGCTTCTATTTGTGTAAACAATGTATGTAATTCTTCAAATGTGAATGAAACATTGTTTGTTATGCAATAAAGATGTCTTTTTACTGACTTGACTGCAGCTTCCCAAATTCCTCCAAAGTGAGGAGACTTAGCAGGATTGAATTTCTAAACTATTCCTTGATGGCTAAGATAATTAGATACAGATTCGATGTGCTCTTTATCTGAATTTAACGCATAAAGTTTTTTAATTTCGTTGTTAGCCCCTATAAAGTTTGTGCCGTTGTCTGAAAATATTGTATTGCATAAACCTCTGCGGGCTACAAATCTTTTCAGACAAGCTAAAAATGCTTCTGTACTTAAACTACTAACTACCTCTAAATGGACAGCTTTGGTGGAGAAACAGATGAAAACACATAAATATGCCTTATCAGTTCGTTTTCCTCTACCCCTTTCACGAATTGTGAACGGACCTGCAAAGTCAGTTCCACATATACTGAATGGGCTTCAGGTAGATCACTCATTAGTGGCTGTAAACGAGTGTGTGTCATGCGTCTGCATATTATGCAATTGCGAATTTCTCGTTTGACAGTTACAAGTCCAGAAATAATCCAGTATTTTTGACGTAAAGAATTTAATATGAATTGAGCGCCTGAGTGAAAGTATAATTTGTGGTAGTAGTTTATTAATAATGTTGTAAAACGATGCTTCGCTGGAAGTATTATAGGGTGTTTTTGGTCATACTTGAGATGAGAATGAGTAAGTCTTCCACCCACACGAATGATTCTGTTGTCATCTAGAAAAGGTTTGAGTGGTAGTAATTTACTTTTTGATGACAATGTACCTGCCTTTAGGCTGTTGGTATCTTCAAGATATTCTGAGCACTGAGTTACCCTTATTAAATATTGCAATGATTGATTTAATTCACGGGTATTTAGTGGTCCCACGTCTCAAGATTTTTTAGCTTTACGGCAGTTATTAAGAAATCGTAAGCAGAATGCTACAGTTCTCTGAATTTTAATCAAACTTGAACAATCATTTAAGATTTTTAGCAATAAATTTGTAGATGTTTCTGTTGTTATCAAACTAACATTGGTTTTCAATTCTGGAATATCAGTGTGATTTAATGGAGGACAAGACATTGGCCAAGAATGTTCACTGTTTACAAGAAATTCTGGGCCATGCCACCACAATGTGGACTCAAATAGCCTCTGAGGACTAGCTCCTCTTGAAATTATGTCCGCAGGATTATGTTGACTTCGGATATGATGCCACTGAGATGGTTTGGTGAGTCTAACAATGTCCGAAACTCGATTGCCAACAAAAGTTTTTAGCTGATTTGGGGGTTTATTCAACCAGGACAATACAATTGTGGAATCTGTCCAGAAAAAAGTTTCTGATATATCCAAATTTAATATTGAAATTATTTTGTTAATTAATTTGGCGAGCAGATGAGCTGCACAAAGCTCTAGCCTGGGTAGCGTTACAACCTTTATTGGTGCAACTCTGCTTTTTGAACACAATAACTGAGTGTGGACGTTTCCTGTAGAATCTACGCATCTTAAATAAATGCATGCTCCGTAACATGTTTCACTGGCATCTGCAAAGCCATGTAGCTGTATATTTTCAGGATGTGCGCATAGTACATGTCTTGGTATAGRAAATTTGTCTAGGTAAGGCAGATTGTCACAAAAATTAACCCAGTCKGAATATAAACTCATTGGAACTGATTCGTCCCAATCCAATTTGAGAGACCACAGTTTTTGTAAAATCAATTTTACTTGAACCATAACGGGTCCAATTATTCCCAATGGGTCAAACAACTTACTTACAGAAGATAAGATTGTACGCTTGGTGACATTATGAGTAACAGCATCTAATTTGATACAGTAATGAAAACTGTCAGATTTTGGATTCCAAATTAAACCAAGAGTCTTAACTGTTTCGTTGTCATTAAATTTAACATTCTCATTAACACTTGAAACATTGTGTAGGATGCTCGGATCATTTGATGACCACTTTCTTAAGGGAAATCCATAATTAGACATTAATTTGTTAAGCTCATCAATGAGTTTAGAAGCATGCTCTTTAGTGTCAGTACCGCTTATTAGATCATCTACATAGAAATCATTCTTGATTACGGTGCAAGCTTCTGGAAAATTTTGCGAATTGTCTTCAGCTATTTGGACAAAACATCTGGTTGCTAAATAAGGTGCTGAAGCAGTGCCATAGGTGACTGTGTTTAGTTGGTAACATTTGATAGGTTCATATCTGTCATTACGCCAAAGAATGTTTTGATAAATCCTATTGTCAGGGTGGACTAAAACTTGTCTATACATTTTTTCACAATCGGCAGTAAATACAAATAGATGAGTGCGAAAACGCAATAATATGCAGAATAAGTCAGATTGCACTGTTGGACCGACTTCTAACATATCATTTAACGAAACTCCGGTGGAACTCTTACAAGAACCATCAAAGACTATTCTGATTTTAGAAGTTGTGCTATCTGGTTTCCAGACAGCATGGTGTGGAAGAAAACAAGCAGTTGATTTTTGGTGTTCTGTGTAGTTGACACATTGCATATGACCTAAGTATTCATATTCATTCATGAACTCAGTATACATGTGTTTTAATTCAGGGTCATTCTGAAATCGTCTTTCTTGAGCAATGAATCTGCGATGGGCAATGCTGTATGTTTCACCCAAATCAGGTTTATTAGATTTGAACGGTAATTTTACTACAAATCTCCCCTGTTCACTGCGTGTAGTGGTTTTTACAAAGAAATCTTCACAATAATCATGGTTTTTCATTTGAATTGAATTATCATTGTTAACCTCTTCCAGGTTCCAAAAATCAGTTAGCTGATCCTGAATTGTTTGATTAGTTGATTTTGATGAAAGGCAACATGTTAAATTGTGCGCTTTAGAATGATTTTGAGACAAAACTATAGTACCAGAGATAACCCAACCAAAATGTGTTTTTTGAGCTATTGGTAAGTGTTGTCCTAATGATATCTGCCCGATGCAGAGTACTTGCCAGAATGTTTCCGCACCTAATAACAAATCAATTTCACTTGATTCGTTAAAAGAATTGTCAGCCAGTATTATATTGTTGGGAATGTTAAGTTGTTCCTTACTAAAGGATGTTTGTGGAAGATTTTGAGTGATTTCAGGTAGCACTAAGCAAGGTATTGTGCAATGAAATGGATTATGTAGCGATTCAATTTTTACATTTACTTCGCACATCACATGTGATTCTGAATTGTTGATTCCTGTAATTGGAATGTTAACCTTCTTACCATTCAACCCTAATTCATTATACATTCTGAGAGTCAAAAAGTTTGATTGAGATGCAGAATCTAAAAGAATTCTGCAAACAGTTTTGTCGCCATTTGGTTTATATACATAAACTAGTGCAGTTGGTAAAAGAGCAGGAGTTTTTGTTTTTCTAGAGCAATTTAGACTGACTGTAGGTTCAGTTTTGCTAATTTCATTATTTGACGATGATGGGACAGGTTTAGGAGTTTCAGCATTAGCTGTTTCATTGTTTGGCAAATGCAAGAGTGTATTATGTTTTTGTTTACAGATCTGACAGAGCGATGATGACTTACAAAACTTTGTAGCATGGTTAAATCGCAAACAATTTTTGCAAAGCTTTAATTTAGATATTTCGCCTATTCTATCAGCTATCGACAGCTCTAAAAATCTTTTACATAAGTGCAATGGATGGTTGCCTTTACAAAATTTGCATGTCACACTTTGTGTAGTAACGTTAGCAACACGTGTATGATTTTTCTCAAGAGGTGGCAAACGTTTACTTGTTTGTAAGGATTCAAGCAGCTGACATTTTTTTGTTAGAAAATTGATCAGGGTGCTCGTTGTTGGTAATTCCGATAGTTCAGATCGAACCTTTTCCCAGTCTCTTTTTGTGACAGAATCCAGCTTAGAAGAAATTAGGTATATGATAAGAGTATCCCAGTATTCTACGGGTTGTTTTAACATTTTTAATGCTCGCAAGTGCTTCTGAAAATTATTTAATAAGTTGTTTAATGCAACGTATGACTCCTTGTTTACAGCCTCTAACTCAAACAATCCTTTTACATGTGTGTGAATAATAAGCGGTTTATTTTCAAAACGTTGCTTGAGCAGTTCCCAAGCTATTTCATAATTGTCAGATGAAACTTCCATTGACTGTATCATTAGAGACGCTTCTCCCTTTAAAGCAGAACGTAAATAATGGAACTTCTGCACATTGGTTAATGATTCATTATCATTAATCAATGATTTAAATGTGTCATAGAAACATAACCAGGTGTCATATTCACCGTTAAAAGTTGGTAGTGATAGGGTGGGTAATCTGATTTGACTTAAATCACTTTTACTGTTTAGTGAAATGTTTTCAATATTAGAAACTGAAACAGTATCATTTTGTTCAATGAACATTTTTACTTTTGTGATGAGAGCGTAATAGAGGTTTTCAAATGAATCTCTTTCACTATCATGTGTTTCCGCAGGGGAAGAATCAAGATTTTCGATTTCATCCTGTATTGTATTAAATTCAGATAAAGAAGGCATTACATTTGCTAGCCTTTCTTTTAGCTGTGAAAACATAACCTGATCTTGAAGATCAGCAGTTTCTACAAAATTTTGGAAACGCGATAAATTGCGTTTTACGTTTGATCGTTTTGTGATTAATTTGTCCAGTTGTTTAGACATGATTATAAATAAATGTGGCACGATTGTAAACAAATGCAAAAAATGAAGTGTAAACAGATGTTTTTGTTTGTTTACAAATAAATACAACGAAATATTCAAGTTGTTGCACGCAAGATTTATACACATGCACGATACGATGTTTACACAAATGCGGTAAAAATGTATATGGAATACAAAAGGAGGTGACTTACGTGTGCTAATTATCGTCCTTGGATGCCAATAAGTCTGCTGATGATCCAGATAAATGCTGAATAAATAATAAATGCTGACCAGCAACGAACGACGTATATCCCTACGCAAGCGAGGAACGATGGTGATGGCAACAAAATGTTGCTGCGTATCAAACGATACTATAAAAATCCGAAGGTTGATCGGGTCGATAGGACCAAAAATGTACGGTGATTTGTTTGATAGTTTAAATAAATAATAACACTGTGTATAACGCAAAAATGGACTGTATTTTCTTGTTCTATTACATTTCTTTCGCACACATGCAAACTCTACAGTAGCTGAACAAGAAGTGATGAAATATTACATTTACATGGCGGAAGCCCGGAAACGCACACATAGAGGGCGCTGCCGTCTGCGTACGCAAATCCTGTTCGAATTCAAATTTAAAAAGTTCAAACACTGGCAGTATTATAATCTTTAATGTTAAATTTGATTGGTTTGGTTCTCTAACCTGTTTCTTGGTAATAGTTTGCCCTAAAATGGCGGACAATTGCAGTACTTTATCTATCTAGGGACTTTAACTCCAACGCAGTCTGCAACAGGTAGCACTGGAACTAAACTTTATGTTGTGTTGTAATGCCAGTGAGCTTAGCTGTTTTCGTTGTTATTGTGATTGTGAGAATAGCAAGTGTTAGACAGTGATCCAGATGTAAAGTGTTGTGATTAGTGCACAGGTGTAAACGGTAAAGGTGTTGTGATTGGAGCTCCATTTGGAGGCGGCAATTTCAACAAGTTACAGGTCAGATTGTTCTCATTTATAAGTAACAATACGAATAAAATAAATGATTAGCATGACCATTAAAATACACATATTCCAAGATCGAAGACAATAATAATAATTGCCTATACTATATAAAAGTATAGGGTGTTGCCCACCCTACTCGAAAGGTCACGAGCCGCCACTGGTGTGTACAAACTTGTCTATTGTCATGCAAAAAGCTATTGCAAATAAATGAACCTATTCTGAAGAACTGACCATGGAAAAAACTACATTCTAAAGGGTGAATGGTATGAAGGAATTCAGCCTACATTGCTTATAATGTGAACACTATTTCACCACGTGCCACCTGCAGAAAATTAGAATATATGAAAATGTGCAGCTATTGTGGATTTGGCCAAATTGAGGATACTGATTATATTTACTTGTATTGCCTCATTAATATAATCTAGATATAAACAGCTGACTACTAAAGACTGCCATGAATAAAAAATATATCATTTGATATTCACAAATACATGTCATATTAAGTTATAAATAATATCAATGAGTAGACATACTGAAACTGATAATTCTACAATATAAAATTATGAAGTGCTTATCAATAAATTTAGTTTTGGAAGAAGTCATTTAACGATTTAACATGAACTTCCAGCTGGTACCTAAATCAAAAGTTTGCTTTCCAGCCTTTTTAGCCTATGAACAAATAGAAAAGCAAATAATAGAAATACAACTTCTCAACAATTTTATTGTTGTATAMATTAGACACGTTCCATAGAATATGTTCTGCTAATCTAAACTACATCATGTTACATTCAACATCATTTTCATTGGTAATACAGAAGTGACATTCACAGCAAATAAAAAATTCGGCTATAAAAAAAACGAAATTACTGTGTCTTCTTTTCTTCAATCGCTTGTGGTGGACTCTCCTGTGGTTCAGCTGCGAATCCAAACTCATTCCTTCTTTTCCTATCAACAGGGTAAATCCAACGTTGATAAAGAAACACCAAGAATATCACATCATCACGGAAACAGCCAATACGATACATGGTGGGCATCTTGATGACAAATGCAAACATATCATCGATGAAGGTGTTCAGGAATTTATAAGTCAACATCCTCCATGGCAAATGTGCCACAGACTTTAATTTATAGTTAATGAACAATTGTGGGGTCATCATTATAAACCCAAATGTCAATAAATACCCGTAGAGTAAATCAAGAACGAAGGAGTACCAACCTTTGTGTTCCAAATAAAACAGTGCATAAATACTGTACCCGACTAGAAGAGGGAAGCATACCCAAGATAAGTACTTGAAGGCTAATTCATCATACTGTTTTGTACTACTTTCAACATAGGGTCCCTTATCTTTAAAGCGCAGCCTTCCGTTTTCAAACTTTATATCCACGACCTTTTGGATTTTCCACAGCTCAATACCGAGTCCCACAAAGCACCCCAACCTAACCAAAAAATTAGTTTCATTATCAAGAACATACAGTAAAACTACCAATGACTGGAAGACACCAAAGAAGACCGAACGCACAGATAGCCCTTCCAAGGAGTTGCGATTGTTCCAAAACTGTATGTCATTCTTGAAAGCCAATAATTCAAATACGGAATGTAAAATAGAAACAGCAAATGTCACAGCGAGAAGGTAGGGGTTAGTTTCTAATAAAGTCTCCTTCAATGTGTCCTGATCTTCATCGCTCTGCTCTTCCTCACCCTGAGAAAAGAAATTCCACTTCTGGCGCATGTTCTGTGCTGCATACAATTGCCACTTGAATAAGCTAAGTGGTTGGTAAGTGAACCGAAACGAAAGTGAATCGTTGAGAGGCTTATAGTCTTTGGCCATGTTCCAAAAATCATTAAGAAAAACAACGGGCCTGTAAAATTTACCATTCTCTGTAAACTTGATGTATTCATCTAGAGGCTGAGGAACTGTTCCAAATGTCCATTGTGTCTGATCTGTGACTAAGTTAATGGTCACATTTGGATGCCAATGGGTAACAATTTTAGTGTTGTCAACATTCTCTTTTTCAGTCTCGCCAGTCAGTAAATTTTTTGTTATGCTAGCCTTTGGTTTCTTGTATCTGCAAAAAAAGTTTATAGATTTTAGTTAAATATGATATTTGTACACAAATATAGTCACAGTTTAAAAAACATTTAATTCCAATTTTAGTTGAGGTGTTAATTCTGCTGCAACTTTTTCTTAATGTTTGTCTAAAGCAGTAGCAGTAAATGTGTCAAACACTAATATACATACAGTGGTTCAGGGTTGGTAATTTGGGCCAAGAACCCTCTATTGCGTAATTTAAGCCAAGATATCTCTAAATAATTTAAGTCACCAGATACCTGTACCTACCGACCATAAATTGTTTAGTATTCCAATAAAAAAAAATTAAATTTCCAAGTAGAAAAGTATTTAAGCTTATATATTTTGTAACTGCTAATAAATTTTTCAGCTGAAGTGTGAATCCTGTACAGACACAGACAATAAAAATATCCCAGCCCCCGGCCTCCATAGGTTAAGTTTGTTGAATATTTCAAAGCAATACTTTTCACCAGAACCTCCTGCTTATATATTGTGATTTTAATTATAGTATAAACCTGAGCAATACATAGAAATTAACAAAACTTTGTTTTATGTATCAATTCAGGTCTCTTTCAGATATGAGTTAATAATGGGGAAACATTATTGATCTTAATTATAGGTAGCAATTACACCCTATGTATGAAGACCCATTTTTCCAACGATGCCTAATTATTTTAAGCTACAGTTATTGCAGCCAAATTAGCCAATTGTGATAAACTTAGACCTACAAAAGACAGCTAAAAACATGTAGCTCATTGATATAGTATGTAGAATATTTAGGTGTTTTAATACAGAAAATATTGGTGAGTTTGCTATAAAAAAAAAATCGGAATAAGGAATGCTTTTTTTGCATTTGATCAATAAAAAGGGTAAACCTGTATTGACAAAAAAATAATTTACAGGATTGTTTCTATCAACCCCTACATATTGTTTATAAATACAATTTAGTGGTCAGGGCACTGTCAGTTTACAGGTATTACCCCACGATGTTTGCTCAGATGTTTGGACCTGAATAAAAGTTTTTGTCTTTCCAAACAAGGTTAGATGTAGATCCCATTAATGTCATGAGTAACTGTTCGGCCCCACCAGAATTCAGGGTATTCCTAATATGCATAATAAAACCATCTCCTCGTATCTAAATAATTAGTATTGTGGACACAAATCAGTGTGAGATCATCATACACACATGCAAGGGTTTTTAGTGACTTACGCTCATTATTTTGTTATACCCTATATGTGTCTTAAATTTAAAACAACCGGTTTAGGTATCCATTCTCTCTGTGTAGTGTGTTAGAGTATGTTGAATTACGCTAACAGAAAGCAAACTGATTAAGCTGAAACAAGTAACTAATATTGATGATTACATAATGTACATTATATTGCAAAAACTTAAAAAGAGTGGATGTCTGATATCCCTCAAAGTTTGGAAAAGGAGAAAAATAATATCCAAACAGTGAACTTGGAGAAGTTTAAAGTTATTTAGCAAGTAACTTCGAAGGTATGTTTATTTGTTTGCATCTAACTGTGCAAAGAATTTTTGTATAGTGCATATGAATTTAAATTCCTCAGTAGAAGTTGATTGATTGTAACAAACTAGGTGCAAATTAGAAAGGAAATAGAAAAGAAAAGAATTACCACCTAGCAATTTTCTGTCGTTCCATTTGAAACCACTTTTTATTTTATTATGTTAGTGGCACTGCAGGCCCTTTTGTGAACCATCTTGTACTTGTTTATGGTAGTGCCAGCCATGACTCTTCATCATAACGTACTCAGAAAGGCACACTACTGCATTTTTAGACTGTTCAGTGCAGTGGGCCATTCAAATATTTATCAAGACTGGAGAAATTGTGAGAAAGCATGGGTCAGAGCATAAAAGGTCTGCTTAGAAGAGATGATGTTCTTTGGTGTTGAACTATCTCAGAAGTTGAAGGTGGACAGCTGTTCAGCTGCAAAAGCACCTACAAGAAGTAAGGCAAATAAACATCAGTGAAAGAACAATTAAAAGAAGTTTGAAGGAAGCCAATCTATGCTCTCGAAGATCAGCAACTGCTCCTGAACTCTCCAGAGCACACCAAAATGCTTGCATGAGGTTTGCTTTTTAAACTTAACATTATGGTCCTGAACAATGCAATGCAGTGAAAAGTGGCGGGGAAAAAGTTACCACCAAAAGCATTTTGCTCCAAAAATACAATTTGGTGGTGTCTCCATAATGGTGTGGGTAGAAATCTGCTTCGAAGCTCATAGGGAGTTAGAGGAAAGTCTATGAATGCATAACTTAGATCCACATGTTCGTTTTCACCTTTCCTTGGGAAGACTATTCAACTATTGCAGTGCATGTTGTCATACTGCTATGGTTATTAAAAATTACCTTTGGGAGGTTGGCATTGAGATAGTGAAGTGGTCAGCAAGAAGTCTGGATATCAATCCGATTGAGAATCTATAGGATGAGCTGAAAATGCTGATACGATCTGGAGGTGTTGTCATTAAAACGTTGCAGGAGCTCTTACAGCTTCATACAGAAGCAGTAAGAGCAATCCGGGAGGAAATAAATAAAGCTATTAAAGGAACTCTTTTGTACATTTCTCTAATTTATTTAATAGGTGTAATCATGTGCCTATTAGGGCTGATACCATTTTTGCTTATGATTCTAATAATAAAAGTCCTTTTTCCAACATTTGGCATTATGATTTATTGAAAAATTTCATTAAATATTAGAACTATATTGCAAGCAATCTGCAAATTCATTTTTCAAAAATCAAAATTTTTTCAACTATCCTGATTTTTGTGCCAGTGAGTGTACTTGAACAAAGAATGAATTGGACATATGTTATACATCTGTCCTGTTACTTATGATGACTTTCACAGTGACCTTAACAACATATGTTCTAAGATAAAATACTTCATTCATTAACTAATTCACCTGCCTGTTTCTAATTTTAATCAATATATATTGACATATTTACCTTTGATTGTACCATAAATTGATGACGTAGGGCCAAAGAGAGGCAAGAAAGGTTTGGTTTTCAAAAATTTTAAATCTCCAAGCACATATCAAAAGATCATGGAAATCTGTTAGCAAAGCAACAAAGTACTAGACTAAAGATTATACTTGTACAAATTATAACATACTTTAGACTGTTCAGCTTTCACATATCCACAAGAAGGACATGAAGAAGCTAAAGCGGAGATTAAAGCTTCCGAAGACATCAGTGTGTATCCACAAAATGTAATAATAACGAAAGTAAAGAAAAGTGAAGATTATCCAGCAACAATAGACAAAAAAGATGTGGCTTTGATAAGAAAAAGTTTATATATGCATAACGTAAACTGCATCCACAAGAACAGAAAAAGTGAGAATACATCAAGCATTAAAAACAAAGTAAATTTTAACAAACAAATTTTTCTATTTTTGAACTGTGAAGAAAAAATATCGTATTTTCTGAGTATGCTACATGGCATGAATTCATGGATGGGGGGCTTTTGAATACTGTACAAAATATTTTTGCCAAATTTCACAATCCAAGATTTTGAGAATGAACACACATACCTTTAGTAAGTAGCATGCCACTTATTCGAATTTGTAATTTAAGGATGCAAAAAACACAAATTGAATTGCAGTGGATTTCCATACATTCATTCATCATGCATTTCAGCTTGGTAGTGAAAACTTCAACATCTGGCATTAGCAGAATATCGCAATGCCAAGACACCGATATGTATGTGTATATACTTTTGGACTGATGTTTGGGAGATTGCCTCGCCAATGAATTTATGGCAGATATGCCATATGATGATCGTGTCACTAAATATGCAGACTATCTAGTGAAAAATAATATTGACTGTGATTCAAAATTTTCACCTGAAATTTAACAATTGTTGTCGTTTATAAATTTATTCATTTTACAGTGTGATTGTTTACAAGTGTTAAGAAAAAGGCTTTTGTTTTTTCAAGCCAAAAATGAATTACAATAAGCGTGCATGAAATTTTATAAGAAAACATTTTATAATTTTTGGTTAAAAACTAGTGAGTTTTGAAAATAATATATATTATCTTATATTATGGACGCTGAAAGCATTCACCCTCGTACATAAAGAAGTTGTTGCATTTGGTGAGTTTACAAGTAGCTAAAATTTATTATTTATCTTTTCTGTCACACACATATATATATATATATATATATATATATATATATATATATATATATATATATGGGAAAAGGTGGACCATTATACATTTGTACATACTTTATACATCTATAAATGTGATGCACTAAAAACAAATTTATATTCAAATTATAATTACTTTGTTAACTACTACGAGGGTCATCTGGAAACTAGTACCTGTTTGCTCCGTATGGAGTGCTGGCAAATAGAATAACGGCCAGAAATAGTCCAACACTTTCAGTTGCATATACAGGGTCGTATTTTCTTTATCTTTTTACTCAGAACTTTATGTTATATGTCAAATTGTAGGTCTTTTTAAACTCTTTAAAGATAGCTTGGTGAGTGTTCAAACAAACCTCGTATAATAAATATTGCTTCACAGTTGAATGCCGACTTTTATCTTCTTCGATCTGTGTTATTACCATGTATGCGCAATTTTTACTCCTTCTTAGTGTAAAACTTGAAAAACTAGTCTTCGCCATGTTCTTTAAATAGGGTTGTTCAGAATTTTTAAGTGTTAGTATAGTAGCTTATTACGGTACAAATTGTGCCTACATACCCATCGCTGCACACAAAACCCCAAAATTTTAAGTAACTTTTAAATAAATCAAGTACAAAGTTCGTTCTAAAGAGAGAGAGGCTAGGACGAGACTAGTACGCGATGTAGAAAAACCAAACTAGCCTCATCGCAGGATTTCGCTTTCTAGCCTCTCTCTCTTTAGAACCAACTTTGTACTTATTTAAAAGTTACTCAAAATTTTGGGGTTTTGTGTGCAGCGATAGGTATGTAGGCATAATTTGTACCATAATAATCTACTAAACTAACGCTTAAAACATTGTGAACGGCCCTATAACAAAACATGGCAGCGACTAGTTTTTCTTGTTTTTCACTAAGAAGGAGCAAAAATTACGCATACATGGTAATGACACAAATTGAAGAAGGCAAAAATCGGCATCCAACTATGAAGCAATATTTATTATACAGGGTAAGGTTAAAAAATATTTACAAAAATTAACCTTTTTTGCAAAACATCACAATCTGCAAAAAAAAATTTTGGACCCTCACTATGCTATTGTTAAAGAGTTCAAAAAGACCTACAATTTGATATATAACTTAAGGTTGCACCTAAAAAAAACAAAGAAAATGCGAGCCTGGGGAGGTTTTAGGTGGCGGACCCTTTATATGCTGCCTTTGTGCAAAGTTACGTCTCACAGGCAATGACTATGTTGTTTCTGTGAGTGTTCGAGGAAATAGGAAACGCTGCCAGTTGTGAATTTAAGGCCGTAATTAGGTTTCTCAAAGCAAGAAATGTTCAACCATGTGATATTCATCATCAAATGAAGGTGTATGAAAACAAGGTTTGCATGAGTAATGTTTATAGATTTTATCAATTGTGGCAGATTATTAACAATGAATATCACAAAGGTGCACATTTTTAGTCTTGATAAATCTAATCACAGCCCTAAGATCACAAATGGTGGCGTTCTCTATTTTCTTGAACATTATAGACACTCACAGAACAACCCAATCCATACCAGCAAAATGTAACTTTGCACAGACAGCAGACATACAACAGAAAGCGTTAGATCTTGTCCAGCAGCTACTCTATTCGTCAGCGCTCAATACAATGCAAACAGGTACTACATTCCAGATAGCCCTCATACAAAAGCTTATCAATTTATAGCAGATCATTTAATTTTACACAAGTCATTAAAGTTATCACTTTTAAAAAGATTTTCTCTGCAGTTGAATTATTAAACTAAACTGCTTGCTTAATTTGATGATATATACCTATTTAGTATATCAATTTATAGAATGATGAACAGCACCAACCTTTACGGCCCAAAATACACATATGATTACTATAAAGCCCAAATAATATGTGCCCGTATTTCCAGCTTCCTAACATTATTGCCCCATTAAATGGGTTTGCAATCTGATCTGCATCACGTTAATTTACATTTATTGTTGTTGTGTTTTCCATTCATTCATTCATTTTAGGTATCATTTTATTTAAGGGTCCTTTCTACCAATGGTCAGACACACGCAAAATTGGCACATTTTTAGAACAGTTTTAATCGAACAATTTTTATTTTGAAGGAACACTCGGCATCGTAATACCTTCAGAATTGTGTTCTTTACTCCGCTCACGGAAAAAAATCTGAATTGCGTACTCATTTCCATAAAAAACAGTAATAACTGGAAAACTTTATAACACTTTTTCTCGAAAACTGATTGATATATTTGTTAAAATTTATACTCATTGTAAAGATCCAGCAAAACTGCAGTCCGCTGTCGGCTTGGTTTTTCCTAAACTTGCTTGTTTTTTTGTGTATTCATTGATAAAAAAATTGTAAATAGGCAACACATTTAACAGCCAATCCGCCCCGACCGAATATACTAGGATGATTTATTACCGCAGGTCGTCACTTAAGACCCCCCAAGATGTTGGGTCTAACTGCAGTTCATTCATAACAATTATCCCCGATTTGGGTATCCCCATTTTGGATCTAGGTAAATTATTCGGAATCAATTCCTCGAAGGTATTATTATTTATTTGTCAGTAAATGGACTAATAAACGAGGGTTGGGGAAAGTGTGGATTGTTGATAATGTAATCTTTTTCCCGTACCGGATGTAAAGACTTTAGAAATACCTGGAAACTATATACTTAAAAGGATCAGATTAGATCCGGCTTCTTCTAAGTACACAGTTATTTCACAGGGTAATTCCATTTTCACAATTATTTAAAGGGTGCAGAAATAAGATTCTTTTCATTTGTCTTGTGACATTCGAACTGTTCCGACAMCGKGTGTTTCTGTGTATATGTGCCATGGGTCTTCATTCAAAAAAAAATTTAACTTGTGGTGYTCGACGGAGGAAGAATAAACGTTCTACCAAACAACCTTGTTGCTACCAGTAAGTACACTGATGCTTTAGTTTAGAAACAATGATTCTAGTCTGCTTATACTGGGTGTAAGATAAAAAACGCAAAACTATCTACCAACTTCAGTTATTATCGAGTCTTTATAAGTAATATGTCATATACGAGGGGTTACTAAAAGTCTATAATATGGACTATATTTTTATACTCCTATTTATTTATTATTTATTTATTATTATTATTATTATTTTTATGGACTTTAAGCCACCATTTTTATTTTCAAATGGCATCTAATTCAATAAGTTCACAAGTACAAAAATTCAAAATGCTGACAATTTTTAAAACGACTTAAAAAGCCAGTCACGTTATTCTAAAAAAGGGCCACTTGTGCAAAAGGTCGGGTAATTTCGATTTTTTGGTATGTTATGAGACCATTTTGACTAGTAAAATGCCAAGTTTTCGAATTTCAAAGTATTATGGAAGCTGATAGCTATAGCAAAAGAATAAAAAAAAATGCGCTTTTTTGTATTTTTGGCTAGAACATCGAAACCACGCTTACTGTCAAAAAAGTGTTTATCAGAAAAAAGAAAGAGCATTAAATTCTGCGTCGCATGACATCGCAGCTTTAAAATTCAATTGAGAAATGACGTTGTAAACACCGATTAAAAAACGACATTTTTTTCTTTTTGAGTTAAATCCCACTTCATAACTCTGAAACAATTATCCCCAATGAAAAATTTATTTTCTAAATTCATAGCACCATCCTTCCTAACTACATGCACTAATCATGCAGTTAGTAATTACTTTTTAAATTTGTTTATAATAATTTTTTCAAAGATAATTTTGGGAAATTAAGAAATAATAAATATTATACAACAAGTGAATTAAACCATTGTATATTTGCGAGAAGAAAGTTTATTCAACGAGCGCGTTATAATGTTTATAATGTCAAAATTGAATAAAAAAAATATTTTTTTAAATAGCAATTCAAGTAAGTCAGCTCTTATAGAAGTTGGAAAACTCAAAGTTAAGTTGATGGTGTAGACATTTTTGGATGTTAAATAAATTTGCAGAAAATCTAGCGATCGTAGAATTTTAGGAAGTATATTTGGTGATAGCATATTTAGTAAGAAAAAACTTTCATTAAAAACTTTTTCTCAAAATTCAATAAGTTCGCCGCAATCTGATAGTTTTTCCGAATAAACACGATTTTCCAACTTTGAACCTCGGTTTAATGTTATTGTTTTCTATATAATTAAATAAAAAATTTGTTTTTTGTTGACAGTTTCTTTTAAATAACATTTTGAAATGTACATAATATTTATTAAAATTTCTTATTTAATTTACGTTAATATTAAAAAAGTCCCACAAACGATCACAGCCCCAGATATCTACAAGCTGGTTAGATTATGTTGATTTTTCCTTTTATGAAAAATTTCTCTAATTGTAACAAATTGTTTTACAGAACGAATAGATGGTGCCCGCCTACTAGGGAGAAACCGCAAGAAGATATTTCTTCAAATCTGGAAATGGAAGAGGAAACACTATCAGATTTCTCTTCAGAAATTCAGCAGTCAACTTCCACTCCTATTAATAACACTATCACTGGCCGTCGAATTGTTGACATAAAGCACTTCCTTGGAGCTTTAAAAAATCTAAAGCATAAGCCTATGGATTGTAGTTTTTTTGACATAGATGTGATCTCTGAAAAAAGAATCGGTTTCAAAAGTATTTTTATAACCAAATGCAATGTTTGTGGACTTCAACAAAGCATTTCATCGGAAAGTATCGAAATGGATCAAACCATAGAAATAAATAAATCTGCAGTGAGTGGTACTATAGCTATTGGGAGTGGTTACTCGCAATTAAAAGAATTTTGTGCAGCACTTGATATACCTTGCATGTCTGCAAGCACTTTTATATCAAAAGAACGGATTCTTGCCGATGAAATAAGAGAAGCTGCCATCTCGTCTTGGAAGGAAGCTGCAAAAGAAGAAGCAGTAGTTGCTCTGGAAAAGGGTCATGTTGACGCCGACGGCATTCCGCTGGTGCCAGTAACTGTGGACGGCGCCTGGAGTAAGCGTTCGTACAAGACGAACTATAATGCTGCATCAGGTGTAGGATGCATTATTGGTGCTCACACAAAAAAAGTGTTGTATGTAGGTGTCAAAAATAAATATTGTTTTACTTGTAAACGGAAAGGTAAAAATTACAACCACAAGTGCAGTCAAAACTGGCAAGGAACTTCCACATCCATGGAAGCACAAATTATTGGCGAAGGATTTAAATCATCGCTAACAATGCATGGGATAAAATATAATAAAATTATTGGCGATGGTGACAGCAGTGTCCACAGAAAGATAAAGGAATTAAAACCATATGGACCAAACGTTTTTGTAGAAAAGATCGAGTGTAGAAATCATTTACTAAGAAATTATTGCAAAAAAATTCGCGAAATTTCCAATACTTCCCGGCTGGATGGAAAATTAAGACTGTTTTTACGAAACAATATTTTACGCTTTCGAACTGCGGTGGTTAGTGCCCTTCGATATTATAAAAATAAATACATGCCTTTGCATCTGAAAATCGAAAAGTTAAAATTGGACATTTTAAATAGCCCGAAACACATTTTAGGCCATCACGATCATTGTCAAGAATATTTTTGTAATGGACCAAAAGTAGGCGAAGATAATTTATATACACTATTTTGTCAGAGTCATGTTTATGCCGATTTTGAAAAAATTATTAATAGACTTGCAGTCCATTCTTCTAGTTTACTCCATGATGTAGACACAAATCATGCAGAATCTTTTAATAGTTCAGTAAATAAATTAGTTGGAGGAAAACGAATAAATTTTTCACTTGGCGCCTCGTACGAAACTAGGTGTCTTGCTGCTTCGATAAATTTTAATTCTAAACTGCCCTTTTTTTATGTGATTAATAAAAATAAATTCACAAGTGAGGTATTAGGCACGTTCACAACAAAATTTTGCACATCAAAACCTGCACCCAAAAATAAAAAAACATATCGTAAAAATTTCAAAATACAGGATCCGGATGCGGACTACGGTAACGGCGATTCTCAAGAAATTGATGACAAAAGTAACGAAGAATTTGCAAAAATTAGAAAAGATTATTTAGATAAATTACAATTAGCAAACTGCTCTGAAATTGAACAAATTACACGCGGTCAGAGCAGTAATCCAAAATGGTTCAGTGGAAAATCTTTCAGGCTTACAAGCAGTAACTTTGGTAAAATTTGCAAAATGAGGCCGACAACTTCCACAGCAAATTTAGTAAAGAATTTATTACCTGCAAATCTGGAGTAAAAAGTTTGGAACATGGGATATATAACGAACGTCGGGCAATAGATCTATTCGAAGAAAAATTTAATTTAGTAGTGAGAAACTGTGGTTTGTTTATTCATAACACTTATAAATTTCTGGCTGCTTCACCGGACGGTATTGTAGATGAAAATTCAATAATAGAAGTTAAATGTCCATATTCAGCAAGAGACATGAATATTCAATGTGCCATTGAGCAAAAAAAAATTCAATATTGCTATATAGATTCAGAGGGTAAAATAAAATTAAAACACAACCACGATTATATGTACCAAATTCAGGGTTTATTGGAAATTACTAATAGAAATTTTTGTTACTTTTTTATATATACACATTTAGATCATCACTGTGAAATAATTGAAAGAAATAGAGATTTTTGGAACAATTTGATAATTGATAAATTAAAAAAAATTTATACTTCAGCACTGTTACCAGAATTATTAGATTCCAGAATTAATAGGAATTTACCAATTAGAGATATTAAATGCATTGATTTGTAGTTTTATTTCGGTAAATTGTTGTTTATAATTTGTATAAAACCTAATATTTTACATTTGTGTACAGTTTTTTATTTTTATTTTTTGTATTTTTGTAAATATATTATTGTTGTGAGAATTGTTTTTATTATTATCATTGTGTGTATATGTATATAAATAAATGTCTAGTATGAACTTTTTTTTATGTCGTTTAACTCACGATCCCACAATCGTTTGAACCCAAGAGAAAATCTTATTTATTTGTATTTCAAACAGTTCCTGGCATGCCCATAATTTGCATTTTATGGAGTAGCGTGCCGAGACGTTAATCCTCTGTGGGTCTTCGAACGGTTGACAGCCCAGTGCTGTGCTGATTGCAGAATTTTGAGTTCTGAGATTTTACCTGACTAGAAAGGACCCTTAAGGTTCTCAAAAACATATTTGCTTTTTAACCTGTCTATAAAGGGTGTTACTGTTTATCAGTAGTTACAATATTTTTAAGAAACCAATTACACATTAAACTCCACGTTGGCAATTTCTTGAAAACAAGAGCTGAAAGTACTTAGTATTTTCAAATACTAAAAAATATTTTCATACATAAAGTATTAAAAGTATTCGTATTTAATTATTTTTCCAATAAGTATTTAAAATACTTTAATTGAAATACATTTGCAAGTATGTGGTACCTAGTATTGGAAGAAATATTTAAAAAGCTATAAAGTAATAAGCTATTTTAAACACTTGTTTTACCCTTTAAAATTCTGCAGACTGCATAGCTGTTGCGAACATGTGATTTCAGCAATAGGCATATATATAAAAAAGTAAAACTAAATACTTGTATTTAAATCTTTGATTTAAATACTTTTTAAAAGTGTTTAGTACTTGATTTGAAAAAGTATTTTAAATACAATAGTATTTTGTATTTGAAATACTTTTTCGTACTTGTATTTACAATACTTTTAATGAAAAGTATTTAAATATGTTTGGTAAGCATTTTGTGCAGCTTTGTTGAAAACTGTTCTTTTCTGAAGTAAAATGGAACGAAAGTAATGTAATTACGCAAAAAAAATTTTAGTTGACAACCAATCCCTTTCTGTGTCAAATGTAATTATGTACCAATTCAGAAATAAATTTCTTTCTTTAAGATGTTTTACTCATGAAATATGTGAAATAGTGCTGAAAATGTGTAATATTTCCAATTAGATCGCAATGATTATTCAAACCATGTGGTACATCTTGCATAGGTATTTAGTGGCTTGCAATTTCTATCTTGATGAACAAACAATACAAGGGTCTTCAAAAGTATATTGACATATCTATCTTGACACCTTGATTAAAATTAAATACAAAAAGATGGTAAAGGTATAGAATGAATGGTTGCTGGTGACTTATATAGAATAGTAATTATATCAGATATAAATGAAAGTTATAAGCTTTTTTGTAGGATGCATTTTCGAGAAGAATGACTACTTCAAACAAACCCAAAATGGACAATTATTGTTATATATGGTACCGTTAGTATGTTAGAACATAAATTTTTTTGGCAGCCTTTCTGCCTAACAGTAGAATCAAGAATAACTAGAATTGTAAATTTTAACACAAAATATTGATTTCAATCCAAGATCAATAAGGATAAGTTTTACATACCTGTTCAACATTTTCTTGCCATAAGAAAACTGATTTTTTGCATAATTATCAGCTCTTGGGTCAGGACTTAACCCATCTCGTGTTACATACACATGTAAATACAGAGACCCATTATTGCGAATATGTTCGGTAATAGGATATTCTTTTTCAAATGAATATGTCCCATCACCATTTTTTCCAGAAGACCAATCACCATAAACAAGATGGTCTTGCTCCCAAAACAAGCTTTTATCATCAAATTCATTGAAATGCTCATTCTCTGATATATAAACCCATAAGGTAAAGATCGTTCCTTCAGGAAACAGGTTTTTTGCAGCAACTGATGCAACACTCGTTCCAGTAGCAGGATCTTTTGTCACTGGAGCAGGACGACGAAAGAACGATGTGATGAAATAAACTATTATGCAACGGACAATGACTGTCTTTAACGTCGATAAAACCGATTCCATTGTGGTTGGCTGCCTCTGAGGCTGCTGTGCTGCGGCCTGTAATTGTAAAATTGAAACTACTACTACAAAATTCAATTGTCCTTACATTTTGCTCTGGTTGGGTTCCTTCTGCAACTTGCTGGGTGGATGAAGCAGCTGACTCATTTTTTTGGGTTACAGGTGTATCTTGAGCTTCACTCATAGTGCACGTTCTGTTTATCGTTCTAGGTTAATCTCTTGATAATATAAATGATTATTGCTGCTGTCTTACATGTCACATGAATGATCGTCTCCCACTCTTTTTTTCTTGCACCATGAATCAAGAAATCGGGTTGTTGCAATCGGTGGTTACCGAAACCCCAAATCAGAGAGATGGATATGGAGAATAGACAAAAAGAGGATAGAGATTTGGAAGATTAGTTCGTTCGGATCTTAGACAAGGAAAAGAAATTAATACCACCATAATAAGCTAGTGTTACCAACAAATGATGGAATGACACCCATCGGCAGTGCCGTACTAGCATGTATCTATAAGGTATCTAACTAGCAGAAATAAGGAGTATTCAATTCACCTATGCTACCGAAAGCTTGAATTCTAATTCTTATTTGTGGAAGCTGATTTTTTCACTCCATTTTTTGCACATACAAGCTACACATAAAATCATGTTGCACCACTGCTTTTGTTTGAGAGAAATCTTTTAATGTCGCAGAATATCTGGCAAAATCTGCCGTGGTTGACAAATCCTGTCAGGCTCCGTTAAAATGGCGGCCGTTCACGCACGCACGTGGTTTTATTAGATCTTTTGCCACAACTACATTGCCCATTGTCCAGTTATTTTTTAAGCGGCTTTGCGTACGACCTAGGCTATTAAGGTCTGTAAGTACAGAGACCTACATCCAAAGAGCGTTTGAGCCACTGATCTCTAAATAACTGGATGTCGCATAAGTCATTCAAAACTGTGATAAGTAGCCACCATACCGCCGGTACTCGAACTATCCATTTAACGGCGCATTCAAATTTCAGGTTAGATCCTTAACTATAATATAATATGGTTATGAGTAAACGTAACATCCAGTTTGTACTGTACATGTTTCTTACTCAAACACTACAACGATCATCTTTTGGAAATCTGCAGACAGATGATGAGTTCACGATTTTAACCGTCAATCATTAACGTTATATTTACCGCAGAAGCGAACCTTTGTCAAAATTTTAGTACAAGGACCAGTGACTAGGCGCTAAAGTGGCGTAAATCTATCACAAATAATTTACATGCATTTTGGTATGTAAGCGACATCCAGTTATTTAGAGATCAGTGGTTTGAGCTCACTAAAAAAGTCCAACAAAAAACAGCCCAGTTTCAGTGAAATTCTTATAATTTGGTTCTTATAAGAGCGGGCGAAATGTTGACCGTCTTTCCTAAATCGACGCAGTCTATCCCAAAAACACCAAGATTTCAATCTGACTGGCTGCGAAAGTTCACGTTCCTACCTGTTAGAGAATTAATATAGTGTGCTGGTAGGTGGATACTGAATTGTTATAAATGTAAATAAATGAACAGACGGCAACCAATAAACAAGTCATCAACACTTTCAAATTTGACTATTAATTTATATTTTATTATCATCCAAAACCAGTTAATAAATACTGTTCTGTGTTAGATACAACTACAACACTTCCTACCTATGAAATTTAATAATTGTGCACTAGACTTCACCATTTCTATGGTAGGGAGGTAGGGTATTTTATTTTAAATCACAAGACTTGTACCGTTGTACTAGCGCCTTCTCAACACAAGGCGCTGGTTGTACCCCTACCTCCGAGCATCCGTCTCACTTTAATCGTCATCGTCTAGCCTCTAGCGATTCATGTCTGTACTACCCCACCATCGAACTCTATAAAATTTTATAATAGAGTTCGGTGTACCCCTCTGATCTCTAAAAATAACTGGATGTCGCATAAGTCCTTCAATCAAAACTGTGACAAGTAGAAACTGCCGCAAGTCATTGTACTATCAATTTAAACATTTAAAAGCGCGTTCAAAGAAAATGCCGTTTTTTTAGATTAAGTTCACGACTGCGGAAGATGTGAGCTTTTGTCAAAATTTTAGTACAATGACCAGCGCTAAAGTGGCTTCAATTTGTGATAATTAATTTACATGCATTTTGCTAGGTAAGCGAAAAGCGATTTTAGAGATCAGTGATGTATTTACACTGTCAGTAAGCGTTGAAGTGATCCACTTCCAGAAAACTAGAGTGGGGAGAACGCTCATGTCCACTTCTCCCTTTACATCTCATTGGTGCAGGCAGGTTAATTAATGCCAGAGAAATATAGTGGGAAGAACACGCATAGACCGACTGCGCATCTCAATTCAGCTGGGAAACTGTAATGGTCGCCATATTGTCCACAGAAACGTCAAAAATCAGAGAGTGTTGTCAAACGGCAGTATTTTTTTTTAATTCAAATAACTTTATGTATACCTATGAAAATGAAAAATTTATGTACATTTATTTTGCAGTGTAAATGGTACTAGATATTATTTAAAAATATATAATTATAACAAATAATTATTGCAAAAAATGTATTAAGGATTATAATATTTACTTATGCAGGGAGACATCTTGCGACTTCGAACGTTTATTCGATGAACACTCTTTAGCTAAACAACTCATAACTAAAATTAATGAAACTACAAAATAAAACTAAGAAATGTCGTGCAAGCAGAGAACAAAATCACAATAACTAACGCCACGGGCCACGCAGTGTAAACAAAACAATGCTACGAGCAAAGAATAACATGTGGCAACGCCGGTCTGGGATCTTTGTTTATGTGCTGTGAAACTGATGATAATTGATTGACGACAGACATTCTCCGTAATAAATTAGCCATTTAATTGATATTTATAGAACATTCCAAGAACAAGTCAAACTGATTTTAGTATTTCAACACTGCTACATCAAATTAGTTCGCATTTACCCTATTTTTAAGTGAACCTGTTGCACAAGATGTCATTATTTAAAGCAAGCGCCAAAATTTTGACGTTCTCGTGCACAATATGGCAGCCGCCTTGTTTACTAGCATTCGCGCAGATCCATGAGCGTTCTCCCCACTCTAGTTCTCTGATTAATGTAAGCTCCTTGAGTAATAAAAGTTGTCACGTCACGGTTTGAAGCATGGTGGAAGAATAGCAGGAGGAGCGCGGCCGTAAGCCCAATGTAAAATATTTTGCACAACGCCAGACACCTTTTATTACTCTGTTACGACTTGCGCAGTCGGAATCTCTACACACACGACGCTTGTTTTCAACAACCACAGGCCGTAATCGTAGTCGCGAAACACCTTTTATTGCTTTGAACCTCGTGGCGCGCGCGCGACCAGTTTTTCAAACCGACGCTTCCTCCTTGGTTTGAAGTCATATTTCCGCTTTTTGACATTAAATTTTAATACATAACCTTATTTACAAACGTCAAACGTCCCTACATCCCCGTCCATAACCTACAAACATGTTCATCGTGTAGCGTAGAAAATGAGCGAGTTTGTGAAAAAACATGTTCTCAAATGTGGCTACATGTCATTCTTTACAAACCGAATTAACTATAGCCAGGCTGCAGTAAAGTTAAAAAGTAAGGAACAAGGTCGCCTTATTATAAGTTGTAAACGTAAAGAATACAACTTTTATAGTGGGATGACTTACAATAAATTTGATAACGTGTTGACTTCGAAAGGCTGGACGCACAACAAATCGAAAGGAGATCATTTCACTATACTCCCAAATTTAGAACAAGTTTATGAAGAAACAAAACCTTTCAACAACATTGGCGTTCACCCAAACATAGTAGATGTACTAACTAACCAAGGGATAAGCAATGCAACACTTTTTCAGTGTCAAGCAATATCTGTAATAAACAGTGAAAGTCACACTCTTTTAGCTGCTGAAACTGGGTGTGGAAAGACCATTTCTTACTTGATACCAATTGTACAAAAATTAAGTGCAATGAAACAAGATTTGTTGAACACCCCAAAGGCTTTAATACTGGCACCTAGTCGTGAGCTGGCAAAACAGATCGGTAGTGTAGCTAGTTCATTAGCAGAACCTTTCGATTTGAAAGTGAAGGTACTGGTTGGTGGAAGCACAAAAAGGCTAATGATGAACCCCGAAATGTCAGATATTGATATATTAATTGGTACACCGGGTGTTGTGGGAAAGTTGAGTACCATTGGACTGTACAGACTTGGAGAGGTGCAACATACAGTACTAGATGAAGCAGATACATTGCTCGACGATAGTTTTATAGATAGAATGCAGACTTTGCTGAATCGAACTTGTAAATCCCAATTAATATTAGTAACTGCAACCATACCTAAACGTTTGCCTGATTATCTAAAACCATTTGAAACCACACTGACACAAGTGATGTCACCAAGAATACACCGTCCATTATTAAACATAACTCAGAAATTCATTAGATTGACTAGAACAGCCAGGCCAGCAGAATTGCTTGAAATAGCCAAAAACGCAAAGCAACCGTTAATGGTTTTTACCAATAAAAATAATGCCTGTGATTGGTTAGCTATGTTTCTGAGAGACAATGGATTGAAATGTGCAAATATTAATGGAAACATGAACCATGCGATACGTATTAATCAGTGGAACGATTTTGTCAGTGGCAATGTTAATATTTTGTCAGCAACAGATATTGCCTCCAGAGGATTGGATACAAAACTAGTCAGTCACGTTGTGAATTATGATTTTCCATTGTACATGGCTGATTACATTCATAGGATAGGACGGACTGGAAGGTTTGGTAGCCCTGAATCATGCAAAGTGACGAACTTTATTTGCAGTATTGATGATGTCAAATTAGTACAAGAAATTGAGGTAAGAGAATTGTTTTGTGAAAGGCAAATGTATAATTGGTTCACAATGTAATAATTTTAGCGTGCAGTAAGAAGAAACGAGGCATTACCTAATGTTGATGGGAATACTACCAAAATCTTTCTTAAAAGGATCTCATCAAAAACTCAAAACGATTTCCCATTGCAATAGATACTTGGCTTTCATGTTGGTATTGTACATATATTTTTAAATATAAGGAAATTCTTTTACAGCGTCATTATTTTATCTTATGTTTGTGTGTATTGATTTTCAAACCCAACTATGCTTTAATGTACAAAAGAATTGTAACACTAAATTCAAATAATATGACGATGTTGTGTATTCTGATGAAAGTTCCAAGTGAACTTCCTTTTTTGTATTCTATCAATGATAAATCAATATCAGCTTGCTCGTTCACGTCACTTTTAAATAGTACGTTATATTCAAATTCATAGTAAGTCACACACCAGGACCAGAATGAACTGTGTGGAAGCTCTAGACATGATGAGTTGTGGGGGCGGTTCAAATTGATAGAAAGCAGTGCACTTATTTTGTCCATGTGGCGTAACATACAAAATGCGACTCAGTGTAATAGAGATTTTTACCTTCTAAAAAGTGTATACAGAAAGCTAAAGGTGTACTTAATGCTGGCCACCTTATTGTGAGTTGTTATAAATATTAATGAGCTAGTAAAATAAATGCCTGTATATACAATAACTTCTTGAAGATAATAATGCACAAGAACCTACCATATTTTTTTAGACTAACACCTACTGACATTTTCAGTTTATAGTTTGTGTAGCATATATCTGCTTTGACCAACTGGCCAGATGAACTACAGGATAAATTGAAAATTCTAAACTGGCAAATAAATGAAAGGCATATGCACTCTGACCACAGCAATACTATAGTTTATGTATTTTATAAAAGGAATGGCTGTTTAAATATGGTTGTATGTGATGATACACAAATAGTCAATCAAGAGTCCCTTGCCAATCATACACGTAATAGCATCTTGGTATGAAATTATTWTATCACTTTGTTCTAAAACCCACCTTAKGGAATGTGCCCTACTACCAAATGCTTTACCTATGAGAGTAATATCTTAGAGAATAGATTTTTTTATATCCTGCATCATAAATATGTTGGCTTCTGAATAAATATTTTTGTGCTGTCTAAGATTACTTTTAAATTTTTAAATATTTGAAAGAATGTGCATTCATTTTTTTTGTTGCAGAATATATCACTGAACCTACAACTTTAAGTAGCACAGCCAACATGTTGACAAATATTGTTGTACCCTTATGTGAGCATGATATTCCCCCAAACAAAAATATAGATTGTTCCTCACGTCTAATTTCTACAAACACTGAAAATTATGATAACGTGATTAATTGTTTTATGTACATCTGTGAGATAATTTATCTGAGTTTTAGAGGAAATTGAGTCTGGAAGTACTCTTGTAACAGCAGTGCTCAGATGAATATCAACATTATTGTTATTATTATATTGTGGTTGGTACAAAGATAATAGGGTTCAACAGCATTTTGCTCCTTGTAACTACATATACTATGTCATTCTTAACTGAAAACAGAATAATTTTCTCCATTTTTTTTGTTTTTCATTCAGGCAGTGTATAAATAATTTTTTTGTGAATGACCCAGTTTGTTGGTCCTTAAATCCATTCTTAGAAAAGTTCTGAAAATTAAAGTGCTATTTTCATTTTGCTCTAGTCTAGAGTAACACTCCCATTGACAAAACAAAATTTCTTATAATTCCTTCCTAGTTTTATTTTTATATTTGTCCTCGGATTGTTTTGATGTAGACAATATAGCACACACTTTTGTTATCTTTTTATGTTTATATTATCTTTCAACTGCTGCCCAAAGTTGTTTATACAAATGCATGCACAAACTCAGGAAAATGTGCAGCTACAAAGACTACTTTTGAGTAGTTCACTATCCTGCTGCTAATGTACTACCATGTACCATACACAGTCGGGATTTATAATTTGTGTACTGGTAATAGGTTTGCTTCTAATACTTAGTTATGAATACCTAGATAATATAATTGTTTTTTGTGAGGAACACCCAATAAGGTAAAAAAAAAACTACAGGAGATATGAAATAGTAATAAAATAGTAATAAAATTTTTGGATAGAACTGCAAAGGCAGCTATATGAAAATGCCACTTTGTGTATGTTAAAAAAAGTATGTTGTTTTGACAATTTTTGTAATAATGAGGTTTTAAATCCTAGATTTGAACTTGGTGTATATCAGATTTGCTGCCGCTATTCCTATAATATTATGTGTAAAATATGGCTTGCTTGTATGGTTTTCAATAGGAAGTAGGAATACACAGAAGCTATTTCTGTCATAATTTTCGTCTTGTCAAAATAGCACTTGTTCCCTTATATGTTGTCTTTTACCTCATTGGAAACAACTTTCTAAAGACTCTCAAAAATAAGGAAAAGAAATATACTACATTTATAAAATTTCGACATGAGGCATCTGTAATACATTAAATTACTTCGTAAATGCCTATGCTGTGGTAATGTAATTTATATTTTTGTGTAGTTCATCGGTGATGTTTCCTTTCCTCTTGACTTGTAGTAGGCATTTTTTGTAATAAAATGTTCCCCCTCTTTTCTTAAGATCCAGCAGATATATTTATTAGATTTCAACAATTCTGTTCTGTTTGTTCGACTTGTATGAAGCGCCGTTTGGGACAAAAATGATCGTACAGAAATAACAAAATTTAATAAATATGTATAAAACTTTTAAAAATAAAACCTAAAAGTACCTTTAACTTTTAAAAATAAAACTTAAAAATCACGCATCGCACCGTTTGGGACAAACCTGACTGGCCAGTCATTTTGTGAAAATCGGTGTGCGCCTTTATGAATTATAATGTGATACAGTCGGTAAGTACAGAAGAAGGTATGCAAAGAGTCCAGTGAAATAAAATTACTTTAGATGCCTAATCTTTGTCATATTCATTTTAGCTCTGACTGAATTACCTACTCAACCACATATTTAAGGTACCCATGTCCACCTGAAACTTACGAGTGTACCAAAGATAGTCACCTGGGACTTGTTTTATTTTTTTAATTTGTCCAAGCATGCTAGTTCCATGGATATTCAAATGTTTTCATCTGAATAGTTATAAAGACCTTATATATTATATTCTGCACAGTTTGGTTAAAAATGGGATACAAGCACTCTTGATCATCTCTKTAGTACACGATAGTCACTGATATAAACCTGAAGTCAATTAATAYGGTTWTCATATGTGATGTATTACTCATTGATATATCAGTATCAGAATTTAGTTTATGTGWCTTTAGAAGATATAGTTATTTAAAACAGCACAATATTTTTAAACCAAMTGGTAATTATTTTATAAATAATGGATTTGCCMCCCTTAAGTTACTTCTGTGCAAACATCTTAGTTTAATGAGTGTTGTTCATATAATATCATGTTTTTATACTAAGCAGCGCAAAATAATTGTTATATAAAATAAATTACAGAACACAGGATTTATTTGCAAATTGCGTAATATACAAAACCATTGATKCCATATTTAAAAATAACACATTTCATTCTTTATATAGCACTGCTATCAARAACTGCATTTTGTAAAAATACTTGAAAAAGAAAATATTTGAATTCACACAGCCCCGGTAAAGCTATTCAGAATCACTTTCTTCACTACTACTTTCACTGTTTGAAGTACTTAYAATGTCATTGTCTCTGTAACCGACATTAGTGTTCGCATCGCCATCACTGTTACTTTTACTGTCCTGGATGTCAAATGCAGCTGGCCAAACACCCTCCTTCCTGAAGACCTTTATATGTTCATTCGTCAGTAGCCTAACCATTTCGGCTTTCACTTTATCACCCTCCTTTATGGGTTCCACAAGAATATAGCTACCCCTCTTGACCCAAACGTTCTTACGAAACTTTGTCGGCATAGACACAAGGAACTTGGAACCATCTGGGGTCTCCACTTCATGCAAGTTGTTACCACGGCTACTGACAACACGAACGATTTGTTGGTCATCATTGGGATGAGAGAAATCATCTTGGAGAACTTCTATTAGCACGCGTTTCCGTTTTGTTGCACGTGACATTTCTGGAACTGAAAGAATGAAAATATATATTTGCACACATAGTATTTAACCATTTACATTTAAAAACAAGATCAGTGTACTAGGATGATCTGGACGTTGGCCTGGGGTCTGATAACATGCTGTGCAGGATTTATTGTACATATCATGATTCTTTGATCATTATACTACATAACGTGCTCAAGAAAACACTTTTTTTTAAATTTGATTCTTGACTGCAAAATTGTCGCCAGGGACTATCATTATACTATGAATGATGAAACAGTTAAAATGGTTAAGTTAAACATTAAGGCCCTGTTGTACAAAGCGTAGTTAATCTGACCCTGTGGTTAACAAGCAGTTGTCATGGAAACATTTCTTTTTAAGCGTTCTTCATAAGTCCTACTCCTGGCAACTGCTAATTAACCGTGTTTTTTTTTCATACGGCAACAAACAACCGTCAAAGAAAATCAATAAACTATCAACACTTTCTTCATTAAAAGCAGATATGTTTAGGAGGACACAACATCCAGTTTGACGCTTCTGACAAAAAAAAATCGTGAGGAGTAATAAATTCAGCCCAGTCATCAAATAATGTGGAACATGAAGTAGGTGAAATGCTGAAAATGGAAAATCATGAACTACTTTGTCTACCTCCATATAATTATACATACAATCACAACGAATTGGCTTAGACTGATTTAAGTGATAGCGTAATAATAGTGTGACGAAAAGCTAGTCAATATTCTATAAAATAAAAATATAAAATTTTATCAAGAAAACAAAAAATGAAATTAAGATTGGAAAGATTATTCAGAAATAAGAAACATTGAAGAGGTCCCAGTTTTTATTATAAATCTTTAGTCAAATACTTCAAATTAAAAAAATTATTTTATTCAATAATTAATTAGTTTATTCTAATACAGTAAACTGCAATAAAGATTTTTCATTACAAAAGCCATACAAATAAGTAGATCCTTATTGTTGATATTAGATTAGTATCAAGCAATTTTCACAATTAAGTACCAGAAAACTTTACAAAGCATTAACTAGCAATAAGTTTGCAATAGTTGATGTTTGGCATTTGATGTAATATTAATCATTTTGACAGGTAACTAAAGATTTACATATTTCTGGTGACAAAATTAAATGCTACTTATAGTTTATAGTATGAATCCATTTTATTGTAAGTATTTGGTAAAACACTTTAGGTTAATATAAAGCCATCAACATCAGAAGGATCTACATACAATTCAAATAAATTTTACAAGAAAATATGAATTGTATGTAAATGGTACTAATGATGGCTGTATACTAGCTGAAAGCGAGGTATCAAATATATACTTAAAGTGGATTCATACTTGGAGCTGCTTATTATAAAAGTTTTAATCATTTATTTTAAAGGCTACTTTATAACATCACCACATACTGTAATAATTATTTTGAAAATAGTATATTTGTTACAGGTCTTCAAAATGATACAAACTTTATTATTTTGAATATATCTTTTTTATGTCAGTAAATTACAAAATTATTGAACTGACCACTATTGTTACATTGCAATAGCAATTTTAGATCTACCTAGTATATTACTTTGTTCAATTTTATAAAATGTTATCAATATGTCTTTCGTCTACCACTGCAAGGGTACTAAACATTGTTAGAAATAGTCAAACCTACTCTGCCAACTTAATTAGTTTACTTGGAAAGATGCTGAATAATTATTAAATATCATGTGACTCAACTTTGAAATGGACCAGTTCACAACACTTTATGGAACATTAATACAAATGGTTTTCCATTTCTTCCAGCATTACAAATTTATTTCTTTATAATTTCAAATTGTTTACCAAATTATTGCTAGTTTAAGAGACCCAATTTTTTCCTGACTTTACATTTTTACCTTTGCAATACATCCAACCAACGCTTATATTGCCCTCCTGCTTTTTTGATAGCTTCTCTAATATCCAGTGATTCTCCATTTGGAATTCCATATCCTCTTTCCAAACCATGTGGATTCGAAGGTGTTTTACAGTCCAACTTTGCCTCCTTCCTCAAAACACTATCCACTTCCACTGAGGAAAAGAATGCAACAGACAGTGGTAAATCGTTCATTCCAAGTCGAAGTGAACAAAATGCCCTCGTCAAAAGATTTGTAACATGCATTGCCAGTGCTGCCTGGTACTTAACCTCATCCTTGACTAAGTACCTAACTTCATCATGGAAGCTCAAGCAGAATCGTGCATTGTCTTTTAGCAACCAACGCATGCAAACCAGCATCAAGTGCAGAAAGTCCACCGCACCACTCTGAACCACCCAGTTCACCCTTGTTGGCAGAAATTTATCACCAGGCATTAGTTTTGGTTCCAAGGCACGACTGAGGCGACCATTTAAAAACGGTGTGACAGGAGAGTCATCGCCAGCAATCTGTTCAAGCCTATTAAACATCGCAGATTCTGTTCCCCCTACCCATTGTGCACTTCCAAACATGTCTTCAATCTTCTTACCACAAAGCTTTGCTGTTTCCAATGCCTGCCATTTTCCATAAGGACGATCGACAAAATCCAAAATATAATCGTTCTTCAAGAAGTAGATTTTCTTTCCCTTGGTGAGATTAAACATTTTTACTGCTTTTCCACGTGCTTCCGCATCTGACATTGATGGATTGTACTGTTTTAAAAGTCGCTCAGCGAAATTTTGACCGGCACCATAAATTCTAGCATAATTAAGTACTTTGGCTTGATCACGAGATATGCCAACTGCCTTAGCAGTTACGCTATGCATGTCGGTACCATTAGCTTTGTTACCACTCAAAGTCATCCATCCAAAGGGAGTAGCTCCATGAACTCTGGCATAATGAGCATCACCTATTATTGAAGCAATCCAAAGTTCTTGAGAGTCCACGTCTGCTCCAACTATTTTATAGCCCGGTGGTGCCTGTATCATGGAACGTAGTTCTGAACCGAGTCTTTCAGGATTAGCATTGGAAGCTGTCATCCATGTCGGCTCTACAGCCCTTCGGGTTAAGGTGCCACAGACCACTACCTGAAGATGTAAACATGGAAGTTTAAACAATGAAATTTGTAATTTCTCATGAATGCAGAACACATGAAAATAATTCTACTTCTACGTATTATACACTGACTAAAAGCAATTCAATTACAAGTAATGACTTACTGTAATTCAATAATTATTATTTTTAAATTGTATTAAATTTTCAAATGCAACGGAATTTTTTGCAGAGTCATCATTTGTTAAATTTATGGAATTTTACTATCTACAGCCGCCTGTAATTTTTATTGGCATACATGTCATAAAGACAAAGACCTAAAGGCTAACACAATCGGGGTTAAATATTTATGGTTTAGAAAAACCACCAATTCTCCATTTAAAAGCAAACCAGTGCTGTTCCATTTTTCAGAATTTATGCTGTTACCTGAGAGAGTTGGGACAAGTTGAAGGGATAGCCATCAGACAACTGTCGCAGTCATATAAATTAACATAAAGTGACAAAAATAAAAGTAACAAAACACAATTACGTTAATGTTTTGGTAATAGTGAATATGTCATACTTTGGTAGAAATATGTAAAAAAGAAAAGTTATAGCATAATAATTAAAGTTGGTTTCAAAAGTTAAATTGATAAATTGTGAGTGCTAAAATTATAAACGACACAAAGCAGAAATTTTTTAATAAGATTAGTTAAATTCATCTTTGTCTAACAAATCCACTCATCTACAACGTGTTGCAATGAATGCATGTAAAACAGTTGTGCAATCTTCCATTAAAAGAACGTCATCACTATTACATCTTTGAAGTCATGTTGTCTTCCGTTTATAAGAAATATCACACATGCTTAGTAATTTTGCTGCGAACCCATTTGAAGCTTTTTACTGGATTAATAAAAATGCATATTTCAATAACACATTTTACCCTAAAAGTTAAAGAAAATAGAAAAATTGTATTTTATGGCATATCCTTATAATTATAATAATTACATAAAAAACCGCTGCAAATTGAATCAATAATTCCACATCCAATTGTCAAAATGACATTTACATTTTTATTTCTTATACTATACCATTAGTAATCAGGTTTTGAGCATTTTTTCTCTCTACACATTTTTTAGCAAAAATATATAAAAATTTTAAAACCGGTTTTTTCCAAATAACTCGAAAATTATTAACTTAACAAAAAAATTACAAGAGTGCTTTCTGATTAGAAATTTCATTTTCTATATAATACCAAAATTTTAAAAAATTGTACGAATAGGGTCCAAAATAGGTTTTTTGGAAATATTTCGAAAATGTCAAAATTTTGGATAAATTTTCAAACACACTTTTTGTGAGAAATTTTATTTCCTATCGTATGCTATTTTCACTTTTTGAATATATTAAACATATTCAGAGATATTTAGGAGAAACCGTTTTCTTAAAGTGACGCTTTTTGCTAATATCTTGTAAACAGTTTGCTGCCCCGAAAATTTATAAGAGCGAATAATACCCGCAGTTATACTACTAATCACATACCAAAACGAAAAAAAAAATTAAAAAAAAAAATTTGCAATTTGCAATTTCGCCCCCTTCCCGATACCCTACTTACCCCACAAACAATAGGTCGCTTTGGGTAGTTGAGATTTATATGTTTCAAAGTTTCAAGTTCATATATTAAGTCTTTAGAAAGTTATCGTATCCACAAACAAAACCTCAGACACACACACACACAAGAAATTTTTTTTGCTCAAATTTTGTTTCTTTTGCGTTTTCGACCATTTTAAAGCGAATGAGCAAATAAAAAATTTTGAAAATTTTCTTCGCCCCCATCCCTTTGGATGTGGAAGTAATTAAGTAAATGTTAAATTAAGTAGCAAATGGTATTATAAATTCTTTATTGTTATTGGCAATCTCCATATTTCTAATACAAATATATTGTTAATATAATAGTAAAAATAAATACTGGAAATGGCTAGTATTAACGATAACAGTTTATTTCCTTTAGCACTCTAAAAGTAATGTTAAAAATAAAGCATTACTTTTTTTAAGTAATGATTAATTAAAATTCATTTATTTCTCGAAAAAGTAATTTATAATTGTTATTCATTACTATTCTGCTAAAGTTATGTGTAATTGCAATGAATTACTTCTTAAAAGAAATAGTTTTGTTCCAATTACTAATATTATATTACCTATTACTTTTAGAGTGATGGGATCCAATTTTGAACGATTCTGTTTTCAATGATTTATTGCATGTACTTAAGACTAGTTTAAAGCTAAATTGTAAATGCAAAAGAATACAAAATAATTATACTGTTGTGTCTCACTCTGAAGCCTATTATACTTTTCAACTACTTATTAAACATGCTCATTCATGAATTTTTAAATGCAATCTAAATTTCGTCATAGCAATCTTCTAAACCATGCTTACTGTGGTTAGAAATTAATAGGCAAGTAAGTATTAAGGTAAAAAGAGACATATGTAGAAGCCATTATTTTGAGATAATTGGAACATCTGTTCTAAAATGAAAATTCATTTGCTCTTTACAAATGCTATATAGTACTACAGAAGGTAAAAAGAGCCCACGCTGGAATTTAGCTCCATTTGTATTGTATTGTACTGATGTATTTGGGAGATAACATGAACTTACTGACTTGAAGTATTTGAAGATTAATTGAAGATTTATTGGAATTACTGAAGGAGTTGGGGAAGTAGAAATACATTAACACATACTGGAGTAGGAGAGACAGAATCAACTAGGACAAGAGTTGGATCTTTCATAGAAACCAAATACAAAAATAACGTATGTGATTGGGAAGGCATTAATGAGCGAATAATAATCATAGTAACATTATATAGATGTGAAAAAACACAAAAATTAATGCAATTATTTTGTATGCACCATGTGAAAATTATGTGAAAGAAACAAAAACAGCATATTGAAATGAAGTTCAGCTAGTGTACGAGAAGATAAAACACTCAGTAATGATTATGGGGGAGACTTMAATTMACAAGTAGGAAAKGATAATTTAGCAATGGAATAAGTAATAGGAAAAKATGGGGACGTATACAATATTGACTAACAATAKTATGATAGCAAATATGTTTTATGAACATAAAGACATCTATAAACATACAAGGAAAGCAAAGGGACACAATGAAAGATCAATAATAGACTACTTTATAGTAAAGAAAGATAAACAGTATTTATTTAAGGATGTGAAAATAAATAGAAGTGGTGAAATAGCATCGGATCATTACTTGGTAGTGGATAAATTACAATGTCCTGATTCAGAACTTGCCTGCTTATATATAAATATAAAACAAAATCTTACCGCCTTGTGGAAGAGGATGTGAAAAATCACTATCACACCCTGATTGTGAATAAATTCTCAAAACACAAAGGCAATAAATGATAAAGAACAGCAGTGTGAAGTTTTTAAAAGCATAAAATGTTTGGCTACATAAGTGACTTTTAGAGTACAGAAACAAGCGGTAGTAGAAGTATTGGTCAGCAGAAGTAAAAAGTGATGGAAAAAGGATATAAGGAGGCAAACCAAAGAAGACTATGAAGAATATAAGATAGCATGTATATAGGCCAAAGACAAGGTAAAGGCAGCTAAAGCAGAGGAGCGGAAAAAGTTTGGTGAGAACATGGAGAAGGATAAGTACACTAACCAAAGAGTATTCTTTGCAACTCTTTAAAAAATGATCAGAACAGCAGTGCTATAAAAAGACACATTAAAGACAAAACAGGAAATGAACTAACAAAACCAAAAGCATTTATACCAAGATGAAAAAAACATTTCCTAGAACTTCTAAAGACAAATTAATCAGAAGATAATGACACATTTATGGCCCAAGTAACAGAAGGAAGTATTGGAAGCTGTACAATCAGTTAGAAATGAGAAAGCTGCAGAAATAGATGATATACGTCCGGAAAAAAATAAGCAATTAGGTAAAAAAACAATGGATACTTTACATGACTTAACCAACAGAATAGGGAAGACCAAACAAATACCAGTAGATTAGAGGATGTCAATGATAGTGCTTGTGTACAAGAAAGGTGATTCTCAAAATCGTGATAATCTGTATGCTGCCAAACAAGGATTGTTTATTTACATTGTATGTTAATGTGGAGTGTTACTTTAGTTTGAGAATCCCTTGCTCCTGGGCAGACATTCCCGCCTTTGGTTCATCAGACTGAAAGTGTATTTATCTAACAGTTGTATAGTATAGATAAAAGGGGCTTTTCTCTATTTCAACTATTAACAATCAAGCTTTTTTCTGTGTACTTAATGACTGAAAGCAAATATAATCATTACATTTTTAGTGCAGCTTGCAACATCTTGGACACAGTAAAATATTGCTAACTTTTCTCATGTGATAGACTATCGACAAATATAATTTAAATTAGCTTGATATTAAACTTAAACATAATTCTTGCAAGTAACCAAAGAACTCTAAGGTTAAAAACAAACATGAGCCTGAAATTGTAGTATGCTTGCTTGAAGCTTTTCTTAATAGCCTACTTGTACTAAGCACAAGTTCGTAAACTGTTACGTACTTTCACTTCTGATACCGTAGTTCTTCTGCAGTGTATATATTCTATTTATATTAAATATTTTTTTTAACTGATATAATTGCAAAATGTTCAACATTACAGATCCAGGATGTAAAGTAAATCAAAATTTTAAAATGCATCCAAAAATATGGCAAAGTAATACAAAATAATTGCTTAGCTTTTACTACTAATACATATTTAGAAATAATTATGAAAAGTATTTTTACTAACCTGTGGTAAAATTGCTCCATACACGTTGCCATCTTCACGCAAACTCTTCGGAAGATTTTCATTTTCAAGCCATACAACCATCTGTTCTAAGATTCGCTCCCTGTTATTTCTCCAATATGACATTTTTCGAGCTATGGTCAGTACTAATTCAGCACTTTCGGTATCGCCACTCAATACATTTTCAGAAAACTTATTTAGAAAATCCTTGGCTAACGGGTTTCCAACATGCAAAGTAGCTCCATTCTTATGTGGCAACCGCAAGAAATAGCAACAATCATCTATAACCATGTCGCACCAAACACCAGCCCCCTTGTACAGACCTTCTGTTTTATCCTTTTTTAATCTACTGTAGTACTCTTTCCTAGCCAAGTTTTCTTCCACAACTTTCCCAATAGATGCAAGGCCTTCTATGCCTGAAACTTCTCCAGGTTTATTAGTCAGAACTGGACACTTTTCCAATAATTCTTTCAAAGGGATCTTCTCCGGCAAACTGACGTCATATGTGAATGGTATCAAAAATCCCCAACCTTCTCCACGAACGAAATGTAGTGGATAACCTTCCCAAGTGAGACTTAAAAGTTTTGGAGTGACCTGCATAGCAGTACTGATTAAATGTGGTCCCGGAATCCACTCTGGAGATGTCCCAGGTTTTGTGCAAAGTTTCCTATACCAATTGGGATACCCAGGTAGAAGCGGCTGAACAGCACCCAAACACTCACTGGTTTCAAACAGATAACGAAACTTTTCTTCCAGAGGATCCTTTTCTTCAATATCGTCTAGGTTTTTGGCATCATTATTAACGCTTTGTTTATCTTTTGCTGATTTTTTCATTTTCAATGTTTTATCACCTTCCATGTTATGTACAGTTTCCATTTCTTCAGAATTCTTTTTAATGGTCTTTGTAGTTTTCTTTGATTTTCTAAATCTCATATGTTTCACATCCCAATCTTGATCCCACATCCAAATGTCATTCTTATACTTTTCATCATGCAGTAATTGACAAGCTTGATCCGCCCTTCTTGCCAACAAAAGTCTACTTTCTATCTCAAGATCTTCATATGTTTGTTCTGAATTATCGATATATCTCTTCCAGTTTGAGTTAACAGGTAAATATGCTGTACTCAACTCCAGCATTCCAGCAAAAGTTACAGGATGCGGAAATCGTTCCAGAAATAAAGGGAAAATCTTGCAAAGCACATTGTAAGTTGCAAGAACATCCTTTGCACAATAAGTCATAGCTGTTTGAAAATTTTCATGGATATCAGTCAAACTACCTTCGACAAACATATCTCTTGTTTGCTTATCCACTTTTTCACCACAATAAAGCTTGTGAACTTCAGCTAAACTGTTAAGACTGCTTTGCGACTTCCATACTTCATCTTCCACCTCCTCTTTACCAGATTTTAATACTGCACGTTGATAACTTGTTAACCCACTAATGCAAATATGCAAAGACATGGTATCAATGAAACGGGCACCTGTTCGGTTCAACCAGTATTGCTCTTTAATTCGTGCTCTATCAAAGGACACATTGTGGCCTATCACAACCTTTGGTTTGAGCATGTGGTCATTAAGTTTAACACCAGTATCACTTTTTGTACTTTCAAGAGGAATTAAAGAATCCAGTGAGTACTGGTGAACGGTGACTGGTTTGCTGGCTGCAGTGATGAGTGACTGACTTACCCAGCTATACCAGGCCTTGTCAGTTACTGCTGTGGCCAATGTCGGAACCTTGCCTGCTTGTATGCAAACTTCCACATCAAAAATTATGGCGTCTTCTAAGGGAAAAGGAACTTGTCTTGGTTCAGATCCAATGGCGTATCGTGTCCATCCTTCCTGCATTAAATAATGTTTTGGAGGAGGAGGCAGTGGCTTGAGAATTTTCTGAACCAAAATGATATAAGGTTGCGCTTGTTGACTGCCTATAATCTGAAAATGTTCTTCTAGATCTCGACCTTCTAAAGGAGGAAGCCTAAATTCAATATCATCCATGTAATCACTATCTTTTGTAACCATATTGTGCATCTCCAATACCTTCTTACACTCTTTTAGTACAGTATCATTACACTCAGTTTTATTTGTATTTTTAAATACATCATCATATATTTTCTTCGATATCATTTGTATTCCAATTTCGTTCTTTCGTATGCTATTATTTACTTTGGATGTGGATGATGATGGTGGTGGTTGCATAATTTCCATTTTCTTCTTGTTCGGATTTGGAATGAATATCTTTTTAGTGTAATGTTGAAAGACATCATTGTGATAACGTTTAACATGATGAGGAAGGAACCAGATATGTAGTTTATCAATAAGTTTAAAGTGTTTGATACAAAACATTGCTATTGAATTTGTTTTCTTGCATTGCCGTTCGGGTCACCTATTTACAATAACTTCAAATTCGCTACTACAGAATTCTGATTTAACTAAATCTTACCTTAATACAGAACCAAACGAGGATGAAGTACAGCAGTAGTTTCGATTCTTTCTATTCGATGGCTCCTATTTTCATAAGAAACAAACCACGTGAATTATACTCAATAGATTGAAGTATAAACATAACATAACCTCACTAACGCCTGTGTTTGTAGTTTGAAGTTTACGTAGTTTAACCTACCAGATCTAGAGGTGGGCGACATATCGATAACCGTTTAGAAAGTGAATACTGTTTTAAACTAAACTGTTATTATAATAGCAATCGTTATTATTGTACCCGCCGTTCAATATAAAACTGTTTTATAGGTATTCAAAGGTATACCTACACTGATCTCTAAATCTCTAAATATGTAGAGATCAGTGTATACCTACCGGTTGCCGGTTGACTACAGTCATTCCTTTTGATGATTACTCTGAATAAGGGAGGTGTTGACCGTTATATGTACTAATTTTTCTTATTGTATTTATTTGTAGGTTCTGGCTCCTTTTTTTATAAATTAAAGACGCTTTTTTCTAATAATACAACGTTTCGACCTATAATGGAGTTGTAGCGCTCGATCACAAATCGTTATTGCAACACATTCGTAGGTTTTCCTAGACCCAATAAAGTGAGATACTAGCAACAAAAAATATTTCTAATGTTATATTGTCTTATTTTCGCCCTCTAAAGTTTTCCGCCAAATTCAAATATTGCTAGCAACGTCACTTGACCCGGCTAGAGTGGGGGAGTGTAGTGGGATCGCATTTCGCCACGGTAAACCTACCGTGATTTCGCGTTTGACTCATAGAAGAGACATCTGTTCAGTGTTGCCAACTTAGCGGATAAAATTCTCGCCCAACGGAAAAATATACGTTTTAGCGGTTAGCGGATATTTTAACGGAATAAGAAAGTCCTTAATTAGTATTAACTGTTTCACTTTAGCGTATAAATATGGGAAGCTTAGATATGAGGTATCTACAATCGATTTATTTATGCTAGGTGACTCGATGATTACTGTATTCCTTGCCTGGGAAATATTATATTTACTGCTTTTTTACCTACCAACCCAAAATTTTACCAACGTCTCACTAGTGCTTGTGTGTTTCACGTTGTAGCTCAGACTGTCAAATGACTATCTTAAACCAAGTAAAAAGCAACGAAATATATTTCTGGAAGGAACACGATGAGCTCGACAGCGAAATTTTTAACGTTATAGCATAATATGTAGAAAAATAATAATTATTTATGTAAAATAAATAATAAATCTTGTATATCAACAGATTACCCTGTCTTAAAAATTTTAGCGGATTCGATGCGCCAATCTAGCGGAATTTCTATCAGCCCCAGTGGCAACACTGTACAGATAGACCAAGGAGGAAGGAGGAATTCATCCTTGAGATAGACAGATGATCTGTTTGTTTACATTTGCGTTTGGCTTGGTTTTGCGAGAAGGATCTATATTAATTGCCTATATCTTCTTTAAAACAAGCGACTTGTTGTTAGTGCATCACACCACAATTTTCGTCTCGATTTTTCTTCGGGTACAATTAAAAATTTCTTCTCTAGAGCAACAATACTAGTATTTGTGCATGTTGGCACAAAACATTTCTTTTCAGCAGCCATTTCGTCTGCGCTTTGAACGATATAATATATAATCGTGATCGTTACTGAGAGGTTATGAATGACGCTCGTCCAAGGAGGAAGAATTATTAAGAATTATTCTTCCTCCTTGCGCTCGTCGTCCGTTGACAGCCAAAAACACACATAGGCAACTGGAACGCTGAAAATTATTGTGCCCTGGCAACAACACACAGCTGCTGCCAATCACAAGCGGCAGGGTCAACCTACGTCACACATTCAAATATTTAAACTTTACCATTTTTTTTACGTTTATCTAAGCGATTTGGAAAATAAATGAATAAACAGGGGTCTATTATTTTTTATGTAGATTCATATTCTGCAATAAAAAAATATGGTCTACAACCCCATTTAGGTCTTTGTCGAATATTTTTATTTTGCAGATTGACAAATTATTATGAAAATCAATATGACATTTATAATTTTGATATTAATATAAAATGTACCTTCAAATTTGTTCCTTTGCTATCATTTTGGATGGTAAGTGTGACGGTGAGAGGGTGTGTTTAAATGACGGTGTAGTAGGTATTACTTAGTCCTTGTATGTCAGTCCTGTCGTTTACACGTGTTAAGGTTTTTTTTGAATATGTATCATTTAGAAAATTGTCTTTTATGTTTATGTTGTTCCGTAGTAATAATTTTGGTATTATCAAAGTCAAAAGTGTGGTCAGTTTGTTTTTGATGTTTTTTTTTAAATCTGTATCTAACCACCCTTACAGACAAAAAAATAGCTATTCTAAACAACACTATACAACGAATAATAAAATTAACTAGTCCAGAACTTAGAATTGAAACTTTACATGCCACTACTAAAATACTAAAAAATAACAACTACCCCACTAAGTTAATAAGTAACTCAATAAAACAACAAACAGAAAAACTATACAATAGTATTCAATACGAAAAACAAGAAAAAACCACAAACATAACATACTTAACCTTACCATATATATACCACCACTTACTCAAAAAATAAAAAAACCTACTAAAACCACATAACTTCCAAATTACGTATAAACCATTTAACACAATTAAACAATTCTACACACCGTTAAAAACAAAAACACCAAAAGAAACAAGAACACACAATATACAGTATAAAATGTAAAGAATGTAACAAACAATATATAGGACAGACAGGACAATACTTATAAAACAGACTACAGCAACATAAAAATAATAACAACTACACAGCTTTAAAAAAAAACATCAAGAACAAACTGACCACACTTTTGACTTTGATAATACCAAAAGTATTACTACGGAACAACATAAACATAAAAGACAATTTTTAGAAATGATACATATTCAAAAAAACTAAACACATGTGTAAAAGACAGGACTGACATACAAGGACTAAGTAATACCTACTACACCTAGGCCGTTCATTACAACAGGCCGGCATGTAACGCTATCTCTCTCGACGCCTACGTCACAAAATCGGCCCGCTTCGCACAGAACTCCCATTAGTAGCCATGTGCACTTATTACGAGAGAATAGTAGGAAACTGCTGAAACCGCTCATTGAGCACTGTTCTGTATTTAATAATTGTTTTATACTATGTATACTCTGGCTTATTATTAAAAATGACGAATTTAGGACACGTTCGCAGGCATCAAAAGATAAAAAAATAGCTAATCTATCAAGTTTTCTTATATTTTATATAAATTGTGTAACATTGAGCAACCGCTAGCTTTACAAGTCAATATAAGTCATGTGAATAATGAATAGGCAACTAAAATATACATGCCAAAATGCCTCGTTTGTAGAATGTTCTTTCTTAAATTTATCATTTCCTTMGTAACATCAATATAATTTAAAATAAGTAGCCCGTATTTAGCTTTGGTCTTTATGTTGTCTAGAATCTCGATACTAAATTTTATATCAATCACTGGAATCWCTACTGCAGAATTTAAAAAAAAAATTCTTAGGGCGTAAGAAGCATTGTGGTACCCATATACATAGAGTTGAAAGTGAAAATGTTGGGAGACTTATAAGTATCTACATCCTTTCTAAATAACTATCTTTTCCAAACTACCAACATTTATGCACTGCTGTTTCATTTTAGCCCACATTTCAAAGACGCTACTGTCTCCACTTTGTCCGTCTGGATGTCTGCCTCATAACTTAACGGCTTAACGGATCAGGATGGTCGGATATGTCTTGGCCTATCGATGATTAACATGTTGATTTTCATAATAATTTGTCAATCTGCAAAATAAAAATATTCGACAAAGACCTAAATTATAGGCCGAAACGTTATATTATTAGAAAAAAGTGTCTTTAATTTATAAAAAAGGAGCCAGAACCTACAAATAAATACAATAAGAAAAATTAACACAAAAGGACTCCACAAAATAAACATCAACAGTTATATGTACTTGTTAACTTTGCACGGATTCCATAATAGATTCAAAAGCTGATTAGAATAGTTTCATGTTTCATAGTTATCGTTTGAAAATACACTTATTATAAAATAAAGGGTTGTTTGTGTTATTTTTTTTGTATACTGCAATATAATATGAAACAAAAGTAGGTATTGCGACTCGTCATTTAAATTTATAGAAATTACTTTACAGCTAAATTCTTATCTAAAATTAAATAAAATCAAATATGACATTTAAAAAATAACAGAAACAATTATTTGAATTTTCTTTCTTAATGTAGATAGGTATACATATCTATTTTCCATATGAACGCAAAATGCAGCAGTTTATTCAGTTACCGTATTGCATTACATGTACTATGATTAAGTTCCTATAATACGATATTAGCGAGAATGCATACAATAGAGTGATTATTATGTTTTTTTTTCACCATCCGTATGTGTTTATGCAGTTTGTTACTTATAATTGTCAATAATAATTGTGCATCTTTCGGTGAGAAATAACATGCTCACGGAGTACAGAGTGGTGATGTTGATTTATTACTGAGGTTGATTGCCACATTTTTTGCATTTACATGCCTCTTTTATACTTATGACATTTAGATGTATAAAATACACAATTGTACCAAATAAATTATTAATTATTAAGGGTATTACTACGAAAGTAACAGATACTTTTAGAAAAGTAACGTGTAGTAACAACAACACTATCTGCTGTAAGCCCAACTGAATCAGCGCTACCTGCTACCTACACTTCTGCAGTAGTTATTTTGACTGTTTTGACTTTCAAATATTGACTTTTCCTTTGACATTTGATACTTCTGTAAAGTGTAAAGTGGATCACAATAGAAATAACAGTTTTTCCTGCAATTTTTGCAATTTCTGTATTTCAAGTGAGATTTGCACAAGATTAGCTATTTGACGTTACAAGTTTTACTAGAAACATTGCAGGCTTAGATAAGTAACTGCAAGGTTATCATAGTGAAACAGATAAGAACTTGTGTCAATATGTTTACTACAACTGCAAATTTTACCTGAATGTATGTGTGTTTGCGAATACAGTAGAAATGAAAATGAATACTAATAACGAAACAGCGGAAGATGCTGCGTCCTTCGTTTTCTTGGATATCAAAATTGGAGATGAAAAAGGTAACACATTAATTGCAGAAAAAAATGTTCTTCAAATGTAATATTTTAGCTGGAAGGATAGTTATCGAGCTATTCAAAAAGGAAGTACCGAAAAGTGCTGAAAATTTTAGGGCCCTTTGTACTGGTGAGAAAGGGAAAGGACAAACAGGCAAGCCACTTCACTATAAGGGATGCATTTTTCACAGGGGTAAGTTATTTGTGTTTGTAAGTTACCTAGATACAAGTGTAATCCCGTGTTAAACATAAAGTTTAATGATTTTCTATTTCTGTGTGCAACTTTGATCCCCAGTTCAAATATCTGAACTGATATATGAAGAAATTGCACCAAAGATTGGGTCAATGTTGGGAATACATACCTAACTAGCGAATTTTGAACTAATTTTGGAAATTAATGTGGAATAGCATGTTTTACAGCATATCCAAGTTATTTTAAATTCCAGTATTCTTCTTAATTTGCGTAGTACGGCATGCTTCATTCATAGGGGTAGTAGCACAAGATACTATTTGTGTTTCCCTTCAAACTTTAGCCACTACACCAATTGGCACACTTGAACATGCATAGAAGAGTAATATATGAAACTACATAACATACGAGAATTCCATGTGTCATGAAAGAGATCCAAATGTAAATGTGAGGGTCACAATTTGTTTTTTTTTTCCACAATCCATAATTAATTGATGATCTTATATGATGTACAATATGACAGTTTACATGAATTTACTAAAATTAGTTTAAAATTTACAAAAAGCCTTTTCTCAATAATTGCTAATAAATGTATTGAAAATAAATATCATTCATTTAAAATGGGTTTCCACACACTCAGAGACACACTATAAATGGTTTAATATTATATTTACCTTCTCTTTTCATTTCAATTGCATATGTCAAAGTAGGCTTAGATAAAACATATTTTTGGGCGACAAATTCCTTTACTGTCACCATATCATAAATTTCTGTACCAAATTAAAGAATAAATTATTATAATGCATTGCCATCATAATCACTCCTGTGCATGTCATGCACATTCGCCAGACTTATTACAACGGATATGTCCAACACGAGCATGGGAACGAGATTTTTCCGACTTGCGTCGCCAGTGGTCGCAACATAGCAAAAACGGATTGCTAATGAATCAGAACAATCATGCTGAGGGCAGCTGTTGCAAATGCATGAGGAGCAAACAGGTGAGAGGTCGATTTGGCGTTGCTTGGTTGGCTGAGGACATTGTTATTCCGAACCGTACGGATGGCAGGTAGAATTTGTCGACACACCATCGAGGGTAGATCAAAGGTGTAAAGATATGGTAAAATGGATTAATTCACCACCGCTTCCAAAGGAGGATACTGTGGAAAACAAACCAAACGAAACAAACCAAACTCATAAGGAACAGTCTAATGACATTAAGTCAGTGAGCTTGGACGAGCAACATCATAAAAATGGTTGCTCCTGTGCGGAAGGAAACCATTCGAGAACCTCAGAAAAATATGATTATTACTGTGACTGCTATGGAACAAGAATACGGGAATCGGAAGATTGTTGCTGTTATTACGATGCCGATGCTTATGATAATCAAAGAATGCACCCCAGATGTAAGTGTTGGGATAATTATATGGAAGATCGTTGTAGCTGCCCCAATTGCTGTCAGAACGTTAATGACGAAACATCAGAAGGAGAAATGCCAGAAGCAGAAGATCAAATGGCAGAAGCAGGAGATCAAGTGTCACAAGCAGAACATCAAGATGTTCCAGAAAAGGATGAAGCTCCAAGGAAATCAACAACAAAAGCACAATCAAAAACTACATTTATGGAGGAACCACTAGAGGATAATGCTAAAGAGTCATCGATGCGGCTGCAATCATCAAAAAAATCCGTCGAGGTACTTTCACATGGCAGTCCAAAAGAGTCATCTTCAACAAAAAATTCGGTAGGATACGATACAGACAAAAAATCAGTAGCGTCAAGCAAGCACTCTTCAACAAAGATTTCCACAGCATCGCCATCACTAGCATCTTCACGAAGGAAAATTGAATCATCAACACGAAAGAAAACTGTAGAACAAGCTCCATGGAACAACCTTCAAAGACAGTCCTTAGCGTCCTCAGTAATTTCACCAGATGCCTCTCTTCTAATGGAGGTCTCTAAGCAAGCATCTTCAAGGAGAACGATTGGAGCATCATTCTCGAGGTTTTTTCACCCAGCATCAGTCCAGAGCGGCAATGTAAACACAGCAACAGGTACTTTTCCTCAAACTGTGCAGTGTTATCGTGTTTCCATTCCTTATTCACTGCAGGTGTCTAACACCCAGGGGAGACTTGTAAAGAAGAAAAGATGGTTACCCGCTCAAGTTGCCGAGCTGATGTTGCAGAGATTAAGAAACTACATGTACTTTCATACATATTCAACTAATAAAAAATGCTGCCCAAAAACTAGTGAGTGTAAAAAAAGTGTCCAAGTCGTTTACTTTAATAAAAATAAGCAATAATAAAGTTTATTTATTTAAATACATACTTCAGTTTACAAAACCTAATGAAAATTCTGTATAAATAACTTGTAATGCTCATAGATATCCCCTTCTTGCATTCCATAATAAGAAAGAGAAAGGAACAGTACATATCTGACAAAGACAGTCATTTTGCACATTAGTGAAACAAAAAACTGATTTGACTATGGTAACTATGAACCTTAATAATTTAAATACGGTGAGATTAATGGATATATTAGATTTTTTTAATAAAAAAATTAATCCTTTATGTTAATTGTTTAAACTTCTGTATGTTTCTTTCAATTGAGTTTAAGATACTATTTTTGATAATAAATGAAGTGACAACTATACACCACTAAGTTGAACATTGTAAACATTCTTTTAATTCGTAATATATTAGAATTTTAACAAATAATTGGTTTATTACCAAGCGTTGATTGATTGATTGAACCAGCATATGGTAGGCATTTCTGGAGCTACTTCTACGCTGGGTTGGAGGGGTGACATGCTTGTTGCTAGTGGGCTTTCACGTAGCACATGTTACAGGAGTTTGGGGACTGGAATGGTGAGGTTTTCAGGGCATCCAACTAGCGGATACTTTTTTATTAGTCTCCTTGTTGGATGGTAGCTTAGTTCGGCTGCATGTTCTTGTTCTTCCTTGGATGAGCTGCTGTCTGAGATTGTATACAGCTTTAAAACTTCCCTATTTATTGTTTTCTTGTCTTTTGCAATTTCTGACCACTGTTCTTCAGTTACGTTTTATTTTGCTACGATTCTCTCCACCGTTGTTCTCCACGTGTAGCACAGTCGTCCTACTTTGAGCTTGTTGCTGTTCATTTTCCACACTCTTTGTAGTATATGAGAAGGTTTGCAGGGTGCATTCAGCTAGTGAATGCTTTCCTTAGATGTTTCTGTGTTTGATGTTGGCTTAGCGCGGCTTCATTGTTCTCCTCATGTGAGATGATGTCTGAAGTTGTGTAGAAATTTAAGACATGTTCAATTATTGTTTTCTTGCCTTTTTTTAAGCAGTATTTATGATTCATGTTTCCTTTTTGATTGCTCTTTCTTGATGACGTCGACGCTTCTTTCAGTGTTTTCATGTGTTTATCCGTTCGTTTCCTACAGCTGTAGATTAGGTGACATTGTTCTACAGGATATTTGTTGTCTGTGTGCATTAGGTTTTTTCTAGGATTTATTATGGTCGAAATTTTTTCTGGGTGGGTTTGTTTCCATATCTTTCTGCATAGTATTATTGTGTTGCCATAGTGGTTTCTTACTCTCTTCTCTTGTTGCCAATATGATTTCTTCTCCTTCCCTGATTTGTATTTTGGTTGTGGTTCTTGAATAGTTTCTTCCGAAGTCCCTCTGAGCTTGCATATGTTTCGTCTAATGTGATTTGTAGTTTTTCTCATTATCTCTCTTAGAAGGTATTTGTGTTGCTGTTGGTGATGTTTTCGACGTATATTTGGTAGTTTCGAACTTGCTGGATTTTTTTTACCACGAATACGTGTTTTCTTGTATGCACTTGTCTAGATACACGAACTACTTCACTGTAACGACAGTCACAATAACAATGTGAAGGCAAGAATGTAGCACTAGAACACATTATGAACATCTTATAATTCAGAATAATTGTTTGATTCCTGTTTATGTTGCTGTTTCTCAATAGCATCGACGCTTTGACTGATTTCGTATGTGCTTATCCATTCGATTGTTGGATCTCTATCTCTGGCTTATGGAATACTTCTGTTTTATTTTAAATCATATGGACAGTTTGTCCAGACACAGATTTCAGCAAAGTATTTGATAAAAGTGCATGTTGCACTTCTATATTTTAAGTATACGATGTTTCTTTTATGTCCAAGGTTGAGTATAAATATTGACTATAAATTAATAAAAGTCCTTACCTTACGGGACTATCGTATGACCATTGTTTTTGTTTACATCAATTGCTACTTTAATTATGTATAGTAGTAGTTTTTGGAAATTATTAAATACTAATTTACTTTTAAATTTATTTTTGGCAAAGCCGAATGCTAACATTTCAACCACTACATGGCCTTCTTTAATAGCTTTTCAAGTGTGACTAAATTAAAACAATAAAAACCAATGAAACATACATTGGTGCGGAAAAGAACTTGTTTATGTCAAATTTTTGGCTTATTATATTGAGAAAAGTGGGTTATTTAAGCATGTGAGATTTGTGTGTTTAAAAGGCGATTTAATTTGTGTTTCRTAGAAGTAGCTTTTGAGTTCACATTTGCATGTGTTGATGGTTTTATATTTTTGATGTTGATTAAATTTGTGACCTGTCTCAATATTATAAAATGCTAGTGCTAATTTTTCTACATTTCTATTATTTATGTGGTACATATTTTCTTTAAATCCAGTACTAACATGTTTGACCAAAGTATTTATTTTGGACAATTGGTCATTTAATTTAAAAAAATCCAGATTGTTTTAGCATATTTTCTTTATCCAGTGTTACCTAAAAGGTTTCTTAATGTAAAGTTATTACCAGAAGCAAGATTTATATTAAATTGAGAAAAACAAAATTTCCAACACTTTCAGGACAAAGTTGCATGTCAGATTTCATATTTGCAGTATATATGTATTTGTTTAATAACTTAGTGATCATTTCTTTTTTGGATCTGTTTATGCTGGCTATATAGTACACTTTCTGTGAATAATAGAACACTTAGCAGCCTATGGATCAAACTGTTAAAGACACACATTTTGTACTTAAAAGGTGCACAAGAACTGTTTTTAATGCAATTATTTGTATGTGTTAGTTTTCGTAAGTGTTAAGTCTGATTTGCGTGTCCTTCCTTAATACTAGTTCATTAAACTGTTTATATTAAATTTATTGTCTGCTATAGAGAAAACATTGTCTTTATATTACCACAATATCAGGATTTTTCTACTTTTTAGATTGTATTCCACATAGTTTAAGAAATGGACCGTAAAGAAAGGTGTAAAATTTATAAAAGAGGTTAATGATATTATGGACCATTGCAATCGGTAAATAGATAGTCATCTTGAATACAATTTAAAAAAGTCGAATATAAACAAATTCTTTCCCATCGTTTTATCTATAAGCATTATGTTATGTTTGGCTGGTTTTTATTGCTTTAATTTAGTTGTACTTGTTAAGCAACTGAAAAAAAGACACGTGGTGGCATTTGGCTTTGCCAAAAATAAATTTGGAAGTAGGATTGAAGACATGTTTTATTATTAGAATTTCTGCTTATGAAGATCATGTAAAAAAATCCCATGTGTTTACTTTATTTATTGTTAATAATAAATACTGTTTTATTATATTCACTAGAAATTTAAAATTATTCTCCTTTGGTGACAGTAATTTCTGTGACACTATTCTGAGAGTGGTTCACAATATCAAAGGCCTTTAATCGTAAAATGTAGTTTATCATACACATAGGCAATACAATTGTTCAATTGATCAAAACACTGAATTTCTTAACAGAAGTACCTAAGAGAAAACTTTAAATCAATTACTACTTCAAAACTTTAAGTAAATATTTCTATAACTGATCTTTGTTTGTAAAAATTACTATTCTGCAGAAATAAGTAGATAATATCATTTATTTCAGGTAAGGGTATTTTTGTTAATAGGTCCCCTAAGTGATACTATAGCAAAATTATCTGAGCTCTGTTTAAAAGCTATTTATTTTTCAAAAAGAAGTCATAATGATTTCTCTTTTAAATCCCATAATTTGTTTATGAAAAGTTTTGAAGAGGTACCTATTAAAAGTTTACATGTTTAACCCACATGTGGGTGCAGGTCATGATACTTAAGTAGGTTTCTAAATAATTTAAATAATTAGTATATTAGATATATTTTGTCAGTTTTTAATAAAAGTACTTGTCCAAATCTAAGTTCTTAATTACAGCAATGTAAATTAAAGTTATGTTTATCTTTTGTATGGCCTTTCGGAAAAATTAAAGTGGATACCCAAAAAGCATGTTTTAGTTGTTGATTGTACACAATTATGATAATGTAGATAATATTTAGAAAATGAAGGTATTTAGACAATTATTTGTACATAAAACTAAATTTGACTGTTACGTTTATGCAAGTTAGTTGTTTGTGTAAATTATACCAGTGAATAGTATAAGATACCATTATGATGTTTTACTTATAATTTACTGTAGGACGCTATCAACCCATTGGTATTTGTATGCTGACACATTATCTCATTATATCAACAGCATGCAATGTAAATATTTATGCATCAATAGGTAAAAGGAAACTACTTCCTGTTTGTTGTAAGCATGCTGTTGAGATTGCCACCGAGTCAGCATAATAAAATATATGGTTTATATGCACAAAATTATCTATCCAGTATTTTGATTATGCTAATTGTATAAAATTTTTCCATAAAAATAAATAAACAGGGTGACAAATTTTTTTTGTTCATTTTTCTTAATTAAACATTTCCAAATTATTAATTTTCACAACCATACAGTTTATTATTATTTATTCATTAGCATGTCACATTGACATGTGCTGCTGCATGATTTTCATTTTTTATTTAAAATTTAGTTTGTTTTTTGTATACCCAATGGAAAACAGCCATTTACATCCTTAGGAACCACCAATACCATGTGTGACTTTTCTTGTCGGGAACATTTTTCTAGCCAGTTATTGAATTAAAAAAGGTGAATCGATTGTGATTTGAGTTTTAAATTGTTCGAGTAAATCATTTATTATTTAACTAACAACACTGGATATTTCTGTTCTTGCATTTTTGAACTCACTTATTGCATTATTCATGTTCTATATGTTTGTAGTAGGTACAGTTGCAGCCAAAAAAATCCTGTTCACTGCATTTTCCTTAGATTGATTAAGGATTATATAGGTTTGTCAGTTATGAAAATAAACATGCCAAACTTATACCGAAAACTATAAAATTTTCATTATTTCTAATCTAGAAGTGGACTATTTATTATAGAAACCGAGCGTGAGTACAACTAGGCCACTCTGGTGGCGTAAGGGAGAGGGTTGTTACCTTAGATGAGTTTTTTATTTTAATTGAAATACCTTATATTTGTAATTGAAAATCCAATTTACCTCAATTATTACCTATGTCGTAAGGCGGTAAAGAAATAGAGCTTAGTCGTACAGCTTGCGCAGAAACTCTACAAATGGCACCAGATTGCGATAAAAGCTTATCCAGATTTTACCAGCTATTGTCCTTTTTCCTCCATAGAGCTTCGAAATTTGTAATGGACAATGCGTTTAAATTCATATCTTATATGATAATTGACATTCATGTTTGAATTCAGTAATTCAGAATAATTTCACCACACACGTCAAGTTATGCATCAAGTCTTCACCACAGAACACAACCTCACTCCCATCGATTACATATGGTGCTGTGCTCATTTCAATGCTCTGTGTCTAGAATAAGGGCATTTGCAAATTAGTACAATTCGAACAAGAGTACTGTCTTAAATATTAAAAAAAAAGAAACAGTTATTTCTAGGAAGGTAGTTTCGGCCCTACCAAAACTATCAAATCCTGAACAAGATGCAAGATGGGCAATTTTCTATAAATATTTGGGTTTGGCCCATGGTCCAGGAGTCACTTGACGTAAATATATGGTGGTTTTAATACAGGAAAATATATCGACATCCTAGAAAATATAATGGCTCCGTCGGTTGAAATCTTTTTCAAACAATCTATTCATTTTCCAACAAGATAACTGCCAGGTTCACATGGCCAGGGTTGTCCAGTAGTGGTTTCAGGATAATAATATTGAATTATTGCCATGACCTGCAGGTAGTTCCAATTTGAATCCTATTGAGAATGACAAAATATTAATACTTATCTATTTTAGTCTTTTATTTTTTGTGATATTTATTTGATGGCATACAATGGATAATTTTTTTTCTAAAAACGACATTAATCTTCAAAAAGGGTCATCTACATAATGGAAAAGTAAAAAATAAGTRTTACTTGATTTTTGTGGTGTACWCCGTTTTTTTTTRGTTGCCACTGCACATGRTGTCTGTAAATAAGCATAATACAGCTTAGTGCTGTCAGTTGTTTTACAGATAGGAACTTTCATATTAGAAAGTAGATACAATTTTAAATGGTCATAAACTAATTCTAAAATCTTAAATAAAACTGTCAGTATGGGAGAATTGTGCTTAAGATGACATACTCTTTGTTTTAAGGTAAAGTTTGAAAATTCAAAGGCGATAAAAAAATAAATCTCAGGTTATATATTTAAAACGTTTATTTAAGTACCGAATACAAAAACGAAACTGTCATTATTAAGAACTGTATAGATGAAATAAGGAACAAAAGTTAATCATGTCCACACCAGTAAGATGGCACACGTCATTCTAAATTGACATACTTAATTATCGGTGCACAATTCGCATATAAACTCCCGAGTTCTTGATGCCACCCCAACACAGCGTGTGACACCATCCCTTACATAGTTGGCAACATACCCAGTGTTCTCCTGGCTTTGATTTACTATATAATTCATTACAATAAAGGCATGCAGAGTCGGATTCATCCATATCATCAGCGCCCTTAACAAATTCCAGTGCTTCTAGATTCTTGTGGCTACCGTGGCCATCGAGAATCAGAATAACTTTGTTCGTAGGATTGCAGCCAGTAATAGTACTGACAGAATGTTTTATCCATTTGACAAATAAATGTCCGACCATGTAGGCACTTTCATAACATAGTTGCAAAGTTCCTGTAGATGCACCATCGAAATATTCAGGTTTAAAGTTTTTTGTAGGGATAATCATTGCAGGCGGGATGAAATTCCCAGAAGCATTAGTGCATACAGCGATAGAGACATGCTGGCCTCGTTCGGCACTTGTCAATGCACCAACTTGTTTTTTTCCCTTCGATGCAAAATTTTTGGAGGCCTTTGGACAGTGCTGAGGCCAGATTCATTCATATTGTAAATGTTTGACGGGGAAATATCTTTATCAGTCACCAACTTCTGTAAGAGTTCAAAGAACTTCATGACCGGTGGCTTATTAAAAGCTCTTGCCCTAGTTGTCGAAGTGGCCAAAACCCTTTTAGCCAATCCCAACCTGCTATATGCGTCTCTTTGTCAAATCTGTGGGACACACCCGCTCTGTTGGCAAATTCAAAAGCCAATTTTCTCACATCCGTTGTAGTTAATCCAAAAAATCGTTGTTCAAAATCGAGCAAATGGTCCACAAATTGTTTTTCTGTGACTGAATCAAAAGTGGGTTTAAAACGAACCGTATTTTGAGGAACTTTTATGAAGTGACGACATAGTGTGGCCTGCAGCACATTGAATATTTTAGACGCCCTTAACCACCCCATCTTGTTTTCTCTAATATTTTTTATGGCGCTTGCCATATCTTCATCTGACCACGAATGGCATGTGGTCCTCCTCACATAGTTGGCGGGCATCCTGAAAAGAAAATATAACATAATTTTAAAGTATTCTTACAGGTAAAAATTCAAGGTAAGATGACATACTATGTCATTTTAAGCAGATGATTGGTATGTCATCTTGCCCTACGAGGTAAAAAATTTTAAGGTTAGTTTAATAATTCTTGAGTATTTTTAACTCATATTAACCACAGTTCATATTAAATTAGTCATATACCTCAAAAAACTTACCTGATAGATATTTATGGCCACAAGCACTTTCAACAAAATAATATTTTCGAGTAATGAAATCAGAAACAATGGCACTACATTCGAATAACGCAAACAGGCGGCCTCTAATGTCTTGAGTGGTTACGCCATCTGTGAGCCGACGTATGACAATCGATTACGTGCTTGTGGCATGTTTATTTGAACTGATACAGATTCTATGTCATCTTATCTGAGTATGTCATTTTAAGCACAATTCCCCTACAATAATGATTCCTGTCCTCTGTTCAGTAGTTACTAACAATTTAGTCCATTATGAAAAAAAGTTCTTTCATAATAATAAAATAAAAATGTCAGTTATAATTAATTATAACCATTCTATTATTTAACCGGCTAAACAGTTTTACAGTTGACCAAATGGAATAAATTGTCAACCAATTTTAATGTCTTTGCCCCTACAGGAATTTAAAAAAAATTGTTTTCTGTGTCATACCAATTAATTTTTGATGTCCCTATTACCACAGTATTTCATGACATCAACAAGACTATCTTGTCCTTCATCAATCCCCCAGAATCATGTTTTTCAAAGTTTATTATCTGTTCATTCTTTTTTTTTATAATGTGAGACGTATAATGTTTTCAAAAATACATATATTTTTTGTGTTACTTGATCTTGATAGGACCGTCATAAAAAGAGACACCAGACTTAGCTTGTTTTGCAAAAATACGTTATATTTTGTGGTTTTTACAATCTTTTTGTAGTTATTTTGTAAACATTTACCTTTAGAGGTTTATCAGTTGAAACAAGCAGATTCGTATACTACTTAGCATCTTAATGATGAACTGTATAAGTTATTTTGTCAGAGAATATCCCAATATCATAAGAGTTCTAATCCAAAGTCAACATACGTCATCAAAAATATACAACCTATGGGTACAATATTATCCAACCGGAGTTATATCTTTGTATTGCCTGTGTAAGATTGGAGCGTGTGTTGGATGTTGTGCTCACTTAGCTTCGGTGTTGTTTTTTCTTAGCTGTTATAGGCATTCAGAATGCCAGCAAATCAACTACTCTTCTCAGTACGAATATTGAATTGAAGATGCTGCCATTGGATGGTCAGATAAAGAAGAGGAGAACTCTACATAATATATTGTTTTTTGCATCTTAAATAAGTTTGATTTATCAAAATATAACCGATAATTACAGTATATTTTGTCACTTTATTCTCGTCAACTGTAAATGAAACATTTACCTTAAACACATAAATAGAGCGAATATTGGCTAATGCTATACATATGTATTTATAAATTTTAAGTGTAATCCAACAAATACATTACTGAAACCCCTTCTTTTAATGATCAATGCAAGCGTAGTAACTTGTAACACTTTCTGTTGTTCTTGTTTATTGATTTATTTTTTTTCTTTTAACATCGCCCAGTTGAACGAAACAATTTTTATATAACCTGGTATTTTATTTATTTCAGTGATACCACAATTTTTGGTACAAAGTGGCGACATTACAAATGGGGATGGTTCTGGTGGAGAAAGTATTTATGGAATGAACTTTGCAGATGAAAATTTGGGTCTGAAGGCAAGTTACTTGTGACATGATGTGTCCTTTTTATGCAATTTATTTTTTTTTGTTAAATTTAAAAATTTCTGTTCAACAAAAGTGCTTTTACAGCATGACTACGAGGGAGTTGTAGGCTTGTCAAATTGTGGTCCTGGTACAAATAATTCACAGTTTTACATCACTACCGTTCCATGTCCACACTTAGATGGACAAAACGTGATAGTTGGGAGAGTGCGAAAAGGACTGAACATTCTCAGAGAGATGTCTGATGTACCAAGAAAAGATGACAAACCCCTGGAGGTATTAAATGTGTTTTTTCTTTCTTGCTGATATCCTGACTTTCATTTATATTTAGCCGTGCACGATATACAACTGTGGTGAATTGAAACCCGGACAAAATTGGGGGATCGAGGAAAGTGATGCCACAGGAGATGTGTATCCCCCATGGCCAAATGACTGGGAATGCAACTTAAAAGAGACTGACATGGAGGAGGTAATCAATAACATCAAAGAATCTGGGAATTACTATTTCCGCAAGAACAATTTCACGGATTCAGACAGGAAATATAGAAAAGCACTTAGATATATTGATTGGTTTCTAGCAGGTCCAAGACATGACAGTGTAGATAACATTAAAAATATCAAGATCAACTCACTGTTGAATTTAGCTATTGTGAGATTGAAGAAAAATAAATACAGGGATGCAATAGATATCTGCAATCAGGTAAGTTATGTATTAGATATTAAACTACTATAGAGCAAAGGGCAGAAGTTTATAATTTATATATATAACCCAGAAATCCTTCTATCCGAGGATGATTCTTTGATCTTCTCATTTCTTGTGCACAAATTTTCGCCACCCATTTTTCCTCAGTGATGTTGCTTTGGCTTGCTTCCATGTTGTTCCTCTGTCCTCCAAAATTTTCCCAATTACATTCTCCCATGTTCCCCTAGGTTTACCTCTGTCTCTTCGTATTGAGGATCTTGCTTCCCATATGACTTTGCATTGCATTTCCTCATTCATTTTTTGTAGGTGACCAAACCAGCTCAACTCTCACGCTTGATTGTAACACCCTTGTGACACCCTTTACTTTTCTGAGATATTTAATTTCTGTAGCTTTTTTGTGTCCCAGACTTGCACCTAAATTTCAGGACAGGTCTATATAAAACTCCCCAGGTACAAAATTTTTGTTTGCTCATTCGCTTTAAAAAAAAAAATTTGAGCAAAAAGAAATTTCTTGTCTGTCTATGGTTTTGTTTGTGGACACGATAACTTTCGAAAGACTTAATATATGAACTTGAAATTTGGCAAACATATAAATCTCAACTACCCAAAGCGACCTATTGTTTGTAGGGTAAGTAGGGTATCGGGAAGGGGGCGAAATTGGGGGTAACTACCCTTTTTGCAAATTTTTTTTTTATTTTTTTTTTCGTTTTAGTATGTGATTAATAGTATAACTGGGGGTTTATTCTCTCTTATAAATTTTCGGTGCAGCAAACTGTTTAGAATATATTAGCAAAAAAGCGTCACTTAAAGAAAACGGTTTTTCTTAAATATCTCCGAATATATTTAATATATTAAAAAAAAGGAAATACCATCGGATAGGAAAAAAAAATTCCCCACAAAAAGTGTCTTAGAAAATTTATCCAAAAACCTATTATGGACCCTGCTTATACGATTTTTTTTAAAATTTTGGTATTATATAGAAAATCAAATTTCTGATCAGAAAGCACTCTTGTAATTTTTTTGTTAAGTTAATAATTTTTGAGTTATTTGAAAAAAAAACGATTTTAAAAATTTATATATTTTTGCTAATATCACGAGACTGTTTGTCTTAGAAAAAATGTGTAGAAAGAAAAAATGCTCAAAACCTGGTTACTAATCGTATAGTATAAGAAATAAAAACGTAAATGTCATTTTGACAATTGGATGTGGAGTATTGATTCAATTTGCAGCGGTTTTTTTAAGTTATATGTYAAATTTTAGGTCTTTTTAAACTCTTTAAAAATAGCACGGTGAGTTTCCAAAAAATTTTTGTGCGAATTTTTGTAAATGTAATAAATATTGCTTCATAGTTGGATTCCGACCTTTGTCTTCTCCAATTTGTGTTATTACAACGTATACGTAATTTTTACTCCTTCTTTATGGAAAACAAGAAAAACTCGTCGCCGCCATATTCTGTTAATAGGGCTGTTTACAATTTTTTAAGTGTTAACAGCTTATTATAGTAAAAATTATGCCTATATACCCATCGCTGCACATAAAACTCCAAAATTTAGAGTAACTTTTAAATAAATCAAGTACGAAGTTCGTTCTAAAGAGAAAGAGGCTAGAAAATGATACCCTGGCATGAGGGTGTGGGTGATGTAGATAACCAAATTAGCCTCATCGCAGGGTATTGTTTTCTAGCCTCTCTCTCTTTAGAACGAACTTTGTACTTGGTTTATTTAAAAGTTACTTTAAATTTTGAGGTTTTGTGTTCAGCGATTGGTATGTAGGCATAATTTGACCGTGATAAGCTGTTAAACTAACACTTAAAAAATTGTGAACAGCCCTATAACAGAATATGGTGGCGAGATTTTCTTGCTTTTCATAAAGAAGGAGTGAAAATTACTCATACATTGTAATAACACAAATTGAAGAAGACCAAAGTCAGAATCCAACTATGAAGCAATATTCATCATACCTTAAAATTGATATTTTTATTGCTTAGAATTGTTATTAACTACAGTTTAATATAATCGAACAAACTAAATTACATGATAATAGCAAATAACTATTTTAAAATGTGAAAACATAATTTATGATGTTGATCACAATCTTATTATAAACAAAGTCTTAGTATTTGTACTTTTAAACGATGGATTATTTCGTAGAGACGGCTCTTACATTGACTAATAAGTAACATGTGCATGCACATTTACTATCAAGATTTTAAACTAGGTAATGCGCCATTTTATTAGTACGCAGCTTTTACAAAATATCTTTTTAGGATATTCGTGCTTTTTTGGTATGTTACAGAAAAGGGGATATCTTCTATAAACTGCCACCTGCCATGTCAAATAAAATTTTTCGTTTGTTTACATATTCTTAGTAACTGCTCTCATCATAGATGTGATTTCTTTTAATATTGTGTTTCTTCTTTTCCCTTTTATTTCTATTAAACAACAGTAATATTATGTTATTGATATCTAAAGACAAACATATGTTTCAGGTTTTAGCACTTGATGAAAAGAATGGAAAAGCACTTTACAGAAGGGCACAGGGCAAGCTTGGTCTCAAGGATTATGATGGTGCGATACTTGATCTCAACAATGCATTAAATGTATGTCCCCATGACAAGAACGTGCAGTCTAAGTTGCAACTTGTCAAAAAGCATAAGTTGACGTATTTGAAACTGGAAAAAGAGACTTGTGCTAAAATATTTCAGTAACTGTTGTTGGTTATGCCATTATAACTTGTAATTTATATGTTTTATGTACAAAACTGTGTAATTGTTAATAAATCGTGCTATAACATATTTTATTATTTAATCTGCTATAAATCTTAACGAATGTAGTATGATTATTTGGGACCAAGAGAAATGTAACCTGTAAGAAATGCTATCTGCAGAACTTGCGTTAGACATTTTTTGGAGATTCTGTTCTTTAAAAAAAGATTACAGGCTAATCAAAATGTCAGATAGGTAATTTTTTGTCAGTTTATTTAATTAGTGATAGCATTTCCCTGAAAATAAATAGTGATGCCGAAAGCATTCACTCTCATAGATATTATTAGAAGACCTAGTTGGTTTTCTTCAGAACTAAAACGTCTAATGATCCTCAAAAAAAGACACATAAATAGTTCAAGGTGAGGATATCTAATGTTGACTACCTAACATTTACAGAGCTTCGTTCCAAATGTAAAAACCTTTATACCTACTACATGTTATAAGACATTTATTCAAAAGTTGGACAGCAATTTATGTGTGAACCCAAGACTGTTCTGGACCCATATCCGGAAATCACAAAAATTAAACTTCTACCCTAATCACATGTTTTTCAATAACGAACATAGTAACGATGGCTCAACATCTGTGGAAGTTTAGGAAATATTTCTCAAGTGTATATAATGATGATATAATAACAGTAACCAACCACAATTATACATCTCTTATTAAATAGACTACAGATTGGTCTGGTAGATATGTTCAAGGGTTTGATGACTAAATTATCTATGGGGCCAGATGGTATCCCTGCATTTTTTATAAAGAACTGCTTGTATACCTTAGCAAATCCATTGTGTTTACTCTTCCAGCTATCATTGAACCATTGCATCTTTCCTGATGTATGTCCCCATACACAAGTTTGGTGATGTGAAAAATACGTCGAATTACCATGGAATATGTGCTTAATCAGAAATACCAAAATTTTTTGATAAAGTAATATCAGTACAGGTTGTTATTATCAAAGCTTGATGCCATAGGTTTTGGAGTGTGTAAAATGGACTAGTTTGTGTCTGATGCTATAGAGGTTCCCTCTAGTGTACTGCAAGGTTCACACTGTGATCCAATTTTATTCAATATTTTTCTAAGTAATTTACATGAGGTAGTAACATACAGCCAATTCCTACTGTTTGTGGATGACATAAAATTCTTCATGGCTTGCCAGTCCATTGATGACCGCTACAAATTGTAGTATGACCTGAATAATTTTGCAGAGTGGGCTAAAATAAATAGATTACATTTCAATTTTGTTAGAAAACATAATAACATTGTCTTTATTATTGCATCAATGATATATCACTCAAAAGAACAGACTGTCAAGGATTTGGGAATCTATTTCGATACCAAACTTAATTTTAGGAGTCACATGCAAAAAATTTCTTCTAATGCGTAAAGGAATCTAGGTTTTGTTATGAGGAATCATCAAGTTTTTTATTGTCTTGTCTTAAGTCCCTTTTTTATTCTCTGGTTCATTCAGAACATGAGTATGCCTGTATGATATGGTCACCCCATTATTTCTGTGACAATAAATGCATTGAAGGTATATGATAAAAAAATTTGCATTACTGTGCCTTCTGTTTGGGTATCGGTAAGAGAGTCGAGGGTGATTCTATGATGGGTCTTGTAGGTCTTCAGACACTTCAGAGCCATAGAGTTATTGCTGACTTGTTTTCTCTGCATGTTGATGTTGGGATATTTGATTGGGCAAGCTTAAGTTTTTAATTTACATCCGAACATGGTCGATTCATATGTTTCACATCAGGTATTGTACCAATTCTATGCGCCGCTGCAAAGATTACCCCAAACTTTCAATGCTTACCATGGTGGAGACTTGGTTTCTCTGGCCCCTTTCTTTCACTCGCCTGCAACAAATCAGAGTACAACTGTCTAATTACCCGTTCTTTTTATTTTTCTCCTGCTCAATAGTAAAGTACCTATATGGTATTACAGATACCACATACCATTTAGATTGTTGTTATTAGCTTGTTATATATATTGGGGTATATCTGTTATTTATTGTATGTGTGAGAAGCCATTATTTAAATGTAAACACTTTTGTATAATGGCGTTCCGTAAATAAAGAAAACTAAACTAAAATGATAGACCCTAACAATGGTTAATAAATGTTATTTTTACATTTAATTAATTTTACTGATACCGGCAATACGGCAGAGTTTAGTTGCTAACCCATGTATGGGTCAGCACCTTCTCTTACATTCAGCGGTAGAGAAAAATATAATTATGATAAATGAGCACAGTGAATATAAAAAAGTAAAAAGTTAAAGATGGAAAAAAATGACAAAAGAATATATGCAGCCTAGCGACTAAATATGAAAGACCCACAAGGCTTACTGCAAGACATGAAGATTGGCTTTGAATGCATTAATGGATTTTACTTTAATTTGCTTGGGATTTTCATTATAATATTCTTTGCAGATGTTACATAAAAACGATCATTTGAAAAAGTTACATTTGTATACTGGTATTTTGAGCACATTCTTTCTGTTATAACAAGTTTTATTATAAAGATATGCCAGAGTGTTAAAACAACTCTATGAAATAAAGAAGCTGAATATAATGCTATCCATTCTAACATACACAATATTGTATTACAATATAATGCCACATAAGTAATTTTTTGCTTCAGTTTTAATAGGAAAGAAGTACTTGTCAGATACCATTGATATGGAAGTTAAAACACAGTTTATTATCTAAATCAATATAAAATTTTCTAGTCCTGCTAACTGCCTCAATAGGTTGACTTTTTATGGAGTTATTTAGATTAGAGAGGACCTCATCGCATAAAGCAGGTTGTCGAAATAACATGATCTTAGATTTAGATGGGTTTAAACAAAGTGAATGTTTACAAATTTTGGTATTATTCCAATTTTTGTAATAATTTAAAGTTTTCGTTTTTTATCAAAATGGATGTACATACTTGACGATAAGCAATAAGTAAGGTACTTATCTCCAAATAAACAATCATTTTCATTAGTTACATGGCCTCCAAGATTATCGATAAAACAAATGCATGAGCGCTCTTAAGAGTCTCATGTATGTATTCAAATATGCATATATTATTTTTAAGGGATTAAAATTTTTACTTAATAATATGAATTATATTGTGTATTTTCTTATCCAATAGCCTCCTGGATGTAAACGTAAAATATGATTAAATTATTTTAAAAAATTTTAATAATTCCAAAATTAGTAAAAATTAACCTAACAATGTATACATTTATTTAATCAGAAAAAATAGGCCTTTTCAACCATAGCAAAGCCAACTATGGTTTTTATTTTAAAAAATGCAAGTTTATGTTATATCTCAAAAATGTGACCTTAATAATTACGGGGTACGCCACTGGATTCAAAATAAAATATCTAAAAAAATGACTACAGTTTTTTTGCATCTACATACCCAAGCGAGAAATTGAGAGCTGGAGAAATGTTACATTTTCCAAAAGTTTGTTATGGCTTTAAAACAAAAGACGATGCAAAAATTGCAACGGTACAGCTGAACTCAGAACAAAAAAGTAATATAGTAATGTTGAAACAACAACCCTCTAGCATTAATAGTTACTGTTGAGGTTCTCTGGGGTTTTGGTTTTTGGTCGAATAATTCCACTGATGATGTTTGTTAAATGGACTGTATTATTTTAGCAGTCTTACAAATGATTTCACATTGATTCAAAAGTAGTAGTTCACATAGTTGTAATCGAATAACGAATGATTCACGAGTGTTCTAACAAGAGCGAACAAGTGATCAAGTTTTAGCGCTCGTGCACATATTTATATTATTTAACATGGAGGGGGCACACAGCAGGGGTGCCAACGAAAAGTGAAACAATTTATAGTTAAATTTAAGCAAAACAATAAAGAAACTAAACAGTTACCGAGATACCCTACAATTACAACGAAAATGGGACACCCTGTACTGAACTTATTCCCTCCAAAAAAAAAAAAAAATTGAAAACTGATCCATCTTCTCTAAGTGGAGTTATTAATTAATTCTTCTAAAGAAAATATTCTTAAAGTGAACTTAATCGTTAATAATTTTATAAATCTCTAAAATTTCCAAATAATTTACTACACAAATGTAAGGAATTTAGATTGTCTAGCGTGGCAGTGTGTTTATTTACTAATAAATGGTTGGCTAACGAAGAATTTGTTGTAACAATTTGAAAAGTATAAAAATACAGATATTGTTACAACAAATTCTTCGTTAGCTAACCATTTATTAGTAAATAAACACACTGCCACGCTAGACAATCTAAATTCATTACATTTGTGTACTAAATCATCTAAATTAAATTATTTGGAAATTTTAGAGATTTATAAAATTATTAACGAACAAAATTTTACTATTCTAAATGATTTTTGTAATTTCAATTGCCCTATTCTAAATTCTTTGTTTGATCTAAATTAATGTTTCGTTTGAGTTACTGGCATGTGGGTTGCATTTCAGTTTGTAGTCAAGTTTGCTTGTTTCTGATTTTTGACTTTGTCAAACTGTTAGTTTCCTTTTAATTTTTGTACTGACGATGGCTAACATGTAGCCGAAAGCGCTTTACTATTGTAAAAATAAAGTGGAAGTTCACTTTAAGAATATCTTCTTTAGAAGAATTTATTTCATCCAGTCGATTAAAATTAATGAGCACTTCTGCTTCAAATCAGTATCAGTGTTTTTAACAAAATAATACAAAATCTAAGTGTCATTAGCAGAAATGACACTCACCATTCTCTACAGCCCATAGGTAGAAGAACTGACGTATACAGACAAAACAATAGAGCTTCCAATATCAAACCCCGCGGTACACCACACTGCACCTAAAATGACTCTGACAAGGCATTTCCAATTTTTATTAACTGTTCTCTGCTTGAAAGATAACTACGAAACACCTTCAGTACATTCGACCCTAGACAAAGGTGATGTAAAATGACCAAAAGTAAGTCATGGTTGAGTTTATCGAATGCTCTAAAGAAATCAAGCGGTACCAAGCTGAACCCTTTACGGAAGAATAATACATACATCTGGGAAATTTAAGAATAAAACATACTACACAATTCATCATAACTTTTACTTTATTAACCAAAAGAGTAATCTTTTTACATATGTCTGTAGCAGATCACTGCAAATTTTATCAACAAAGTGCAAAATTACAAAATAACAATTTCTTCATATTTAATAAATTACAAGGCAAGTTATGTGCATATCTTATGTGTACAAGATACAAAACTTTATGTTTAAGTAATTTACACACAAGCACTTTTCTGATTCGGTAATTATAATAATCAATCATCATCTTATTTAAATAATAATTAATATTAAGATCACAGTCAGAAACTAAGGATAAATGACAATGCCTGAGACGAAAGTATCATGATAAACTTTGAACATAATGATTTTTTTACAGTAAAAATAAGCTCCATATTTTGTTCCAACTATCCATTAATATTGGATGGATACAACTGTGGGCCTGTTGCACAAAGCTCTGGTTAACACATGCTTAATCAACCCACTTTCGTGACCAGTGGAAAAATGTCTAAAAAGGCATTCCATGATAAACGCTTGTCAACCATATGTTAACCACACTTTATGGAATTGGGTTTTCATTTACTGGGGGTCAATATATAGGATAAATAAACTGTGAAGTACTTTAGATCTGAGATTTGCTTTATTGTTCAATTATATAACTAAATAAATAAATAATTTTATAGTATATCACTTTGTGGTATTTCACAGTTTAAGTATTTGAGATCAAGCCATCCTTCATAATGTTGCACAAATTTACTGCAATGCCTTAATGTTAAAGAAGATTTCATGGTCATGAATGATATTAATGATGTATATAATACCAATAAATGTGAATCTTAAAAATGGAATAATTATCAACTTTCTAGGAAACTGCATAAAGTACACACTTTAGTTACTATGCATTTATTTTTTTGGTATAATTTTTGCTTTCATTCCATGTGATACAGTGATTTCTCAAAGTCAAGTTAGAGTTTGATAAGTTATTTAGCTAAATGTATTTGGTTTAACAAAACTTATCAACAAAGCTTTAAATTTTAATGCTTTAGGTTTAAGGTATGAATAAGGGTAGTTTTGAATTTTAATGAACCATAGTACAATTTCCACCAACATAATTTACACATGGTGTTTTTAAATGTGTAATTTTTACCAATTTATTTTACAAATATACTAAGACAATTAAAGTGTGTAGAAGATACTTTAAATACAAGCTGTATTCATGACATTTCTTGCTATTTTACTGGTAATGGTACTTTTGAACATGTAGCATTATTGTAAGAGTATACAAGCCCCAATAACTTGATGAACGGACATTTTTTCCAAAATTACTGTTGAACTGATGATGTTTTTGTAATTATATTCTATCCAAATTTAGCACTTTCTCAATGAAAACATTAAACTTGTGTATTATCAATGACCGATAAAAATGAGTAATCTTTAAAAACCTGTTAAATGACTAAACTAGTTCAAGAAATCTGTTGCTAATTAAGATTCAAAATTTAAGGTGTTGGGTGCTGTAGCTTTTAACTTACCAAACTTGTTGTCATTTTGATGTTCGATATATACGATAAAAGGTGATAATGTCTCTTAAGTTATTAAATATTTTGGTTTTTTAAGCAGCTTGTCTACCTATACCAGTAACTGAAAAATTAATCAGATTTCACTGATTATGCACTACACTAATTTGTAAATTTTGTTAATGTTATATCTTTATACTGAGGTAAATAAAGATAAAAAAAACATAGATTCTTAAAAAAAGCCGCACACAGCCTAATAAGGGCTTTTTCAAGGCTCAAAATATTTATTAAAATTATAGTAGTATGTAGTAGTTTATGTAAAATAAGTTTTTAAGGATGACTAGTGTTTCAGATCATATAAGATTGAACTTCCTTAAATGCATTTTTCAATTTATGTGCCCATTCAGATGCTAATTCAGGATATCTGCATACATTTATTTTAAATATCCACAATGAATATTAAGAATATCTGCAAATTATTAAACTATTCGATACATAAATTCAAAACTTTGCATTATTTCCAGCTCAGTTTGTGTACTAGAGTTTAACTGATAGTACATTGTAAGGATCATACATTTTAGTTGAAATAATATGTATTCTACCTTGTCTAGATAAAGAAATGTCTAAAAATCAGCCTTCTAATAAGCACTTTCACATTCCTTTTTAAATGCCAACACACAACAGCAGATTGCAAAAGTAGACATCACTAAGAAGCAAAATTGTATTTTCTATACCTTTCTAGCACCTGCCTTTGAAAGGTTTAACTCTTGTTTCACATTTGAGATATTTTGTTTAACAACTAATACTTGAGATGAATTTTCTTTACCACGCAAAGAATAAATTGTTCTTCTTAAAAGCATCTTAATAAATCTGTTAGTTTTATTAAGACATACAGAGTGTAGTGTAAAACTGCAAGGCACAAATTCAGGTGTATTCCTTCCATTAATATGTGATAAAAGTTTATTACATGAAATGCCCCACTTCCGGTATAGAGCATGTTAAAAATTGATTATGAAACTCATACTAAATTTGGCCATTAGCAATCACCAATTCTACATAGTTACCATGTATAGATAAACGGATATATTGCATAAAGAAACACCACTCGACCTTCGGTCTCATTCAGGCGATGTTTCATATAATGGAGTATTTTCGATTGTCTTGTTGTATGCTTAATCTATGAATATTTCCCTAATAGCTGAAAACTTTTCTTAGATTTCCATGATAACTAGTTGATTTACATATTACACTATATTGCCACACATTTATTGTATTAAATGTTCAATATTTGCCACCCATTATCTCATTACATATTGTAATATCAACAGGATCAAATCAGGATACTGCTCTGTTGCAGAACATATGTTTAAAATAAAAATAGAGGACAATCCTGCGTGCTCTTGTAGACATATACAAAGTATTGATCACAACTTTTCTGTTGTGCGAATTATCAACCATATGCCTCAGATTTATACTACAATTATGTAAGACAGGCTGGTGGTCCTGTATCTGCTTTTATTGTTTTTGCATGCCCAGCTGTAGGATTGAGTGGAATAGAATCCTAAATAATGTCTACTTCTATATGAAATCCCCATTCCTTTTGCGTATCTTTCTACTTCCCATCCGTTTCAGATAACCCCCTATCTATATCAGAAAAGCTACCTCCCTTTAACAAAACAGAAAGCAAAATTGTAATTAGTTGTGACAAGTTTTAAAGTGCACACACATGTTAGTAATTATCCCTCTTCCGACCATATGTATAACACCAGAAATCGCTCTCTACTAAAATCAGATTTCACAAGATTGAACAGGACTAGAACCAGCACCAGTTATTAATCTGTCAAGCTTTATAACTCACTACCTGATGATTTTAAATCATTTAGCTTTAGTTCCTGCAAATGATGTATAAAGGTTCTGTTAGACAATGTCTTCTACTCAGTAGATGAATTTCTGTCACTAAAAGATAAGGAATAGTTGTATATGTATTTGACGTGTGTAAATTTATGTAATATTAACACAAATAAATATTATTATTATTATTATTATTAAAGTTCGGTTCGGACAGTATCCAAAGGAAGGTATGGCAGACTTCTTCCAACCATATTTGATTATACGCCCTACCGGGAACAGAACTTTTAGTTATATGGGTTGTGGTGGAATGCAGAATTGTAAGATACCAAGAATGTAGAAGAAGAACTACCAATCAAAATGAGTTTACCCGTGCCTTCTATATTTTTAACTCTAATGTGAAATTATTTTTCCTTTGTGCTTGGCTAAGTTAATTATAAAATAGTATAAATGGGAAAACATCTTATGGAAAAGTATTTATAGTGTTCCCAATGTTTGAAATATAGTATAAAAAACTTATTTTCAATCAATAAAAAAAGTGATGCGAAATCAACTGAATGTTGTAGTGATAATCGAAATTATAGAAGTTATATCTGGCACGATACAGGATGTTACTGATGGTACATCAAGATTTCTTATTGGGAACATTTTCCAAGATATTTGCCACAAACATAATAATTGCACGAAAACTGATTGTGCAAAATGCACTAATTAAGTTGAGATCGATTCCACTAACATAGTTAATACAGCAGATACAATGAATATGGAATACATTTAAGTGGTGAAGAGTTTAATGTGCAAAACAATTTACGGGGTAATTACTATACATACAGTAAATATTCAAGAGGTGGTTCCTTCCCTATTTAAGTTTTTGGAAATCCAATTTTTTTCAATATTTGTAATTTTTAATAATAAAACTTCACAAATGCAATGGTCGAGATGACTGACATGATTACATGTAGGTATGGATAGTTTGTAAGTTATGTTTATATTAAAAAAAATTCATTTGAAATTAGGAATACACACATAAATCTGTAACTATACAGTTTTGAATCACCCTGTATAAGTAAAAAATTAGTCATTTTTTAAACTTTACAAAACCGTATAAAAACAGATGAAGCTTAAATTAATGTCAATACAAATACAATGAGATTCAATAGAAAAATTAAAAATTACAAGATCAGTACACGAATCTGTTCGTTTTGTATCTTTTTTTGTTCACCTGTAATATTGATTGTGCACAAATAAGCATTTAACGGCAATTCCCTTTGTAGGTACTACTCTGCCCAAAAACTTTGGTAAATAAACCTACCTTCATTGAAAATGTGCGAAGCGAGCATTTCCATTTTTAATTTCCATTATCAGAGTTTTGTATAGAGCAGCAATGAAGCTCACTAAACAAACTAMTAAAGTTTTTAAAATGCAATCCTGACAAAATTTATTACCTAGTAACACAGACAAAACAAATTAAAAAATTAAAAGCAGCTATTCTTAATCTAAAGGCTTATCCTCTACTGTATCCTCCGCTGAAAGGTCCTGCTTCTTATCTATATCTGTCACAGTTATTTCTGTAGTCTGTACACCGAGAGTGTCACCTTTTGTTTCAGACACTGTTTTTATAACACCATCAACTAATGTGCCGGCAMAGTTCTTTAATTCCTGGTTAATCGGGTTTTGATGCTTTTCTTCTTTTTTGTTTCGTTGCGAAACTGGCAATGGCAACGAAGAAGGGCGGGTTTGCTTTTGGAAAGGAAAAACTTTTGCTCCATCGCCCTACATTAAAATAAACAAATATTAATAAGGGTTTATTCACAAACGTTGGGATACACAATTAGTTCTCAATTAGTTAGTTAGTTATGGTTGCCATTTTCAGTTTTGACTTTTAGAAAACTGTTCCATGCCATTATTTATTAACAACTTGGCAAAAAATGCATATATCAAGTATGACAATTAATTACGCAGAAAAAGTCTTGAACGTGAAAAGTTGCACCACTGGGGACCTGTCAATGTTGAAATGTGAAAATTTAAACGTTTGTCAGTTACTGTTATAATTTTTTTGTAGATTGGTGCAGTTTCTTGTGAATATGAACATCATTAATAAAACAGTACAAGTGCAGCCAGTTGAAGAATGCACCAGTATTCTTTAAAAAAACAATGAATCATCATTAAATTTGTGGTTAAATCTGGAAGAAAAGGTATGCAAATTTTGTCGATATTGAATGTTTTCAAAGGCCTAACCACAAAGAAATCAGCCGTGCATGAGTGGATAGCAGGTTTTAAGGCAGCATAGAAGAATGACAATGCAGGGTGCGGTGAGCACATTATGCTCCTCAATGTAGTATGTTTCTGGCAGCACACCTTCTTGTTAATGAATATTTTAAGTAGTTATAGACAAGTTTGTAAAAAAAAGGTAACATGCCCGATTAAAAAAAAACAACTACTTCATGAAATAGCTGCAACACCAATTCTTACCTGAGGAGTATGTACGGCACTGATATCAGTTTGAGTTGCAATACCATTTTCTTTTAAGTGTTGTGCAACAGGTGTTGTTTGACTAAATATTGTCATGAATTTGATAATATCTTGCATCGAACCTTGTAGTTGTTGAATCTGAAATTAAATATGAAATCCATGGAGACTTTTATGTATCAACAACAGGACACAATTCAGCTCGTTGAGTCATTTGTGTGATTCACAGCGGTCCTGTTATGATGTAATATTTTAATCAAAATTGTCATTAAATGAACAAAAAAGACAATGGTTATTCAAAAATTGTGTTAACTAATATGGCGTTTCAGTGAAACAAAGATGTAAATGCACTATTTGGTGAGAAAAAAAGTGTACATTGTGTCATTTATTTTAAAAAATTTATATTTTTGATGCCGTATGTGTTCTTAGCCTGCTTTTGACATGACTCACTGCACTATAAGATATCTTAAAAAAGCAGCCACTATTATAATACACAGCAATCTTATTGAACCACTAATAAAAAGAAGTTCTCGTAACATTATGATAAGCCTTATTTATTACTAAAGCTTGGGTAATATTTCCAAGCATAAAATGTATTAATATGTGAACTTTTTTTAATGCAGTAAAAATACAAGATCTAGATTTACAATTTTTATGGCTTACCTGAGATTTCAGTACAATGCACGTTTGGGCCAGTTCCTTTACAATTTCTGCATTTTCACTGTTCAAATTTGTCATACTTAGGCCTGCAGATTGCCCATCACCAGATTCTGGCTGCAATGCGGAAACTTTCTTCCATAATGCATTGATGGCTTGCATTTGTAACATCTGGATCTTTCTTTCGCTTTCAACAGCTGCTTTGGTGGATTCCATATCGTCAGCCAGTTTTCTGTCAGATAATAACATGACATATCCAAAAAATATTCCAGTTGTACAAATTTAAAGAGCTAACTACTAGTAAGAGATGTAAATATTTTGAAAAATGTAGTAATATTTTAAGGAAAACCGGTCAATAAGTACATAATGGGAAAATACTTCATTTTACAGATCGTTAGAAGTTGTCACATCAAGATGCTTMCTTTGAAACTATCCAAATATCTGATATAATTTCAGTTTCAAATCTTAGAATGATTTACATCCATACAGTGTTTTTAGTTTTCCATGTAAAACATGTGTATTTATTAATAATTTACCAACAAACAATATTTCTATTCTCTTCTTTCAAAAAAGTACTAGCCTTATTCACTGGACATGGTTGCTTAGTTACAGACCTGTTGATCTCTGAAGAAAAATATAAATTTTGTAATGAATGTAGCAATAGTGCAATGCTAAGGGTGAAGTTTTTGAATGAAGTTCGGAGTTGAGAGTTAAGTTGTACCTACATTAAATTTATTTTGTTTTATTGCACCACCACAATAGGTGTCTACATTTTTAAGTATGTTGAATATGCTAATAATGTTTATGTTATTTTTATAAAATGTTCTGTCAGTTTAATTTTTTTAAATACTTATATTAAATTAACAATACAGTTAGTATGTAAATTTTTAATTTACTTAAGTGTATATACTGGATAAAAACAGCTGTAATTTGTCAATCAGGTACGCTATCGTCATGCAGTAAACAAATCCACTGATGATGGATGGCTAGACAGCCTAATCAGATGGCAGAAGGCCCCTAAGAAAGTTTTTTGGGAGATGAAATACTGATCTGGCATAGGTGGGTTGCGCTGTATGTGTAAACTATTTCTCAAAAAATCGTTCTCAAATTTCATGCTTTATTATCAATAAAGTTTGCAAGAAATAAAGAGTTATATTCTCATTTTATGGACAGACATAGGTGTAAGGATGAACTATGTTGATAATTAGAAAATCTATAATAATTTCATACATTGACTCAATTAAATCTAAGTATAGCAAAAATAAATAAGTAGAGATGGTTTGCACAAAAAAATCTCTTAAAAATGTGCCCTCAAAAACAGAGGATGGAAATAAATATGTAGTGTTTAGTATCAATTTTCTCAGATTTTAATGGAAGATAAAACTATGTAAGAAGAATCTGGGCATTTTATTAGATGCGATACTTATGTGTTAAGTGAAGCTTAAACATATAAATTTCTTACTGTATATACTGGTCAGCTCTTTGTGTCTGTAAAGTTCTGAACATGTCCTGTACTTGTTTGTCCTTGTTCCTTGTGTAATATCCTCTCCACATTTTCTGAATACACACTGCTGCTTGCTCAATTTTATCCTCATTACTGCTTATGCTGCCGTTTTCAGCATCCTTTTGTAATCTGTGTTCTTCGACCTTCATTTGTATCATCTGCAACTTTGCATCACATATCTCGGATTCCGATTCGCTGCTAGCAGACCGTCTCAAAATTGATGACTGCTGAGTTCTTCGCTTTGGTGTGTCCTTGGCAGCACTGTAAGACAAGCTGTCATAGTTGAATATTATTGGCCAGCATATGTTATGAAAAAGTATTGCCAGCTTTGACTGGGGTTGGAACCTGGGACCTTTTGATTTAGTCAAACATGCTAACCACTGCATTATCAAAGACCCATTCAAAAAAGTGGCATATATACTATGAAGTTTACTACATGTTAATGTAACACTTCTAAACGCCATCTGGTGCTTTGCAGCTGAACTGCTCGTAGCTCAGTATTTTAGTTACCACCCCATTCGCTCATGCCATGTAGTTTAATTATGGAAATATTGCCAAACAGTAAAACATTATGTCGTTTGCATTTCAATAAGTAATCAATCAGGTGCGCTGATTTTTTACCACCACAAATTCTTAAAATAATAAACAATTTTTCTAAGACTATAACCGTTAATACAAATTTGATTAACAGCAGATACTTTTTATTAAATTAAATAAAAAATAAGAAGTGATTCAACAATTTTATCTACTTAATTATAAACAGCACTGCTTTTGTCTTAAACTACTCATACATAATATATTCCACTTAGTGACGAACAATAGCTCAAATCTTGTCCGTAATCAACCTTTATCAAGCCTTATGAATTTCAAGTATTCTAAAAAGGTATAAAATTTTTGAAGATTCTTACAAATGCCAAGGAGTTTAAAATTAATTGCCGACTTAGTTGCAGGACTTTTATCTTGATATTCTCCTTATAATATTTTATGTTTACATGTAATTTCTGCTGTTTTTTTACAATTGTTGACACTGTTACCTGTCCATGATTATCTTAAAATAATATTTTAGAAGAGTTTTCTTCAAGCCATTTTAAGGAAGGACATCTTATATATTTTTTATTTAAGTCCTTTGATAACAGTAAATCTCAATACACTGTTAAATTTTAGTTATCCATAGGCTATTTTGCAATGATATGTTTTTTTTTCAACTTATACTTTTGAAGGGTACAAATTTGATACCCCCTCTTATTTATTTCAGAAGTTTTTTCCATATTTGCTAATTTTATTTCCATGTTTTTAATACGTTATTAGTTATTTAATTTTAAAACTTTATTCAGTCTCAATTTTTTTGTAAGCGCAATAGATTGGAAGCAGAAAAATAATATTAGTTCTCAATTTTAACCCACGGTTATTAAGAAAAGTAGTAGACAGCAGTCATTTCTGGCATTGGTTTATCAGCAAATTCACCTTTAGGCCTGCTACTAAAAGTTTTTAGTGTAACTATATGTTGTGTTAAGCTTATTTTTTCACACTCTTATTTTCTTCTGTATACCAAATGGTTTGTGAACAAAAAAATAAATTAGAAATCATTGCCGCTAATATTATTTTTGTCGCCAACGGTTATGAAAAATGTAGTAGCTAGTGTCAATTTTAATTGTGTGTTTTGTAAACAAAAGATTACGACATAATGAAAAATGTGGTAAATGAGGTATCTACTAGGTTTTTTCAGTAACCATTGGCAACAAATAATTTTAATATGGCAAGGAAAAAGAATTTGAACGTGAGAGTGAAAAAAGTTTTTGAATAAAATTAGTTAAGGTAGCTAAGGTAATAATTTCTATCTTTCATAAACATGAAAATAGGGATACCATATAAAAAACTTTGATTTACTGATAGTGTGTAGCAGAATTCAAATCTTCAGGAAGAAATAAACTAGATTTTTAGACTATTTCGAGACTTAAAAACTGAAGATAGAGGAATCAAATCGAACAATGTAATAAGAAGATCCCTTAAAATTGCTTGTAGAACACCCTCATTAAAATATTCTAACATCATTATGGTACACAATGTATAGATGCTTATAGCATTGGTAGAAGTCTGTCCTGCTGTAATATCTCAATAAAGAAGAGCAAGAATTTGAGTCAATTTGTAGTTTATTTGTTTAAAAATAGAACTGTCCAGCATGTAAGGTAGGGAAATTCAAACATTCCCAAGGTTAAATTCAAATTGATTTTGCTAATTTTACACCCTTAAAACAGTTGTTCTCAATGGTTTAAAGTGGGTGCAGCTACAATTAAAAACAGAATTAGTTTTTTCCTTAAAGTTGTACTAACCATTTTAGACTAATCATTTGAATGGTGCTATAAACAATTTGTATTTGCATTTTAAAAAACTATAATTTCGCCCCATAGTATTTGAACCATCCTGAATAATATGGTAAGTGAAATATTTGTGAACATTATTTCCAAAGTAATATAAGACTAGAGAGCCATGTGTTGTTTTCTACCCAATTATATTCCTTTCTTTAGTCGTAACCAAGACAATTCTGAAACATTAAAAAAAGCTTTTATGTGTTTACGCAACTATTTAATTTTGAAATTGAATTCATAATCCTGTAAGCATGTAGATTCAGGCGCAAACCTTGCCTGTGGCATCATTTTTTTTATACATAGCATAAACGGGTATCCAAAATATTTTCCATTGCAGTCGAAGTAAATATAAAAAAAGACTACACCATAAGCCACTCAGTTATCAATCTTGAGTACAATCGGCTTCACGGATTAGACGACCAGGTCAGGACTTGTGGTGTGAGCACCTCATTGTCCGTTAATCCAACTGTACTGCCAGCTGGCGAAATATAATAAAAAAAAACAACTAACAGCTAAATGAACTTTCATTTAGCTGTTAGTTTCTCTTAAATATTTCAAAATCTGTTTTCTACTTTCCAAAAAGGAGTACAACTCAGTAGAAGAGAAGACAGTATATGGTTCTCTGGTCTAAATACATTGTGAAAATGTTACCAAGAAATAATATTCACAAACATTGATTATCATTATTCACTTGCCATGACCACATGGTAATGATATAGGTGTGTCATAATTTAAAATGTGAAGGAATAAAAAAATAAATGAGTGCACCAAAGGAATCTACTTTTAAAAGAGCTTATATATATCTTTTTACAGTTGGAAATAAGATATATAAAACTTGATTATCAGAACTGAACCGGAAACTGGAAAAACAGTTCCCTTTGCCGAAACAAAACCAGAATCAAGCCAATATATATTTTAACTGAACCAGAACAATAATTGAAAGGATGAACATAACAATTAGAAGTCTTGCTATATACTATAACAGATTTTAAATTCCACACCCGCAAAATTCTGTTATACTTTAATCTTACCTTGTATTAGAATTCATTTGCTTCCTCTGCCTCGGAGGTGTAGGACTGCTACAGTTTTTCTTATTATCATTCAGGAGAGCGTTTTTTGGTTTTGAAGCAACAGCACGACTGTTCATCTTGGGTGACTTCACGTTTTGCATGGGTTTGACTACGTTTTTGTTAACAGGTGTTGGTATGGTGGAGGGTGTGCTTACCCTTGCAACCAGAGGTGAGGGGCGATAGTCGGGACTCATTAGAGATTCAGGAACAGGAACCAACTTTGATAAGGCTTGCAATGGACTGTTCACTGTCTCTGGATCTAAATAACAAAAATAAGACATGAACTGAGAATATACATGAGCAAATTATGAGAAATATTCATACTCAGAATTTATGACAAAAGAATCGAAAAACATGTTAAGAAATTTAGTATGACTAAATTAAAAAAAGGGACACTCTATTAATAATTGATATATTTCTTGGTCTACACCAAAGCATTATTAAGTATTAATTAAGTATTATTCAAAAGTGAGGAAAAAATTAATCATATCACAATGATAAAGGGGTTTATAATAAAATACCCTGTAGCTCTACTCATATAAAAAATTTTGAAAAATGCATGCTCAATGTAAAAGTTGTAAGAAATCAACTCTGCATAGTCTGAAACAAATGTTAATTACTACAAGTATATCATAACTCATTTTCTTTAGCTATAGTTTTTTAATGTTATCCGTCGAAAATTTGCTTGTCATAACTTCGGAGCAATACATAACCCCACTTGTGAGCTATATCATATTTCAAAAACAACTGAATGTATAAGTTAACTGAAAATGAGAAAAATTCCATCAAATAATAAAAAATCAACTTGTCTGGGTGTTTTCAAAACTCATTATTATGTACTTTCTTTTATGGAATTGTTTCCATGCTTTTGATGCACACTGAAATACATGCAAATCAGCATTTATCTTATTTACGAGAGTGATTGCTTATGTTATAAGAAAAAAAAATCTTTGTTAAAGAATAGAACTTCCAAAAAATGTCTGAAACAAGTTTGTTATGTATCCAGTAATTTTTGTGTCCATACAATGTTTGTCTAGCTGTAAGCGCATCATTTCGGCGCCAGTTCACATGTATTGTAGGCGGGAAACAGCAGTCTTTAAGGGAACCTCGAGATAGGCTGTCTTGGGTTGGTGTTCTCGCAAGTACAATCAACCGATACAATTTTTTTTTCTCTTATACAGTAGAGTCTCGATTATCCAAGTCTCAGTTATCCGAGATCCGGCTTATCTGAGCCCAAGTTCAAATTAGATTTGTCCGCATTATCCGAGCTGTCATCGGAATGAAACCGTGTTATCCGTGTTCACGAACGCAGAATAACAGAATTCTGTTCGAGCTAGCGCACTCACATACGCAATCAATTATTTTTCCAAGGTAACCTGTATGTGTTTGCATCTCGCAGTCGTGCCGTCTTATAATGGCAACGAAAGAAAGAGGTAAAAGAAAACACGTAGTTGTGTCCCTTCAAGTTAAAAGCTGTTCATAGGTCAGACAACTGTAAACTGATTAAGACGGTGGAGGTTTGTTCTTGAAGAGATGGTGAGACTTAGCCGCAAGTAAAACGCGAATTGATATCTATTACTTCCACATCCAACGGATGGGAAGTATTGTATCGCGAAAAAAATTTTCAAAAATTTTTATTTGCTCATGGTCGAACACGCAAAAAAACAAAATTTGAGCAAAAAAAATTTGTCTGTGTCTGTGTGTCTGTGGTATTGTTTGTGGATACGATAACTTTCGAACGACTTAATATATGAACTTGAAATTTGGCAAACGTATAAATCTCAACTACCCAAAGCGACCTATTGTTTGTGGGGTAAGTAGAGTATCGGGAAGGGGGCGAAATTGGGAGGTAACTACCCTTTTTGCAAATTTTTATTATTTTATATTTTTTTCGTTTTAGTATGTGATTAGTAGTATAACTGTGAGTATTATTAGTTCTTATAAATTTTCGGTACAGCAAACTGTTTAGAAGATATTAGCAAAAAAGCGTCACTTAAAGAAAAAGGTTTTTCTTAAATATCTCCGAATATATTTAATATATTCAAAGAATGAAAATGCCATCAGATAGGAAATAAAATTTCTCAGAAAAAGTGTCTTAGAAAATTTATCCAAATTTTGACATTTTCGAAATATTTCCAAAAAACCTATTTTGGACCCTGCTCGTACGATTTTTTTAAATTTTGGTGTTATATAGAAAATCAAATTCCTGATCAGTAAGTGCTCTTATAATTTTTCTGTTAAGTTAATAATTTTCGAGTTATTTGGAAAAAAAAACGATTTTAAAAATTTATATATTTTTGCTAATATCACGAGGACTGTTTGTCTTAAAAAAAAAATGTGTAAAGAGAAAAAATGCTCAAAACCTGATTACTAATCGTATAGTATCAGAAATAAAAATGTAAATATCATTTTGACAATTAGATGTGGACGTAATGATTCAATTTGCAGCGGTTTTTTTCATTGCTGTAGTACAAATGTAGTTATTTGTAGTATCTACCTGTAAACATTTAAGTTTTAACAAATAGTTTTGTGCCGTTTACTATGTGAAAAGCAACTCTTACGACATTAAAAAATATATATTTAGGTAATCTGCGTTATCCAAGTTTGTCTCTAACCGAGGTTACGAACAACATGCTAAGTGATAAATTTTAAACTGAGCGAATAGAAAGGAACTACCTACTAGATATACATGAACTAATTGACAAAAGAAAAACTACAAAATTGTTTACCAAATATCATCAATTTCATAATTTCCATTATCCCTACATATTAAAGTTATTCAGTATTTCTAGAAATGTTTATAGCTTCTTTTATTAGATGTTTGCAATAATATTTTTCTGTGTAAAATTTATGTCTTGTGAAAATAAATCATGTATTTCATTGTTTTAAATGGGTCCCTACTTTTTGTCTGGCCGCCTAAATATCCCCAACCCCTACATAATACTAGGCGCAGTTCCAGTCTGTCTTTCATCCTTACGATTTGGTTCAGCTAGGACGTGTTGCTTGAATCAAGTGTGCCATATTCTATAATCATGTTCTGAAAATGCCCTTTATAAGAGCAGGTGAAACGTCGACCCTATTTCATAAACCGATGCCCTCTATCCCAAAAAGGCCAAGATTTGTTCAAACTGGTCGCGAAAGCTTACGTTCCCAAACAAAATTTTAACAAAATTTTTATATGTATAGTATATGTATAAATAAGTAATAAAAAGTGTTTTCCTTTGAAAAAAATAGCTATTTTTATTATCTAGTGGACATAAATGTTGAAACATTTTTTTATTATCAACTGATTAAACAAACAAAAGGGCATACAAGATCCATAACAAGAATTATAATGCGAGCAACACCATGCCATGTATTGGCAATTAACAGCGTCTCTGTGGGGAACCTGTAATCTGAATGGTAGCCCATTTTTTCCATTTAAAAACTGACAGAGGTCTCCAACGATAGTATTTGCAAAGAGTACAGTTCTCAAGCACATGTTGTCTGCATCAGAAAAATTTGCGGTCTGTTTCGGCTTATAACGCCTCGTCAGCACAGCAATAGTCCCAACATAGCCAACATGGTGCAGATTTTATTATTAAGCCCCTTTACATTTAAAGTAACAAAAAATAAATATTCACCACTATTATAGCTACAGCTTTGACATAAATCCATTAATTGTCTAAAATAGAGGCATATTTGTCCAAACCTTTGTAAATTTATGAATCAAATCGTGTTTGGCAAGGAAATAATTTGGTACATATTCATCTTTCCACTTTTTCCAAATTTCCAAAGATGTGGAGGCCAGTCTAAATCTCTAATATAGTTATGCCTAAACTAAGTTTGCACATCTTATTTTTGTGTAAAAAAATTGAACCGCAGGGGCATTGGCCATTTTGCTAAAGGAGAAATCTCATTTGCCATAATATTTTTATATCAAAGCCTGTCTATTAGAGCATCAGTAAAGTGTATAAGGCCAATTTCATTAGAGTACAGGCAACCCATAAACTAACAGTACTTTTTCTGCATGATTTATTGTGTTACATACTTGGGATTGAAGCCCTGGTTTACACATCTTCTAACTCATCTTGTACCATTTGAATTAAAAATATTGAAGCAAGCAAGAACTGTTTATATTTCAGCTTCAATCTGAGAAGATAAATTATCCAAATATTTAATGTCTTTCCACTTTATTGTTTTTATGTATTATTCACTGGATATTTACATAATTTATTTTATATTAAAACTCCACATAGATGGTTCAGTTCCCCATTTTGATCTGAGAATTTGACTTCCACAGGTCGTTTTGAGAAATGCACTTTCTCCACCTGTATATGGAGATGCATTTTTTTGTCCATCTGACTAGTACACAAATTCCCGTTTTCCTTTTCCAGACATGCTTCTTTAAAGCAGGGTTGACAAATTATTAATGAAAAAACAATTTTTTTGTGCTTTTTACTGTAGGATTAGGCTTGCTAATTTTAACATTATATAAAAAATTTTCAATGTGTTGCAATAATTTTGTCTCATATTGCACAAATATGTAAGAACACCAATTTGTGTTCATGTATTTGTCATAATTAAACTGTAAAATGACTCATATAACAGTAAAAATATAAAAAAAAGATGTGCTTAGTTTTGTCTTGTAACACTTACCATCTAAACATCTTTCCACCAACCCACTATTTGTGTTATCTCTTACTCCATCAACTGAAGACAGTTTGGAATTAATAGTTTCACTGAGCATGCTTGGATCTAAACTCTGGGACATCAGTGGAGAGCTGTCAATGATATTCGACGATCCATAGAAACTGGAAGTCATGTGTTCTGGTGATTTTGATTTACTACTCTGTCTCGATGCTGAAAAAGCTAGTGTTTAATAAAACATTGTCAACAATCTTGAACTCAACATACAGTTCAGTCGAKAAGAATTTCTTGCACCATGAAACTTTTTSTTGCTTAATGGAGAAGGCGTAGGTGTTTCAGCTGCAAGTTAAATGGTTTATAAAAGATATGATATACATATGTATTCAAAAAGTGGATTTACAGTTACATCATGGTCGAAAGATATTAAGAGAAAGCATTTATAAGCAGTTAGTATGGGGAAGTTCATGTAGGCATGGCTGCTATAGTTACAATTGTACTGTAAGTCTGAAAATTAAACATTTATTTCTGAGAGGATTGTCACATAATAAAATGCTTGCTGGCTGGTATAATAAAAATTGAGTACTCAGTGTCCTTCAGTGGCGGCTCCTCAGGGTAGGCAAGGCCGCCTACCTTGCAATTTTAATCAACAATGCCATAAAAAATAAATAATAATTAGCTGGAAATTTATAATTTTTTAATGCAATTTGTTTTTATACCTACCAATGTTTAATTAATATTTCATCTCAAGTTTACCCATACCGCTCAAAAATTACGAACCGCGTTATTACGGGGAACGTTTAAATTGGGAATAGGCGACATAACTTGACTAACTGAAATTCATTTGTATTTGTGTTTACGTCCTTTAGAAACTGCACCGTTAACTACTGCAGTTGACGGTTAACGTAGTAAAATCTTCGGGCATATAGATGCGTCTCAGGTGGAATGATCGGTCACCTACGACAAACTTTGTATGGACTTGGGCTATTCGCATTGCGAAAGAGGGCGATAGAGGTTTCAAATGACATCGGTAGATGGCAGCAACTTGCAAGTGTAAGATTTTTACATTTTTTATCGTCTTATTCAAAATGTCACATCATAATTATCATGCAATAGGAAGACGTGACATAGGAATATGTTAATAAACTTTCATTATGCTCTGAACAGTTACAACACGGATAAGATTAGGTGCTCTATTATTTAAATTAAGTACTGTTTCACAAGTTTTGTTTACTTTTTTAGAGTTTTTGAGCTTATTATAGTTTGAGTTTTGCTAAATTTTTTGTTTAACATTCGATTTGGAGAAATTTAAGGTCACTTAGAGCAGAAAACGAATAAATGTGCGGTGGTATACGAATAAAAATAAATGATTGGCATGACATTAAAATACACATATTCCAAGATCGAGGACAATAATTATAATTGCTTATACTATATACGAGTATAAGGTGTCGCCTACCCTCACGAGCCGCCACTGGTGTCCTTAATATACCTACTACTATTAATAAGTGGGGAGTGGCATTTAAGAATTCCAAGTATGTTTTTAGGCATTACAGATACATAGTTGTTTAAAAAACGGAACTGAAAATTATGCATTACATGAAGTAGCCCATAAATATTATTTTAAAAACTTGAACTTGTACGTAACATATGATGCTAATTTCAGCAATATACCGAGTGTTTCGATGAAAACAAGCCACCCTCAATAATTCCTGTGGGAAACAAATTCAAATAAAATTCTGAAACAGGTTAATTTTATTTTGAATCTTGTGATGCAATAGTCGAAGATGTCAGAATAACGCTCTGCCTCTGGCAGTTCTCGCCCTTAATTTTTTAGTAGAGAAGGGTTGCATGATTATTCATTGTGAAGGTCTTTCAGAGTTCTTTTTAAAAACATGTAGGAAAGAAACAATCAATTTTAATAATAAAAGTAATATTTGTATAAGGAAATGTTAATTCATTTTAAACAGAAATTTTCTATCTCCTTAAAAGTTCAAAATAATTCAATAGTTTTTTTTAAACTGAAAGAGCTGGTCTTCAACTTTTTATAGATTTTTTTAATAGTTGTAGTATAAACATGCTCACTCTTAACTCAACAAGTATGACCCTGAACGAGTTATGACACCGGGCAGCATGTCCCATTACACTTATAAGAAGTTTAATATGGTAATGTAAGAGTAATAAAACCGAGTTTTGGTTTGGTGTACCGTACAAACAATGTCAGCATACGTAAAGCTAAAATATAGTGAAAATACCTTGTTCTCTCAGTTGTTGCTGGTGGTGCTGCGCTTTACTTAGAATCAATCTCAATTTACGATCTTCTTCTGTTTCTAACGCCTCTCCAGTTAAAGGACAAACTGTGGCTAAATACTGGGTTAGTTCTTGTTGGTCACCCACTCGAAAATGTCTACCACGGCCTTGCGAATACAACCATTCGGCACGTAAACTGCAGAAAAAAAAATCTGAGTTAAATTATCTTTTATACAAGTAAAATGACTTAATTTAAACTGTACAAATATAAAAATGTACATAACAATATTTAAATCGGCCAAGACCCATATATGTCCTAAATGAATGAAACATTGCCATACTATTTTTAGACATTTAAAGGCATATGCTTACCTTTCAATGGGGTCGACAACATAACCATCTATAACCCGTACATTCAAGCACCAGTTTATGACAAATGGACGGTAATCGAAGCCACTATTAATTGTATTAAGGAAAAATCATTAGTGAAAAAACATGAATGGTAAACAATAAGTGTTAGTCCCAGCTTTAAAATTTTACGTCATAGATTCTAGGTTTTCATTAAGACAAAGTATAAGAAAAGTAAAAGATAATGCAAATTTTAATCCCTTACGATAAAACATGCAGGTCAGGTCAATTATTGATTTGCCGAAAACTAACACAACGAACTCTACAACACATACCTATTTCATTTAATATTTTAGCAACAACCTAAAAACAGATATCTGTGACAGGCTAACAAAAGGTATGGAGATAAATTTAAAATGGTATCGTAAACTTCTAACAGTTGCTATCAACCTTTTACGTTGACATGTTGTTTTTTGGGCTGCTTCCCACGTTGCTTGTTTGGTCTTGATATTTTGGCACTCATGTCGGTGTCTTCCTCAGAAGTAGCTCTGAAACTGGGAAGCAGCCCGGAAAACAACATGTCATCGACAAGAACGACAGAAGCCTTCAAACCAACCTTTTATGTTTTTGTACATTGCCATTTCACATAATATTTTATAATAAGCACTCCCAAAATAAACCACACATATACTAAGTAGCATTTTGGTTGCATACTGAAAATTACGTGCATCACTTATAAAGAAAGTTTCTGCATGAAATTGAATAAATTATGAATAATACTTATTCTTAAAAAAAATCTAAAACCATACTAAATTACATTTTGTCAAACAATAATGTATACCATATAAGAAAAAGCCAAATAACAGTAAAAAGAACCTTCTTTACTTAATGGAATCGAAAATATTATTTATGAATCTAAAACCAAAACACCAGTGGAAGATCAGTCCTGTCTAGTATACAAAATACCATGTGGCAATTGCCATTTAAGCTACATTGGACAAACTAAGCAAAAATTGGACAAGAGGATCCAACGACATCGTGATGATTTTGTCATCTGAAAACAAATTAAAAACTACACTGTCCCTACATGAGAAAAAGAAATTCATCACGGAAATGGTACACATTTACACGAATCCGACAGTAAATATCAGAGAAGATACGACAAACCTTAGTAAAATATATAGGGTCCGCCTACTAAAACTACCCAAGATCCTTTTTCTTTATTTTTTTAGGTACAACCTTAAATTATATATCAAATTGTAGGTCTTTTCTGGTTTTCTACATCACGCACTAGCCTCATCGCAGGGTTTCGTTTTCAAGACTCTCTCTCTATATAACGAACTTTGTACTTGATTTATTTAAAAGTACCTCAAAATTTTAGGGTTTTGTGTGCGGTGATGGGTTTGTAGGCATAATTTGATCCGTAATCAGCTTCACTTAAAAAATTATGACCAGCCCTATTAACAAATATGGCGGKGAMGAGTTTATATCGTTTTTCACTAAGAAAGAGTAAAAATTAGGCATACATGACASAAAWTGAAGAAGACAAAAGTCGGCATTCAACTATGAAGAAATATTTATTATACGGGGTAAGATAAAAAAATATTTACATAAATTAACTKTATTTGCAAAATATGGKGATCTGCAAAAAAAATTTTTTGGACACCCACTATGCTATTTTTAAAGAGTTTAAAAAGACCTACAATATAACATATAACTCAAGGTTGTACCTAAAAAAGTAAAGAAAATATGAGCCTGGGGAGTTTTAGGTGGCGGACCCTGTATAGGCCTGTTACAAAAAACTGGGGGAGACCGCAAAACACAAGCACCACGCTAGAAAAGTGTTTTAGTTGTCGTAGTCCTGTTTGTTTTTGTTTTACAAGTTTTTAAACTAACTGACATGTGAGGTCAGGTTTCTTTGTTTTGATTCCGTTCCTAGAACCTCTTGCAAACATAGTATTATCAAAATTACTAGAAGTTTGAACAAAATGGTGCTGCCTTATGTCTTCGGTACACTACACAAATGATTATTTAAATATCTAAATAAGGTAAGAGACTTTGGGAGAAATGCTTAGAAATCAACCAACCTACATAATTTTAGGCTTGATAAAGTGATAATAAATCACGAAACGTTATGAGCAGATTACACCGTGTTTGATTTAAAAGTCCAACACCCAAAAAAAATAGTTATATAATGTATTAGTAAAAATGTGGACGATAGAAGTACAAATCATTGAAAACATAATCATGAAAATATGGAACAACACTGTGCAAGATCAGATTAGACGGATGGTTTCAAGTACGAGCAAACGATGTGAACCTGTTATTAGAAGTGGAGGCAGCAATATGAGATATTAATTTTCTGTTTTTATTTGTTCCTTTTACTGATCTTTCTTGTTCTTATCACTTTTCTTGTTACCTATACTGTACTTGTTGTTGTAGTGCTCTTAAGTTATATTTTTTGTTGTACAGTTCTTAAATTTTCATAAATAACCGGCACACTTTAAAACTGTGTATCTCCATTATGCAGAAGTAGTTGGTGCATCCCTTGGAGAGTTGCAAATTTTGAGGAAGAAAAGCACACACACTGAATATTATATATCATTGCTGAGAAGTGAAGCTACAAATGAAACCAAAGATCATGTAAATTACATTAGCCGTTCGAGAGAAAATGCATTTTGAAATTGTAGTCAATTCTTAGTGGTGCATTAATTTTGATACATAGTGTATGATGAATAAAAACTAAATTGCAATTCACCACAAATTTTTAAGCAAACCTTGGCTGACAGCAACTTCAAGACCATCACACATGAAACAGTCCTCTTTGCCAATACACACAACATTCTGTAAAGGATACATAGCACCTCCACTCATACAAACACAGGGGTTATTCGCTAAGGATATACTTTGTAATTCGGTCAGGTGCACAAGCTGCGAGATTTCATTTAAATCACTAATGCTGTTGTTAGCTAACGTTAGTGTAATTAAGCTGGTAGGCAGAAATCGCTCACATTGCCGAAGGTGACTTATTTTGTTATTGTGTAGAAAAAGCTCCTAAAAGCCCAAGAAAGTTAAGCTAAATTATTTACATCTTACACAAATAGTTACCTTCAAGCTTTTAAGATACGAAACATCCGTCACATGTGTAATGCTGTTTTCCGATAAATCTAAATGTTCCAGATTGATGTTTGTATTTAAATGCTCTATTGTCTAAAATAAGAGCCATTTAGTAACATATGTAGTGGTTGCCCACATACAAAATAACAGGTATATTTAAAGCAGTTTATTTAAAACATAAATAACAGAACTAAAGTACTGACGTATGGAGTTTTTTTTCTAAGCATACATCTTTCATTAAAATTAAAGAACACCAGAGCGTCGGTGTTTTTTCAGTGTTATGGAATATTCAAGATGTTTTGCTTTTGTACAGCATCTAATGGACAATAACAATTCTGTTTTTGTCAAACTATTAAAAATTTGTTTATTACAATTTCAATTGGCTATTAAAAAAAAAGACAAAATTTCTGTCAGTGTGTATATGGGCAACTTATGATTTATAAATAAGTGATATGGTACCTTAATATTATTTCCAGCAAGGCATAAATGTTTTAAATGGACAAGTTCCTTCAACCCTTCTATCGTTAGTATCCCATTATGTGCCAAATTTAACGTGTGCAGCAAATGTAACCGACACACTCCGTACATGCGTAGCAACTGATTGCGAACTGCCGACAACTACAATGAAATGCAAGTAGTACAAAATGAAATTGAAAGCAAAAGCAAAGCAAACCTTCTGAACTTTTGTAAATGAGTCGATGTTATCAAGCCTTTGTAGTTCATTATCATCTAGTATTAAGACAGACACATGTGATTCTTGCTGTGTGGGTTTCGTTAGTTTCTTAATTTTCCTGCCAGATAGATCTAAGGCATCTACAGTATTTTCTAAAATAGCAGAAAGCAGCGCTTCTGAATATTACTTGCCGTAATACTGCAGTATAGTTAGATAATTACCCATTGTTCACGCAACGCCATAAMTATTGTAGAAAGAACCAATAAATGTATTACTTATTCATGAAGTTCAATAGACACAGTACTACATGAACCACGAGATCACGGCACTAAAAAAGTTATCAAAATCAAATAACACTGTTGTATACAACTCGAACATTGACAAATTGAACATTTTGATTTTTGACATTTTGTTACTAACTTCCGCTACGTTGTTGACAGATAGAGGATAGACGATAGATGTATCTTGGTATTCCTACACTGATCTCTAAATTCCTATGTAGTATGGACATAGAAAAGTATAGACAATGGAGTATATTAACTGGCAACTGAATTTAAGTTTAGGAAGTGTCTACCCGACCGTCGGACGGTTAAATGCCGCTAGTTATTTGTCCGGCCGGCGCGGCGCGGCGTGCGGAACGTACGCAATACGAAAATGCAATTTTCAAAATAAAGTCTTCACATTCACACATGGTATAAGTGAAAAATGGAGATCAAGGAGCTGGCACACCAAATAATAATATAAAAAATTTTCAACGTAAGCATTTTCAAAATTTTGACGCTAACAAAAACAACCTAAATTTTGATAATACGTGATTGAGAAAGCTGCTAAGCTGCAGATGCGACTGACGAGTGACGAAATAGTTTCACCAAACGAAACTGATTTGAACAACATTAAAATTCCATCGGTTTAGAGAGGGGCCGACCTTGTGGCAGTGATCGTACCACCATTTATCTACCATCTAAAAGGAAAATGAACAGACATGAGGTTGTACCTTTTAGCAAACTAAAAAACAGGACAGAATAGGTATAATCATGAAGTTGATTGTTAAATTACGAGAAGATATTTACAAAACTAAAATTCTCAACAAATGTGACATAAAGGATGTTATATGGATGTTAAAATTACGGAAATAAATGTATAGGTATGTAATGTAATGTAATTAAATAAAAACAAATAAATAGGTACCTATGTTTTGTCTAAAAATGGAACATGGGTTTGTTCACAGTTATACACAGTGAAAGTTATTTACTGCCTGAATTGACTTTATATGAACATGTATGATATTTTTAATGGGTTTTGCAGGCATATGAAGAATTGAAGAAATGAAAAAGTATTGCCAGCCGAGATTTGAACTCGGGCCTTTTGAGCACTAGTCAAGCGCTCTACCCACTGAGCTACCAAGGCCCCTTTCAGAATCGAGGTCAAAGCGGCATATATTCATCAAAGTTATGTAATGCTGCTGAACGCCATCAACTGTAAATGCGCTGGGGGCAACACAGGAGGGTTATTAAATCATAAAATAATCATACAAGAACATCACTAAATTATATAATAACTGAAGAAGCATTGAAACATCTTCATAAGCTTGACAGAAATAATATGTTTGTATTAGGTATTTATTGTGACCTACAGCCCAATTTTAATTTTCCACATAACATTACCTAAATTAAGTAGCTTATGATTAACCATTAACATTTATTTAAATGTCCTCGTCAGCAGAGAAATTTTCATTTCGCTTGAGCTTATTGCTCTAACTCATACCTATTTGGTGTAACTGGAATTGTGAATAAAATTATGCATTATTTAGCTGTACAAACATACTAGGTAGTTCCGTGGTAAAAATATACGTCCGTATACTTACTTTTATTGTATGTATTCCTTTTAGAAATTCAATCAGAAACAAACAATTTGATAAATTATTAGCCTATTCTAACACGATATCACTCAAATAATTTAATCGCGCGCCACTTTTGTTTTCGATTAAGCGAGACTTAATGACGTTGCCAGGTGTATTTTGCAGTGCACCCGAAGTTACTTAAAATTGGGAAGAGAAACAGGTTGATGTCAAAGCCGATGTTAAGGAGCTGCAGTGGTTTTACCTAACAACTTAAAATCGACTTTAAAATAGAGAAAAGAAACCGGCCCAATGCATTCAAATTAGTACGGCATCCACTTATGCTTTATGGAAACAGTTACTTCGTTATAGCAGATCGGAAGCGAAGACGCCCATTAGAAGGCACAATTGGTCAAACTAACAATATTAGAGACCATACAATCACTTTAATACGGCATCCCCTAATGCATTCTGGAAACAGTTGCTTCACTATAGCAGATCGGAAGCGAAGAAAACAATTAAAATACACAATTGGTCAAACTAGCAATATTAGAGAATATGCAGTCAGTTTAATACGGCATCCTCTTATGCATTCTGGAAACAGTTGTTTCATTATAGCAAATCGGAAGCGAAGACGACTATTAAAAGGAACAATTGGTCAAACTAACTATATTAGAGTCAAAGCATTTATTTTAATACGGCATTCTCATATGCTTTCTGGTAACAGTTGCTTCATTATAGTAAATCGTAAGCGAAGACGTCCATTAAAAGACAATTAGTCAAACTAACAATATTAGAGACGATGCATTCATTTTAAAACGGCATCCTATCATGGATTCTGGAAACAGTTGATTCATTACAGCAAACTGGAAGCGAAGACGGCCATTAAAACCCACAATTGGTCAAACTAATAATATTAGAGACAATGTATTGACTTTAATACCGCATCCTCTTATACTTTCTGGAAATCGTTGCCTCATTATAGCAGATCAGAAGGGAAGACGACCATTAAAAGATACAATTGGTCAAACTAACAATATTACAGACAATGCATTCACTTTAGTACGGCATCCTCTTATGCCTTCTATAAATGTTTGCGTCATTATAGCATATTGGAAGCGAAGACGACCATTAAAGGCCACAATTGGTCAATCTAACATTATTAGAAGCGATGCATTCACTTTAATACGGCATCCTTTTATCCATTCTGGAAACAGTTGCTTCATTATAGCATATCCGAAGCGAAGACGACCATTAAAAGGCACAATTCATCAAACTAACAATATTAGAGACAATGCATTCACTTAAATACGGCATCCTCTTATGCTTTCTGGAAATAGTTGCGTCATTCTAGCAGATGGGAAACCAAGACGACCATTAAAGGCCACAATTGGTCAAACTAACAATATTAGAAACGATGCATTCATTTTAAAACGGCATCCTTTTATTCATTTAGGAAACAGTTGATTCGTTATAGCATATCGGAAGCGAAGACGACCATTAAAAGGCACAATTGATCAAACTAACAATATTAGAGACAATGCATTCACTTAAATACGGCATCCTCTTATGCTTTCTGTAAATAGTTGCGTCATTCTAGCAGATAGGAAGCGAAGACGACCATTAAAGGCCACAATTGGTCAAACTAACAATACTAGAAACGATGCATTCACTTTAGTACGGCATCCGCTTATGCATTCTGGAAAAAGTTGCTTGATTATAGCATATAGGAAGCGAAGACGACCATTAAAAGGCACAATTGGTTAAACTAACAATATTGGAGACGATGCATTCATTTTAATACGGCATCATCTTACGCTTTCTGGTAACAGTTGCTTCATTATAGCAGATCGGAAGCGAAGAAAAGATTTAAAATACACAATTGGACAAACTAACTATATTAGAGACAAAGCATTCATTTTAATACGGCATTTTCTTATGCTTTCTGGTAACAGTTGCTTCATTATAGCAAATCGGAAGCGAAGACGACCATTAAAAGACAATTGGTAAATCTAACAATATTAGAGACGATGCTTTCCTTTTAATACGGCATCCTCTTATGCATTCTGGAAACAGTTGCTTCATTATAGCATATCTGAAGCAAAGATGACCATTAAAGGCACAATTGATCAAACTAACAATATTAGAGACAATGCATTTACTTTAATACGACATCCTCTTAAGCTTTCTGTAATTAGTTGCTCCATTATAGCATATGTGAAGCAAAGACAACCATTAAAGGCCACAGTTGGTCAAACTAACAATATTAGAAACGATGCATTTACATTAATACGGCATCCTCTTATGCATTCTGGCAACAGTTGCTTCATTATAGCATATAGGAAGCGAAGACGACCATTAAAAGGCACAATTGGTCAAACTAACAATACTAAAGACAATGCATTCACTTAAATACGACATCCTCTTATGCTTTCTGTAAATAGTTGCGTCATTCTAACAGATGGCCAGTGAGGACGACCATTAAAGGCCACAATTGGTGAAACTAACAATATTAGAAACGATGCATTCACTTTAATACGGCATCCTCTTATGCATTCTGGAAACAGTTGCTACATTATAGCATATCAGAAGCGAAGCCGACCATTAAAAGGCACTTTGGTCAAACTAACAATATTAGAGACAATGCATTCACTTTAATACCGCATCCTCTTATACTTTCTGGAAACCGTTGTCTCATTATAGCAGATCGGAAGCGAACACGACCATTAGAGGCAACAATTGATCAAATTAACAATACTAGAAACGATGCATTCACTTTAATACGGCATCCTCTTATACTTTCTGGAAACCGTTGTCTCATTATAGCAGATCGGAAGCGAACACGACCATTAGAGGCAACAATTGATCAAATTAACAATACTAGAAACGATGCATTCACTTTAATACGGCATCCTCTTATGCATTCTGGAAACAGTTGCTACATTATAGCATATCAGAAGCGAAGCCGACCATTAAAAGGCACTTTGGTCAAACTAACAATATTAGAGACAATGCATTCACTTTAATACCGCATCCTCTTATACTTTCTGGAAACCGTTGTCTCATTATAGCAGATCGGAAGCGAACACGACCATTAGAGGCAACAATTGATCAAATTAACAATACTAGAAACGATGCATTCACTTTAATACGGCATCCTCTTATGCATTCTGGAAACAGTTGCTACATTATGGCATATCGGAAGCGAAGCCGACCATTAAATGGCACTTTGGTCAAGCTAACAATATTAGAGACAATGCATTCACTTTAATACGGCATCCTGTTACGCTTTCTGGTAACAGTTGCTTCATTATAGCAAATCGTAAGCGAAGACGTCCATTAAAAGACAATTAGTCAAACTAACAATATTAGAGACGATGCATTCATTTTAAAACGGCATCCTATCATGGATTCTGGAAACAGTTGATTCATTACAGCAAACTGGAAGCGAAGACGGCCATTAAAACCCACAATTGGTCAAACTAATAATATTAGAGACAATGTATTGACTTTAATACCGCATCCTCTTATACTTTCTGGAAATCGTTGCCTCATTATAGCAGATCAGAAGGGAAGACGACCATTAAAAGATACAATTGGTCAAACTACCAATATTACAGACAATGCATTCACTTTAGTACGGCATCCACTTATGCCTTCTATATATGTTTGCGTCATTATAGCATATTGGAAGCGAAGACGACCATTAAAGGCCACAATTGGTCAATCTAACATTATTAGAAGCGATGCATTCACTTTAATACGGCATCCTTTTATCCATTCGGGAAACAGTTGCTTCATTATAGCATATCCGAAGCGAAGACGACCATTMAAAGGCACAATTCATCAAACTAACAATATTAGAGACAATGCATTCACTTAAATACGGCATCCTCTTATGCTTTCTGGAAATAGTTGCKTCATTCTAGCAGATSGGAAGCGAAGACGACCATTAAAGGCCACAATTGGTCAAACTAACAATATTAGAAACGATGCATTCATTTTAATACGGCATCTTTTTATTCATTTAGGAAACAGTTGATTCGTTATAGCATATCGGAAGCGAAGACGACCATTAAAAGGCACAATTGATAAAACTAACAATATTAGAAACGATGCATTCATTTTAATACGGCATCTTTTTATTCATTTAGGAAACAGTTGATTCGTTATAGCATATCGGAAGCGAAGACGACCATTAAAAGGCACAATTGATCAAACTAACAATATTAGAGACAATGCATTCACTTAAATACGGCATCCTCTTATGCTTTCTGTAAATAGTTGCGTAATTCTAGCAGATAGGAAGCGAAGACGACCATTAAAGGCCACAATTGGTCAAACTAACAATATTAGAAACGATGCATTCACTTTAGTACGGCATCCGCTTATGCATTCTGGAAAAAGTTGCTTGATTATAGCATATAGGAAGCGAAGACGACCATTAAAAGGCACAATTGGATAAACTAACAATATTGGAGACGATGCATTCATTTTAATACGGCATCATCTTACGCTTTCTGTTAACAGTTGCTTCATTATAGCAGATCGGAAGCGAAGAAAACATTTAAAATACACAATTGGTCAAACTAACTATATTAGAGACAAAGCATTCATTTTAATACGGCATTTTCTTATGCTTTCTGGTAACAGTTGCTTCATTATAGCAAATCGGAAGCGAAGACGACCATTAAAAGACAATTGGTCAATCTAACAATATTAGAGACGATGCTTTCCTTTTAATACGGCATCCTCTTATGCATTCTGGAAACAGTTGCTTCATTATAGCATATAGGAAGCGAAGACGACCATTAAAAGGCATAATTGGTCAAACTAACAATACTAAAGACAATGCATTCACTTAAATACGGCATCCTCTTATGCTTTCTGTAAATAGTTGCGTCATTCTAACAGATGGCCAGTGAGGACGACCATTAAAGGCCACAATTGGTGAAACTAACAATATTAGAAACGATGCATTCACTTTAATACGGCATCCTCTTATGCATTCTGGAAACAGTTGCTACATTATAGCATATCAGAACCGAAGCCGACCATTAAAAGGCACTTTGGTCAAACTAACAATATTAGAGACAATGCATTCACTTTAATACCGCATCCTCTTATACTTTCTGGAAACCGTTGTCTCATTATAGCAGATCGGAAGCGAACACGACCATTAGAGGCAACAATTGATCAAATTAACAATACTAGAAACGATGCATTCACTTTAATACGGCATCCTTTTATGCATTCTGGAAACAGTTGCTACATTATGGCATATCGGAAGCGAAGCCGACCATTAAATGGCACTTTGGTCAAGCTAACAGTATTAGAGACAATGCATTCACTTTAATACGGCATCCTGTTACGCTTTCTGGTAACAGTTGCTTCATTATAGCAAATCGTAAGCGAAGACGTCCATTAAAAGRCAATTAGTCAAACTAACAATATTAGAGACGATGCATTCATTTTAAAACRGCATCCTATCATGGATTCTGGAAACAGTTGMTTCATTACAGCAAACTGGAAGCGAAGACGGCCATTAAAACCCACAATTGGTCAAACTAATAATATTAGAGACAATGTATTGACTTTAATACCGCATCCTCTTATACTTTCTGGAAATCGTTGCCTCATTATAGCAGATCAGAAGGGAAGACGACCATTAAAAGATACAATTGGTCAAACTAACAATATTACAGACAATGCATTCACTTTAGTAGGGCATCCTCTTATGCCTTCTATATATGTTTGCGTCATTATAGCATATTGGAAGCGTAGACGACCATTAAGGGCCACAATTGGTCAATCTAACATTATTAGAAGCGATGCATCCTTAATACGGCATCCTTTTATCCATTCGGGAAACAGTTGCTTCATTATAGCATATCCGAAGCGAAGACGACCATTAAAAGGCACAATTGGATAAACTAACAATATTGGAGACGATGCATTCATTTTAATACGGCATCATCTTACGCTTTCTGGTAACAGTTGCTTCATTATAGCTGATCGGAAGCGAAGAAAACATTTAAATTCACAATTGGTCAAACTAACTATATTAGAGACAAAGCATTCATTTTAATACGGCATTTTCTTATGCTTTCTAGTAACAGTTGCTTCATTATAGCAAATCGGAAGCGAAGACGACCATTAAAAGACAATTGGTCAATCTAACAATATTAGAGACGATGCTTTCCTTTTAATACGGCATCCTCTTATGCATTTTGGAAACAGTTGCTTCATTATAGCATATCGGGAGCAAAGATGACCATTAAAAGGCACAATTGATCAAACTAACAATATTAGAGACAATGCATTCACTTTAATACGACATCCTCTTAAGCTTTCTGTAAATAGTTGCTCCATTATAGCATATGTGAAGCAAAGACGACCTTAAAGGCCACCACAATTGGTCAAACTAAGAATATTAGAAACGATGCATTTACATTAATACGGCATCCTCTTATGCATTCTGGCAACAGTTGCTTCATTATAGCATATAGGAAGCGAAGACGACCATTAAAAGGCACAATTAGTCAAACTAACAATACTAAAGACAATGCATTCACTTAAATACGGCACCCTCTTATGCTTTCTGTAAATAGTTGCGTCATTCTAACAGATGGCCCAGTGAGGACGACCATTAAAGGCCACAATTGGTGAAACTAACACTATTAGAAACGATGCATTCACTTTAATACGGCATCCTCTTATGCATTCTGGAAACAGTTGCTACATTATAGCATATCGGAAGCGAAGCCGACCATTACAAGGCACTTTGGTCAAACTAACAATATTAGAGACAATGCATTCACTTTAATACCGCATCCTCTTATACTCTCTGGAAACCGTTGTCTCATTATAGCAGATCGGAAGCGAACACGACCATTAGAGGCAACAATTGATCAAATTAACAATATTAGAAACGATGCATTCACTTTAATACGGCATCCTCTTATGCATTCTGGAAACAGTTGCTACATTATGGCATATCGGAAGCGAAGCCGACCATTAAATGGCACTTTGGTCAAGCTAACATTATTAGAGACAAATGCATTCACTTTAATACGGCATCCTCTTATGCTTTCTGTAAATAGTTGCGTCATTATAGCAGATGTGAAGCGAAGACGACAATTAAAGGCCACAATTGTTAAACTAACAATATTAGAAACAACGCATTCACTTTAATACGGCATCCTCTTATGCGTTCTGGAAACAATTCCTTCATAGTAGACCTCTGATGGGGGATCTGTATCAATCATTTGCATATTAGCCTGTGTGAGCATGTGTAATTCGCTATCGCGATCAAAATTTTTTAATTTTTCGATTTTTTTATGTGACGTGATGAGAAATATGATTTGAATTTGCATGTTGATAAATAGTAACTTATTGTTTAAAAAATGATTTGAATTTGCATGTTGATAAAGTATCTTATTAGATGCATTCATTTTCCCCGGATTTTTATTACTAATATTAGAATAAAATAACGCCATTATTCTTATAATTTTCTTTATTGATTTCTTCTTCTACAATATGTAACGTAAATTATAGCATTATGATCGATCAGTGGCATATACACACTTGAAAACAAAAAAACTCACTTTACACATCACTTTTTTCGATCTGGAATGGTAGGACAACAGCGAAAGACATACATGTAGACTAGGAATATTTTTTTTATTTTACTTACTATTACAAAACAATTATATATATACATATTTAAATACTAAAAGAAAGGATATGGAGGATAAGGAGGAGGAGGAGGAGGAGGAGAAATCCTGGCATAGGGATGCGGATGATAGCACTCAGGTTCTGCAACAAAAAGGAAAAAAAACATGGTATAAGTATTAACAAAACTTAAATAGAAGAAAAACTTTCACCTCTATGGCAATGCTGTCTCCCTAGCCGCATTGGCCCTACATGCGGCAGTTGCTGATACTCCTGCTGAGACGCCAAATGTTGTATCGCCATGTTGTAAAAGCTATCTAATGAGAAAAAAGCATGGGATTAGGTTTTTTCTCTAAATTAAGAAAGACTGATTTACCTCTAAAAGGATAGCTCCCTACCATGGGCTGCCACCGATGCTCATGTATCTGATGTGGAATGGTTGCATCTAATGAGAGAAAAAAATGGAATTATATATGTCTAATAATTCTCTAACGACTTACGGTGGAGCAGCCCAACATTTGGCGAGGGCTGGTGATATCCAGCGGGCGTCTCGTAAAAACCATCTAATGAGAAAAAAGTATGAGACTAGGGTTTTTTCCAAATTAAGAAAATTCTGACTTACCGTTAGCAGGAGGGTTCCCTGCTATTGGCGATGATAGCGGTGACAGCACATGCCGCATTGGAATACTCGCATCTAATGAGAGGGGAAAAAACATGAAATTATGTTTTCTCTAATAATTCTCTAACGACTTACTGTGCATATCCCAGTGTTCATGTATTGGAGACGGTCGATATAACACAGGCTCCAGCGGGTTTCTATAACCCTCATCTGCATCTATTGATCAAAAAAGAAACAAAATTAAGTTACTAAAATTAAAAGGAAAAAACTGTAAATTTAATAACTTACTGAAAAATGGCAGCGGCTGTAGCATTTGCCTGTGGTTAGCAAGAACGATCGCCTCCACATCRGGGTGTTCTGCAATTGTAAAGAATGGAAATTGTAAAAATAAAACGATCCTTTAAGAATAATAAAAAAACAGGCAGTATTAATTAATTATATTTCTATGTAAAAAAGATTACCTACCATTGCGGTTATCCCATTCCCKCAGCGGATGCGCATCATCTAATACCTCGGAGGTGGGCATATCGTCTATAGCTATACATATTGGAAAAAATTTTTTTCTTAAGAAATTGAACACTTAAAAATCAATTTAAATAATATTACCCATTTGAGGATGCTGGCTATTGACCCACTCTCGGACACGAAGTTCCCTGGCCGCCGCAAATTCAGCATAATCTGTGAAAACCATAACAATTCTTTAAGGATAAAGAAAAAACTAAAACTGCTTATATTTACTATCAAATTGTACAAGTTACCAACCATTATAGAGCTCTTGCGATGCTTGATGCTGCGGATCGCCAACTTCGAATGACTGTTTCATCTTCATCACTGGAACCATATACGGCTAACGAAAAAGAAATAAATTAATAAAAATAAATAATAAACATTGGATAACTCACTGTACACCCGTGGATCAATATTTAAATTCAGTGTTTCAGAATCGAAAACAGAATCGTGGTCATCGTCACCAGCATCTGTAAAACATGAAAAGAATATAAAAATTGTATTTCTTTCAAATGAGAAACAAACAGAATGCACTCACCCATTTCCCGAGGTAGATGCATTGGGAGGTCCATGTTGTTGACACCAGAGATGCCAGCCAGCTGATCTAAAAAAAATTGACGATAAAAACAATGTAAACTAGAAAACAGTTGTAAATAGCTCATACCCGAAGTTGCCGTGTTGTCATCCGGCAAGCTGAAAATATATGACCGACTTGATGACGATCCTGATGCCATGAATTCGTTCAGCGGTCTTATTTCCATTTTGTTAGGGTCAGCGTTCAGTCCCGCTGGAAAGAAGACCTCACAAATGTTTTCAACGAAATTGTTGAAACGATCCAGCGGAACCCTTTCGACCCTACAAGTCGGACAGCTAATCGTCGTCGAATTCGGTGGCTCTCTCAGAATTTTTTGCGAATACGCACACGTATTGCACACGTTGTGCGCTCTGGGGCAGTAGAATATCCGCTTTGGCGGTGCAAATGGTTGGAAACACACCGGACATTTCAGCGACCTCCCAACGGCATGCACTAGCATTACATACCTTACAATTCTGCAAATTAAAAATAATTATAATAATAAAAATATTATCGACTTTTTAAATATATGTGTACTTACATGTCGTAAGCGGTGAGAGCATAGCTCCTCAGTCTTCTATTAGCGTGCTCCATAATAATAAGAAAAATCGTGTGTATCTCAAGGAAACGAACGATATATTCTAAGTTTCATTTTTTGGTTAAATGTATAACATCGCACATCCCCCCTAGACAAAAAACATCTTCTAAAGAGGGGCGTCAACGAAAAATTTGATAGGCTGTCTACATTTGAGAGGGTGTATTCAGATAAGCGAAAAGTTGCCTTAAATAAGAAACACCTGCACTTTCAATAATTCAAAAGAAAATTATAAAAAAGCCAGATGACTATCTCACACGTCGAAAAAAGATAATATCACTCTGATTTAACAAGACCACCCCATTGCTAAAAAAAAACTCCTGTGTCACATAATTCCGAGGGTGAGTCGTAAAAAAGTATCATCTCGAGCATTGGAATTTTATCTATTGTCAAGCCCCCCGCTATTCATATACATATCTAATTCCAAGCCGTCGCGTCTATGCGATATCTCAAAGGTAGGTCGTTTGTTATTTTTATACCTGGCTGCGGACAGCGGTCACCCCCATAAACCGACTGATTAAATGCTGACCATAGAAAATCAGACGAATATTCAAGCATGTATAAAAAAGAGATCAAAATCTTTTCTGAATAATGAAACTGCTCATCATTAAATCGTATCCCGTCTAAAACGCGATTAGAGAGAATTATACTTAACATTTGCAGAGCGGGGGGTCAGCTCTATAATCATACATGTTTGAATTCTAACATTAATGAGATGCCCTTTGTATTGTTAAAAATATATATACCCTGACATCTCATAACTTTAAAATTCCAGTGGAAAGATATAATCTTTTCACCTCTAAATACTTTATTCATTGTGACGCAGATAAAATTTACATTAGGCAATATCAACAATGAAATCAGGATACATTTCGGAGAAAACACCTGCGTTTTCAATGGTTAATTTTCAAATAAGGTAATACCATACGTCAAAAAAAGATAATGGAATGAGTTTCTCCTAATGTACAGCTTTGAATTCCGGCAAAAAGATACGATCTACATTTTTTACCCTATAAAGCACCACCCACCACTAAAATTCATATTGGATGGTATCAATACGGTAATCAGGGTGAATCGGCAGGTTAAGACATGTTTAAAGCTCCTTTTATTATTTAATGAATGCCCTTCGAAGAAACGTGTAACATTTTAGAAATGCAATCTAATACGTCAGAAAGATAATGGAACTAGTTAAGCTGATAGTATCACATCGTGAGAAAAATATAAAAAATACTGTAGGTAATAAATTCCAATTGTCAGACTTTTTTTATCAGAATATACTTACATGTCATATATATCTGTCAGGTATCACCTGCTCTTAGACAAGTTCTAACAAGTTAGAAGTTTTTTCTTCTCATGAATGCTTCCCAGCAAAGCAGCTGGTTTTTATCGCCATAATACCTGTCATGTATGATATAACATGAATCCCACATTAAGATCTTTATCGAATTAATTTAAAAGCAGCTTATTTCTGTATATAAAGACGGAAGGCAGCGACGTTATCCTCAGTTAAGTTTTTAGTGCGTGTATGTATGTGTTAGTGGCCAACATACGAGCGTAGTCTATGAAAGTGCTTCGCGTTTTTTCTTTCCATAATTTCAATCTTAATACTGCTAATTTAAAAGTATTATTATTTAGTATAAATTCGGTATAGTTTGATATCTTTTTTTAGAATATTACTTATAGTGTTTAATAAGTGAGTTCAATCGGGTTTCTACAGAAAGCAGTTTGTGCTTCATACATTTTATTTTACGGGCAAAGGTAAATTTTAATCAATAATGGATTCTTTAAATCAAATATCTTCAGCAATGCCGCAGTTTGAGAATGAACGGATTAGAGCTGAAGAATTGGAAATTGGAAGAGCTTATAATGTAATGAAAATTAAGCAGACACAGACGAGATTCGGTAAATGTACTTACGCGATTATTAGAGTTGCCGATACCGAGGGAACCGTTAATCGCGTTATTTTTTTACCGAACCGTCTTAATCAGGCGTTTACAGATTCAGTCTTGGAAACATTTAACGCTGTTCCTGATGCTAAATATCTTAAATATCTTGGCTCTAAAAAAATGTATGAAGGTGCTCGGCCTACCCACCTTTTCGAATTTGGAGACTTATAATTAATTAGATAATTATGAGTCTCACAAATATTATAGGTATAAGGCTTATTATTCTAAATATTTGTTTAGTTTTAACTATAATTCTACAGCATAGTTTGACATCTATAAGAATAAGGATTATTTTTAAAAATATATTTTTAGTTTAATTATAATTTACTATATGCGCACTTCCCAAGCACGCTCGTATGACTTAGGCAACTTTTTTTATTAACATACACTCATAAAGTTTCAACTAGACCATCAATTCCATTAAGGTAAGCGCTTTTTTTTATATAATATTTACTAGTGGGTATAGGGAGCATTACTTAGTCAAAAAAAGAAAAAACCGAATATCTACAAATTTCTAAGCTATAATAATATCTAATAATAATATTACAGTAACTGAGCAAGCCTTAGTTAAAATTCCACATGAAGAAATGTATTTAATGTAGAAATAACAGCATCGCGTCGCCTCGCCATTTTTCCGATTTAGGTTCTAAAAAAAATGTATGACAGTGCCAAACCGACGCAATTGTTCCAATTTGGAGATTTATAAATATGTCTTTAGTATTTGTACTGTTTTTGTCAATCTTAGATATACCCATATATCGTAGCTCCCGGCCAGGCTAAATAAAGGGTTCTCTGAGGATATAATTAAACTTATTAATGCCAAGCCCGAATCGAAATTTCTAAAATATTTAGGTTCTAAAAAAATGTATGACAATGCCAAACCGACGTAATTGTTCCAATTTGGAGATTTATAAATATGTCTTTAGTATATGTACCGTTTTTGTCAATATTAGATATACCTATATGTCGTAGTAATATTAATTAGTAGTACTATTTTATATTTTTTTTCATTTATAGCCTTATAAACGCTCCTATCCACAAATAAATTCTAGACAAAAAGACTGAACTAAAGGAATACTTATAAAAACGCACACAAGTGAAAATCATAAAAAGGGACCCAATTAAAGAAATAGTTCTGTTTTAATGGTAGGTACAGCTTGCATATTATTATATCTTTATAAAAAGCGTAGAATACTAACACGATAATCGCTAATACCGTCAATCAGTCAGAAAATAGTCTTTGATTTCTGGAAAGGGTCATTGACAACGGTCGGTCATAAGCCAGTAAAAACGACTATCCGCCATCGGAGGTGGGTCCGTGGTATCCAATAATGGGGTGGGCCCGTTATACCAGCGCTTAACACTCGACCAGTGATAGCCGGCGTTCATTATGCATGGTGTGAGTCCGATTACAGCGGATTTCGCTCAATGCTGCCAAGCATCTCATATTTGTCCGGTAAAAAGGAATTTTTTTTCAAAGTCGTCTGTAATGTAAAGTACCACATAGCTGCTTGCGTTGTTTGACCTCTAGCATGATTTCTTTCATAATATTCAGCTGTTTTTTTATGACTTATTACTTAGATAAGGGACGCTTACATGAATACGTAGTTAAAGCAATGACAAGATTTTGCGATAAATGCCTTTCCACAGGCTACGGATGGCTTCTTTTTTTTAGGAAGTGATACGCATTGTGGCAGCTAGGTGGTTTTGTCATTATGCCAGACAGATGGCATTGCCATCCAAATTATACCGTGCTGTCTGCACTAGACCTAATGTTGGTTGCATTTTAAACATAGATGTCTTCGAAATTTTCAGCTGTTTTGATGAGTTATTACTTAAATAAGGAATGCCTACACGATTTTGCGATAAAATACCTTTCCACAGAACTCATTATTTTAAACATAGTTATCTTCGAGATTTAGCTCCATCCTTATGTTGCCAAGCATATTCATGTCTTCCCGACAATTTTCAAAGAAATATTAAATCATATCGTGCTGCCTGCACTAGACCTAAACTGCACTGATGAGCTATAATGATAGCGAAATAGATTTATCTGCGGCTGATTGCGGTGCAGACAGCATAGAATGTAGGTCGGTTCTTGCGCGCTCGCAAAAAGTGTCTAAACTGCACTGATGAGCTATAATGATAGCGAAATGGATCTATCTGCTGTTGATTGCATTTCAAACATAGTTGTCTTCGAAATTTTCAGCTGTTTTGATAACTTTTTATTTAAATAAGGAATGCCTACACGATTTTGAGATAAAATACCCCCCCCCTTCTCTAAATTAAGTTGAAAGAAATATATGAAGAAAAAATACAACAACTTGCTATTTGTACAAGTATTTATTAAATGTATAAAATATTTTTCGCTACTAACTACAGCTTTAAGACTTTGAGTTTTCTATCAATATCATACACTGATAAGTCAGTTTTGAGCTTGCTGATATTCTTAATTAAACGCTCCAACCTCATACCAATATTGATGCTATGGCGTTGTAAAGAAATTCTATGCATATTGGAGGCTCGTGGAAGTCGTGTAGTATATCTTCCGTCACTTGTCACTTGTTTTGGATACATCTAGTGGAGCAATAGTAATAATAATAATAATAATAATAATAACAATGATAATAATAATAATAATAATAATAATAATAATAATAATAATAATAATAATAATAATAATAATAATAATAATTATAAAGTAGACTGGCTTACCGCTTTCGATGTAGAGAGCGTCTGTTTCGTACAAGAGAACGATTGCCAAGACTGATTTATCGCAAACGTGATGCTCTGTATTTCTATTCACACATCCTACCCCCACTCTTCTTTCTTTCTATGTAAATATAGTTTATATTTTGAATTTCTTTCAGTACAATGGCAAGCTCTAGTACTAAGCAAATGGAACAAGATCTTCCACCATCCAACGATGTCAAATTTTGTGCAAGTTGCAACCTGCATATCGAGCGTCGTAAATTTCCCGCACATACTAGAACAAACCAACACAAGAACAACAGCGCTCGAGAGATTTCCGATGGTGTTCAGATAATAGATAGCGCTTTCAATAGCAGTTTATGTATCTATAGAATACAAAAGCCGGCTCAATATGGAAATGAGAATTGCATCGACTATCAAGAATTCTTTCTTCATCTTAAGGACAAAACATTATCCATCATAACAGAAAAATTGAAAGATGATCCATCACTGAAAATTAATTTTGAACTATTCTGCCTGTTTGAGCTGAAGAAAGGCTATCAGGCAGACTTAGAAAATCCCCAAATTAACAATGAAGACGTAACTTTGATATCAAAAGTTTTAAAGTGGACCGTATACTCTGGTGACAACCACAACTGACTTGCAGGAACTTTACCAAGGATCAGCAGAGAGAATTACTACAAAAGCTCTCGAATTCCAGGTATGCATATACGATACTCTAATACAAAATATCTTCAAGAGATTTTTTTTAATTTTTAAAAAATTTATATTTTTATTTTTTTAATTTTTTTTATTTTTCTTTTTTTTTTGCAGGAATCACAGAGCGGATGGAGCTTAACAGATATCTTGTTTTTGGAATTGTCTACTGCACTGCACACACCACTGGCTGGATCTTCATATATACCCTTGCCTAAATCCGTTCAAGCCACTAAATCTATAATTAATGTTCAAAATACCGATCATTATTGCTTTGTTTGGGCTATATTGAGCGCTCTTTATTCCGCAAAAAACCAATGCTAAACGAGCTTCAAAGTATTTTCAATATTTTAACACCCTTGACTGCAGCGGTATGACATTTCCAATGCAGATAAGGGATATCCCGAAATTTGAAAAAAGGAACAACATATCTATCAACGTGTTTGGCTTAAGCTGTAGAGAAGATGGGAAAAAACAGGACATTGCTGAGGCCGAGGCTGATGTGACTTCCACCACAGATGACGTTTCACGCAAGAAGGAACGAAAGAGACTTTCGAATAACTGGCCCGTTGCATCACTGCGTTACACGTAAGAGTAAACATGTTAATTTACTGTATATAGAAGATGGTTCTAAAGGTCATTACTGTTATATCAAAGATCTTTCGAAATTGTTAGTCAGACAGCTAACCAACCATCATGGCATGCTTCATATATGTGATGGATGTTTATGTAGATTTCAATCCTCCGAAAAACTCAAAGAGGCATTTAGACTTGCAAGATTGCTCCAAATATGTTACCTTATTGCCCGAACCTGGTAAAAATGATGTAATTCAATTTTCCAATACTCATAAGTCCGTTAAGTTGGAGTTTGCAATATACGCGGGATTTCGAAACMATTTTAACCCCTTTTGATACGGTTGCAGGTGCAATGCTGAAAGTAAATTCGTAATGAATACAGCAGTCCATTTTGCCCACAGTTTTGCATATCAAATAAAATGCAGCTACGACGAGTCGCTTTCAACTCTTAGAATATATCGCGGTGAAAACTGTGCTCTAACGTTTATAAAAATGCTAATCGATGACGTGAGGGGTATCTTCACAAAACATCTCTTTAAGAATAAGCCAATGGCACCGCTTACACCAGAAGAGATTTCGAAGATTAAGGATACCACTCGATGTTACATGTGTAACGGCGGATTTCCATTAGATAGTGGAGATATATCTCTAAGGCCCGTGAAGGACCACAGCCATGCAAGCTCTTTATTCAGAGGTGTCGCCCATTCAAAATGTAATTTAGCTAGCAGGACGCCAAAAATGATACCGGTTATAATACACAATCTATCCGCATATGACTGTCATCTGTTTGTAAAGGAATTAGCTCTGTCGCCCCTAGTCAAAGAAATCAAAGTTATAGGGCTAACGAAGGAAAAATATATAGCTGTGGATGTAAAAATAGCGATGATGAGAAATAAGTCAGCCGTATCGGATGCTGGCCGTCAGATAAATTATGTAACAATACGCTTCTTGGACAGCTATAGATTTATGGCAGCAGTTTGGCCGAGTTGGTTAGCTATTTGGATGATGATCAGTTCACAGAGACACGTAGATACTTCAATTCGGAGGACAAGTTTCAGCTCATGAAGCGAAAAGGTATTTTTTTGTTACGAATATGTTGACTCGCTTGAGAAATTGAGTACAACTAAAAGTCTGCCACCACGAGAGAAGTTCTACAGTAGCCTAACGCAAGAACCGTATCAGAGGAGGATTATTTACACGCGCAAAAGGTTTGGAAGGCATTTGATTGCCGAGATTTTGGGGGACTACTCCGATCTATATCTAAAATCCGATGTTCTGTTGCTGACTGATGTATTTGAGGCTTTCAGAACGAAATGTCTCGACGAATTTGGTCTCGATCCTCCATGTACCTCACATCTCCAGCTCTCAGCTGGGATGCAATGCTCACATTTACGAAAATTAAACTACAACTCTTAACGGAAGTCGATATGCTCCATTTTATAAGAAAATCCATAAGAGGTGGTATCTCAATGGTTTCGCATAGACCACGCCGTGGCCAACAATAAATACACAATAAGCGATGAAAAAGAAAGAAACCTTCCAACATGATGACTGATGATGACATCAATTTTATGACTGAATCGAATTCTTGTACAGAATCAAACTATCTAATGTACTGGGACGCAAACAATCTATACGGACTTGCCTTAAGCAATCCATTACCACATGGAGACTTTAGATGGCTTGACATGCCGAAATTAAAAATTTTGATGTTATGAGTATTTGCGGGACAGATGGGGATACAGGATTCATTATAGAATGTGATTTGGCCTATCCCAGCCATTTGCATGATAAACACAACGATTTGCAATGTGTGTGGAAAATATTACTTCGCCCACGGGCAATATAAAAAAATTAATTCCAAATTTATTCGACAAGGAGAGATATGTTATACATTACAAGAATCTATATCAGGCGCTAAAACATGGTCTCATCCTCAAGAAAATACACCGAATATTGTCATTTAAACAGTCACGTTGGCTTGAGCCCTACATACAACTTAATACAGTTCGACCGCCAGCAATCCAAGAATAACTTTGAGAAGAACTTCTATAAACTAATGAATAATTGCATTTTTTGGAAAATCAATGGAAGCCGTAGAAAAGAGGAGAGAAATACGACTGCTGACAAGATGGGAAAGCGATGGGAATAGAAAAGGTGCCTCCCATTTTATATCCAACCCCCGCTTTAAGAACTTCAGCATCTTTGATGAAAATCTTATAGGCGTCGAAATGCAGAAGGAACACATTTTATACGACAAGCCGATATTTATAGGCTTTTTGCGTTTTAGATATCGCCAAGTACGTAATGTATGATTTCCATTACGACTTCATCAAAAAAAAGTATGACGACAGGGCGAAATTTTATATACTGATACGGACTCCCTAATATACCAGATTCAAACAGACGACGTCTATGCGGATATTAAAGCTAACATCGATAAATTTGATACCTCCAATTATCAGGAGGACAACGTGTATGCATACCAAGATGTA